>CAWUFW010001731.1:0-475000 GCA_963921515.1 Calotriton arnoldi
CTGTGTGCATATGTGGCATTGGTGATGGGCATCCCGCCCCTATGGTGCTGCTGTTGCTGGTGTAAGTATATTCTGCATCCCTCTGTGTGTGTGTGATGTGTCGTGTACGTGTTGTATGTGTTTTGTGGTTGGTGTCTGACTTACCTTCTGCGCCGTACGCGTCCGTGCCTGTTCCGGTAGTAAATGTAGAATATTGGTATGATCGGGACGAAGGGATTCATGGTTGGTTCGTGTCGTTCGTCCTTCTCGTTGCTTCGCGTCGTCCTCGTCGCTTCGCCTCATCCTCGTCGCTGGCGTGTTCGTCTCGTAGCCGTGGATTGTGTTGTGGCGCGAATCGGAGCTTATGTGCGCCTCTCCCGGATGCTTTGACGTGCCGTGCGTAGCGACGGGTTCGGCGCGTACGGGAAGCGCATCGTACTTGTTCGGCCGGACGGAGCTGCATTTTCCCTTCCGTGCGACTCGATTCAGCGTTTCCGCATTCGCCTCAGTCGGAGAACAGGACCTGGTTTGGGTGAGTACGGCTCGGCCGGATTCTGTGCTGTTGTGCGCATCGTACTTACTCGTTCGGTGTGCTGTACGGATCGGTCGGGAAACAGGCTTTCGCATGGCTTTTTTCCCGACCGAATGGTATTGGGTGCGCCTCCGACCGAGATCGGAATCGGCCCCTAAGGCTAGTATACCGAAACTTACTGACCCTCTGCCGTACTTGTGCTGCGACACTAACTCTGCTTCCCTGGACCACTTTCCCCCCATTACCAAGGAAGCTTTCTTTGATTTAGTGAGGAAAGTTGGTTCTGGTTCCCCTCTCGACAGCTGTCCCTCCTATATCCTCCGGGAGGTCTTCCTACGCTGTCCGGATCCTCCTTTATCGCTCATTAACAACTCCCTTGCGTCAGGGACTGTTCCAGATCTGTTTAAGATGGCTGAAGTCGTTCCCATCCTCAAAAAACCTAGTTTAGACCCACAGGTACCCGGCAATTACCGCCCCATCTCTTTATTACCTTATTTGAGCAAGGTCATGGAAGCCCATGTCACCAATAGCTTTAGCTCTTTCGTAGAACGGACCCATTATTTGGACCCTCATCAAGCGGGGTACCGACCTGAACACTCCACTGAATCCGTTGTCATGGCAGTCCTGGACGAGCTAAGAAAGGGGGCGGACCAGGGCACCACCCAGGCCCTGGTGCTCCTTGACTTGTCTGCTGCTTTTGACACGGTCGACCATCAGCTTTTGGTCGACCTTGCCGGTTGCGCTGGGCTCCGGGGTCTGCCACTGAAATGGATTGCTTCCTTCCTGAGTAACCGTTCCCAAGCTGTTCGCTTGGCTGACTTTAGGGCAGAACAAATGAATTTGACTTGTGGAGTTCCACAGGGCTCTTCCTTGTCACCTTTACTTTTTAATTTGTATATTCTCCCTCTGATCCTAGCCTTGCGCAAGAGCAAGGTCGTTGTGTTTAACTATGCCGACGACCTCCAGCTGATCTTTAACATCGACTCTTCAGCCTCATCTACTACAAACTTTCATTCCATAATGAATTTTATCAGGGATTGGATGAATGCAAATCAACTTAAATTGAATCCAGACAAAACAGAGTTGATTCTCACTGGTGGCCTGGATAACCCTTGGAACTCCAGCTTTTGGCCTCCATCTCTCGGGAGCCCTCCAGCCCCGGTCTCGTCAGTAAAAAGCTTGGGGATTATGATCAGGAATGATCTCACTATAAAAGCCCAGATCAGCTCAGTGGTCTCTGCATGCTTTTTCCACCTTCGTAGAATTCGAAAAATTAGCAGATTCCTCTCCATCGAAGCCCTGACCCAAGTGGTTCTTGCTCTGGTGATCTCACGCATTGACTATGCCAATTCCCTGTACGTTGGTATACCTGCGTACCAAGTCCATCGCTTGCAGCGAGTCCAAAACCAGGCAGCTAGACTTATTCTTGGACAGCCAAAGCATTCCCATGTAAAACCGCTGCTGAGAGGCCTCCATTGGCTTCCTATACCCCAACGCTGCCTGTTCAAACTAGGCAGCATTATCTACAAAGCCCTGTTAGGATGTGGTCCCGCTTTTATTGCTTCAAACATTCAGCGATATCTCCCCTCTCGCGATTTACGTTCATCTAACAAGAACTTACTGGTCTCTCATGCGTTCAAGCGGAAGAAACATGGTGGCCTTAGATACACGTCCTTGGCCCCTCAATTTTGGAACGCTCTTCCTCTGTATCTGCGCACTGTGGACTCCTATACCCAATTTAGGAAGTCACTTAAAACCTGGCTTTTCTCCCACGCCTACAACTGACACTTACCTTCTGTTTGGAATTGCTGCCGTCTTGCCCTTAGCGCCATGAAACCGTTTGGTGAACGTGCGCTTTAGAAATGATTTTTAACATAACATTTTAACATAACACAATACACACACACATCACTGTCAAGGGGAGAGTCAAACCATGCACTCATAGCAATTACACAGCAACCAGAACAGAATCATCCCAAAATGTGTATGTCAGTCAGATAAACACAACACATGCCATCTCAAAGTCACATTTAACCGTGTCATCACATGTACAAACACAACTACAACTACAGCTAGGCAGTGGCACAAATAGAACTAACAAACACATCCAGACATGTAGCCACCACTACAACACCAACACACAGTGAAGACCACTGAAAGAAAAGAATTCTGTGTATGCTGGGCAAGTCAGTGTAGCCAATAGCATCATGGGAGTCGTAGTCACAGATATTGCTCACCCCCACAACTGTCCCATCAACACCACCATGAACCATGCGCACATCACAGGGAGTGGAAAAGGACTCACAAGATGGCTGACACTGGCTACTGCTGTGGGGAGCACAAGGCCCTGCTGGCAACTGTGCAACAACCAACAGCAGGACACCACTGACTGACATCCTGAGAGACAACTTCCACTCCCTGCAATGGAAGCACATTCCATGGTGGGATATCTGGCTGGGTGGGTGGGAAGGAGGACTCGCACCACTGACCATAGTCACAAGCACCTCCCCTCACACACACCCTCAACACATACTCCACATAACCCACCTGGGAGAATGCAATGCCACACATCCTAACTCAAGATCCCACAAAGAACCTCCACCCTCGGTTATGTCGTGTGAAGCACAGGGACACTCTTGGGACTTTCAGCCAAACAACTGCCAGGACAACACTCCCAGCCATCCTGTCAGCACAGGCAGCCCACCCCACAGGGAAGCAGAGTCAAAAGGAAGGAAGGATGGGCATGCTGGGAAGGGGGTGGAGGCAATAGCATGATGGGAGTCATAGTCACAGCTCTACATCCCCCACCACATGGCCCAGCAAGCTCACACTTACGCATGCACATCCCACAGAGAGTGGAAAGGCCCATCAAAGATGTCTGACACTGTTGCTGTGTCGTGGGGAGCACAAGGGCATGCTGGGAACTGCACACCGACCAACAGCAGGACACCACTGTCAGCCATCTTGCCATTGCTCTCACATCCACACACACTGAACTCCCCACAAAAGCAAGTAAGTATGGGAATGCTGGGAAGTGGGGTGGAGGCAATAGCATGATGGGAGTCATAGTCACAGACATAGCTCACCCCCACAACTGTCCCATCAAAACCACCCTGAACCATGCTCACATCACAGGGAGTGGAGAAGGACTCACAAGATGGCTGACACTGGCTACTGCTGTGGGGAGCACAAGGCCCTGCTGGGAACTGTGCACCAACAAACAGCAGGACACCACTGACTGACATCCTGAGAGACAACTTCCACTCCCTGCAATGGAAGCACGTTCCTTGGTGGGATATCTGGCTGGCTGGGTGGGAAGGAGGACTTGCAGCACTGACCATAGTCACAAGCACCTCCCCTCACACCCCCACTCAACACAAACTCCACAGAACCCACCTGGGAGAATGCAATGCCTCACATCCTAACTCAAGATCCCACAAAGAACCACCACCCTGGGTTATGTTGTGTGAAGCACAGGGACACTCTTGGGACTTTTAGCCAAACAACTGCCAGGACAACACTCCCAGCCATCCTGTCAGCACAGGCAGCCCACCCCACAGGGAAGCAGAGTCAAAAGGAAGGAAGCATGGGCATGCTGGGAAGGGGGGTGGAGGCAATAGCATGATGGGAGTAGTAGTCACAGATATTGCTCAGCCTCACAACTGGCCCATCAACACCACCCTGAACCATGCTCACATCACAGGGAGTGGATAAGGACACACAAGATGGCTGACACTGGCTACTGCTGTGGGGAGCACAAGGGCATGCTGGGAACTGCACACCAACCAACAGCAGGACACCACTGACTGACATCCTGAGAGACAACTTCCACTCCCTGCAATGGAAGCACGTTCCATGGTGGGATATCTGGCTGGGTGGGTGGGAAGGAGGACTCGCACCACTGACCATAGTCACAAGCACCTCCCCTCACACACACCCTCAACACATACTCCACATAACCCACCTGGGAGAATGCAATGCCACACATCCTAACTCAAGATCCCACAAAGAACCTCCACCCTGGGTTATGTCGTGTGAAGCACAGGGACACTCTTGGGACTTTCAGCCAAACAACTGCCAGGACAACACTCCCAGCCATCCTGTCAGCACAGGCAGCCCACCCCACAGGGAAGCAGAGTCAAAAGGAAGGAAGGATGGGCATGCTGGGAAGGGGGGTGGAGGCAATAGCATGATGGGAGTCGTAGTCACAGCTCTACATCCCCCACCACATGGCACAGCAAGCTCTCACTTACGCATGCACATCCCACAGAGAGTGGAAAGGCCCATCAAAGATGTCTGACACTGTTGCTGTGTCGTGGGGATCACAAGGGCATGCTGGGAACTGCACACCAAACAACAGCAGGACACCACTGATTGACATCCTGAGAGACAACTTCCACTCCCTGCAATGGAAGCACGTTCCATGGTGGGATATCTGGCTGGCTGGGTGGGAAGGAGGACTTGCAGCACTGACCATAGTCACAAGCACCTCCCCTCACACCCCCTCAACACAAACTCCACAGAACCCACCTGGGAGAATGCAATGCCTCACATCCTAACTCAAGATCCCACAAAGAACCACCACCCTGGGTTATGTTGTGTGAAGCACAGGGACACTCTTGGGACTTTTAGCCAAACAACTGCCAGGACAACACTCCCAGCCATCCTGTCAGCACAGGCAGCCCACCCCACAGGGAAGCAGAGTCAAAGGAAGGAAGCATGGGCATGCTGGGAAGGGGGTGGAGGCAATAGCATGATGGGAGTCACAGTCACAGACATAGTTCACCCCCACAACTGTCCCATCAACACCACCCTGAACCATGCTCACATCACAGGGAGTGGAGAAGGACTCACAAGATGGCTGACACTGGCTACTGCTGTGGGGAGCACAAGGCCCTGCTGGGAACTGTGCACCAACAAACAGCAGGACACCACTGACTGACATCCTGAGAGACAACATCCACTCCCTGCAATGCAAGCACAGTCCATGGTGGGATAACTGACTGGCTGGGTGGGAAGGAGGGCCGGCTGTCAACCAAATACAACCAATGCAGACCATGTTCACACCCCAACAAATACATAGAAATGCCCAAATAATGCAGGACAATGTGCCACACCAATATCAACCCCTGACTGTGATGACTTAGTACAATGCAATGTACAGGCCCGCACCCAGAGGCACAGTCACAACTGTCAGGTGTGTCAACCATTGATGCCTGCAGAAACATAACATACATTGTGTGTGTCTCCCAAAAACAGGTGATGATGGGGACACAGCAGCAGACGCTGAGGAGTCCCAGTCCCAGGCTCAAGAGGATGCGTAGCTCACTGGTGTCGTACAGCCTCTGCCCACCTCGGACGAAGAAGACCAACCTGGCACATCCGGTGCAAGTCTAAATGCAGCACCAGCAGGACCACCAGCTGCAGCACCAGCAGGACCACCAGCTGCACCCCCTGCACCCACCCCTCCAACGACTGTCACCACAAATACCATCCCTGCCGACATGGACAGAACAAGGAGCAACACCAGCACAGGGACCCTGGACCAACGTGGGGCCATGGACACCACCACCACCACCAACCCCCAAGGTGGACCAGGGTCATCTGTGTGTGCCACTGCACGCACTGCACATGTCGGCAGGGGTGGTGGGAGGGGTGGGAGACAGAGGTCGCTGCTTGCAGAGGTTGCTGGTGTGCATGATGACCCACAACTGGTACGCATAGCTGATGCGTTCCAGTCCAGCACCGGAGATCTCAGCCAGGTAGTGGGGCTCCTCAGAGACATGAAACAGCAGCAGGCTGCCCATCATGCCCGCTTGGACTCACACATGTCCCGCGTGGAGTCCAAGTGGGACGCACTGCATGAGATGACGGCGGTGCACAGGGACATTTTACAATGCCTCCGCCAGATGAACAGCAACCAGTCCACACCTCTCTGTGTGCCAACAACATCTGGTGCTGAACAAACTGCAACTGCCACAGGGAGGGAGGATGACTCTGGCGGAGAGTCCCCTGCACCGCAGCAGCCTGTACTTGAGGGGCCCCCAAAGAAGAGGGGTCGTCCGAGGAGGGGCAAGTGAGAGGCCGATGGCCAAGCGCAACTCCCAGGAAGCCTGAACCTGTTCTGGATGTTCACCTTTGTGCACAGACTGTTCACCCTGTTGACGGCAACACAACTCCCACACATTGCATGGGAGTACAAGTTGGACCAATGTCTCAGACAACTGTGGCCCCGATACTGGGGATTTTGTCTACCAGGACTTTCAATTCACCTAGGAACTTCTGATTGCAAGATATATGTACAGCACTACCCATCCTATGCACTATTCACACAAATGTATCACAATAAACACACTAATACACCATACTTGCCTCTGTTGTGATTCCAACGTGGGTGCTGTTATGGGGATGATGAACTGCAAAATTACACTGTGTATGCGAACTGCAACAGCAAGTACAACACAGGCATGTGAGTAAAGGCAACGTGACACATATGAGACACACCACCAGGGCTACACAACACATACACACCTACGCCATCTGACTCATTGCCTACACTGATGTTGCCAGGGAAGACGGTGCAATGCACAGACACCACACCTATTCCCAGTTGTAGTCAAGTAGCCCACAGGTGCAGTAAGCAAATGGCAGTCAAATGTGTGACCACAGACAACGCACATCACAAAGTGAAGCACAGGTTTATTACACAGTTGCAACATGTCGTAACCACTACAGATGCAAGGTAATCCCACCTGGCAGCGGGCACACAGTCAACAACTGTAGAAGGAAGGAAGTCCATGGGTGTGGCGCACATCACCTGTAGGGACACAACAGCTACCACCCTGGAAGTACAATCACGTCGTCGGTGGACACAGTTGACCAAACGAATCTGAAAGTACCCTGTGAAGGACAGAAATGACACACAGTCAAAAGCAATGGAGAACAGGACAGAACAGCAAAACTCATGCACAATACATGTTACAAGATACCCACCCAGAACCAAGTTAGCATGTCAACACTGTTGGGGAGTACAGACCACCTGTAAGCACACATCGCTACACACATCCAGTCAAGTAGCCCATGGACACACTCCAACAGCACCAGAGCACCAGCTACACATATCATGCCAACTCACATCATTGACATGACACCTCAGGATACTCACATTCAGCTAAAGAAGTTGGTGATGAGCTGTGTGCGGACATCACCCTCATCATCACTGGCATCGTGGTCCAGGCCAGGATCCTCCACAGGTGGCGGATGTTGGTCATTGTCATCCTGGATGAGAGGCAACTCCTTCCGCACTGCCAGGTTGTGGAGCATGCAGCAGACGATGATAATCTTGCACACTTTCGCAGGGGCATATGGGAGGGACCCTCCGGTCTTGTCCAGGCAGCGGAAGCGGCTCTTCAGGAGACCAAATGTCCACTCAATCACTCTCCTGGTCCGACCATGTGCCTCATTGTAGCGCATCTGGGCTGGTGTCACAGGGTTCCTGAGGGGTGTCAGCAACCACGGCATGTTGGGGTATCCCGAGTCACCTACGGACAGACAAGTGCACATTAGCTGACTTGGAAAAGTGGGCGGAATACTACAGATCAGATCACACACAATGGCACAAAGTCAGTACACACCGACAAGCCAGGCACGCTGGTTCTGCATCTGTGCCATCATCCTGGGGATGCGACTACTCCTCATCACAAAGGCATCGTGTGCTGAACCAGGGAAACGGGCACACACGTGTGTGATGGTCATATCTGCAAGACACCCCACCAGTGCATTGACCGAGTGGTAGTGCTTGCGGTTACGGTAGGCCTGCTCCTGGGCCTGTGGTGGTACCAAAGCCACATGTGTCCCATCAATGGAGCCAATGACATGCGGCAACCTCCCCAGGGCATAGAAGTCACTCTTCACGTCAGTGAGTCGTTGCAGTCTAGGAAATAGATGTACCGGTTCAGGAATAGCAACATTGCCACCAAAACATCGCGGAGCACACGGCTCAACATGGTCTGTGACATCCCACCAGCAGTCGCCACAGTATGTTGGAAGGTACCGGTGGCAAAGAAGTGTAGGGCTGCCATCACCTTCACCTTGGGGGTCAGCGCTGTAGGATACGGCCGGCCAGGCTGCAAATGTGGGGCCAACTGCACTGCCAAATCCTCAATCAGCTGCCTGGTGAAGCGGTACCGTCGGATGCTGTCCCGTTCCACCATCGTTGCCAGGTCTGGGAATGGTCGATGGACAGCAGGAGCCCTGCAGTGCAGAGGAGAAGAAAGCAATATTGTCAGTCAGCCCACATATGCGGCATTGAACACACTCAATATCCCAACATACATCATTATGAGGCACAACTACATGAAGTGTACAGTTCCGTAAGGACATGTATGGTACATACATGGCCAACATCTGTCATCACGGTTCAACAAGTGGCATCAATAAGTCCCAGGTTGGCCCATTGGATATCATGAGGCCGTGTCACAGTTCCCATCTCCTGCTGCTGTGTCACAATCACCCCCCACAGTGACATGTGACGACAGATGTGCCCCAGGCATCACAGCTCAACGACATGTACATTCCCATGGACCCTGTATTGCCACATGGACACTGGCATTACATGGAGTATCATGTATACACCACAGCAAAACAACTATGACCCCCACAGGTAGTGGTCCCACTTGCCACTGCAGGACAGACATGGACGTCTGTGACACACACACGCACAACATCAAAGTCCATGCACACACAACGTGGATGTGGAGACTGTCTCCCATTGTGCACATGAAATCAGAGACATTGTAAACACTACATGCACACAGACTGTGGGGGACCATCACTATTGTGCCACTGGGACACCCTGGCTCAAACATACCGTCCCACATGGGACTCACGGGGTATGTGACATGACATACACATACACCACCGTGAAATGTGACCATGGCACATGCACAGATATGAACAGTTGCACATCACAGTGGTCATGTACACGTAACACCCAGGATCCTGTCCCCATGAACACGTGCACAGCCTGGGGGTGGCTGCACCCAGGTGACACCCACAGGACAACATGTACACCAACATACACACAATAGGAAATGCAGCCTTACATGCCTTATCATACAGTTTGGACAGGCTGTCGTGTTGTAGGTGTGCCCCTCACTCCCTGGGAGCTATCTGTGGCTGGCATATGTCCATCTGAGACAGGCATGGTGACATATGCCAGTCACTTGTACAGGGATGCGTTGAACAGCAATGGACCGATCGGTGCCCCGGCCGGCCCATTGCATTCAATGTGTGCGGGTACGCCTTGTACCCCTGTACGCGTTGTACCGCAATGGACCGATCGGTGCCCCGGCCGGCCCATTGCATTCAATGTGTCGGGTACGCGTTGTACCTCTGTACGAGTTGTACCGCAATGGACCGATCGATGCCCCGGCCGGCCCATTGCATTCAATGTGTGCTGGTACGCGTTGTACCTCTGTACGCGTTGATCAGCAATGGACCGATCGGTGCCCCGGCCGGCCCATTGCATTCAATGTGTGCGGTGCGCGTTGTACCCCTGTACGCGTTGATACCGCAATGGACCGATCGGTGCCCCGGCCGCCCATTGCATTCAATGTGTCGGGTACGCCGTTGTACCTCTGCACGCGTTGATCAGCAATGGACCGATCGGTGCCCCGGCCGCCCATTGCATTCAATGTGTGCGGGTACGCGTTGTACCCCTGTACGCGTTGATCAGCAATGGACCGATCGGTGCCCCGGCCGGCCCATTGCATTCAATGTGCGGGTACGAGTTGTACCTCTGTACGCGTTAGTACCGCAATGGACCGATCGGTGCCCCGGCCGCCCATTGCATTCAATGTGTGCGGTGCAGCGTTGTAACTCCTGTACGCGTTAGTACCGCAATGGACCGCTCGGTGCCCCGGCCGCCCATTGCATTCAATGTGTGCCGCTACGCGTTGTACCTCTGTACGCGTTGATCAGCAATGGACCAATCGGTGCCCCGGCCGCCCATTGCATTCAATGTGTCGCGGTGCACGCGTTGTACCCCTGTATGCGTTGATCAGCAATGGACCGATCGGTGCCCCGGCCGCCCATTGCATTCAATGTGTGCGAGTACGCGTTAGTACCCCTGTACGCGTTGATCAGCAATGGACCGATCGGTGCCCACGGCCGGCCCATTGCATTCAATGTGTGCGGGTACGCGTTGTACCCCTGTACGCAGCAGTACCGCAATGGACCGATCGGTGCCCCGGCCGGCCCATTGCATTCAATGTGTGCGGGTACGCGTTGTACCTCTGCACGCGTTGATCAGCAATGGACCGATCGGTGCCCCGGCCGGCCCATTGCATTCAATGTGTGCGGGTACACGTTGTACCCCTGTACGCGTTGATCAGCAATGGACCGATCGGTGCCCACGGCCGCCCATTGCATTCAATGTGTGCGGGTACGCGTTGTACCCCTGTACGCGTTAGTACCGCAATGGACCGATCGGTGCCCCGGCCGGCCCATTGCATTCAATGTGTGCGGGTAAGCGTTGTACCCTGTACGTAGTTGTACCGCAATGGACCGATCGGTGCCCCGGCCGGCCCATTGCAATCAATGTGTGCTGGTACGCGTTGTACCCTGTACGCGTTGATCAGCAATGGACCGATCGGTGCCCCGGCCGGCCCAGTGCATTCAATGTGTGCGGGTACGCGTTGTACCCCTGTACGCGCTAGTACCGCAATGGACCGATCGGTGCCCCGGCCGCCCATTGCATTCAATGTGCGCGGTACGCGTTGTACCCCTGCACGCGTTGTACCGCAATGGACCGATCGGTGCCCCGGCCGGCCCATTGCATTCAATGTGTGCGGGTACGCGTTGTACCCTGTACGCGTTGATCAGCAATGGACCGATCGGTGCCCCGGCCGGCCCATTGCATTCAATGTGTGCGGGTACGCGTTGTACCCCTGTACGCGTTGATCAGCAATGGACCGATCGGTGCCCCGGCCGCCCATTGCATTCAATGTGTGCGGGTACGCGTTGTACCCCTGTACGCGTTGTACCGCAATGGACCGATCGGTGCGCACCCATTGACAATGGCCTAGCCTGGCAACGGACGCGTTTTCGAAATTCGAACGAGTCGGTTGCTGGAAATTCAGTTGGTCACCCACAACAATGTTGCAAAATCATGTATGTCATGAAGTTGAAGATTTGAAGGATGCTGTGGGCGTGTATTGGTGCTGCTATTCCATGGATTGGCCAGATTCAGAAGATGCAAACGACTTGGACCTATCACTTTGGACACAAGGGACAGTATCTGCCTCTCCAGCACATATATATTGCTGGCTGTTCCCCTGAGAGCTCACTTGCCTGCACTACATGCTCCAGGACTGACATCTGCCACTGCACTGCTGCTGTCTCTGCCCCTCTGGACCCTGCAATGGCACGTACTGTGGAGAGAGCCCCAGCCTTCTGCCTTGAGGAGAACCAGGCCCTGCTGGACAGCCTACTTCCACAGTACAGCAAGCTGTATGGGACACCAGGGGAGCAGGTGAGTGTTCTGTGCACTGCCTTTCTGAATGTGCATTTTGTCTGACTAGCAAGGCTGAAAGTCTGCACGCCACTGGCTAGCAGGCTCACTGAGTAGTTGTCACCCCCATAGTGTGTAGTGACATGCACTGGACAGGTATGGTGCAGTGACAGTGCATTTGAACAAGGTTTTACTTCCCATGCAATGATACCATGTAGTGACGTCTGGCAAACTGTCCATGGGCAGCGTTGCACTGCCTGTGTACATCATGTGCCCCTGTGAATGAGACATGTATATACAACTGTGTCATGCATGGATATGTTGCATGTGTAGTAATGGCCTTTTCACTTTGTCATCCTGACAGGTTAATGCCCATCGGAAGCAGGAGATCTGGAAGGACATCGTCCGGGCTGTCCGGTCCGTGGGGTCTACAAGCGCCGGATCCGCAACTTCCAGAAGAGGTGGCAGGACCTTCGGGGCTGGACCCGGAGGATTGCACGGGTCCAGCTGAAGCTGTCGCCTCCTCGCAGGAGGGCGGAACACGGACCCTGACCCCCACATGCTCCAGATCCTGGCGGTGGTCTTTCCAGACCTGGATGGGCAGCTGAAGGCCAGACAGCAGCAAGGAGGGGGTGAGTCAAAGACTGCACTGTGAACTCTGTATTACATGCTATGTGCCCTCCTCTGGCCTGGTTAAACTGCCACAATACAGCAGTCATGTTGTCCAGGAGCCATGTCCCTCTATTGTGCACTGCCCACTCCTCATCTGATACCCAGGTGTGGCCCTTACATTCAGGGAATTGTGTCACTTGGGACTGTGTCCTTGCAGTTTGCTTCACTTAAGATGGGGGACAGCATCTGTTTCCCTAACTCTGTTGTGGGCATCATGGGTGGGTCCATTGTTCACACAACGCCTGTGTTCGGACATGTAATCTGCGTGTTGCTTTGATATGCGGTCCACTTGCTGAGCTGAGCTACCACATGTGCCTGGGGTATGTGGCACACACCCATGCAGCGGGTGGGAACAATGTTTGGGCCCCAGGAGTGTGCAGATTACGTGTGTCACACATACATAGCCAGCTATCCACTGTCCAGGGCTCATCCCTCATTCATGTGGGGCAGGACAGTCATGCCTACTCCAGGCCATGCAATGCACTCTGTACTCCCACTCCCGTGTATCAGCTGACACATTGTGCGCAGTGATTTGACCCCTCAGGTGTCTGCCTCTGTGTCAGTGTGCTGTGGATTTGTTGCCAGGACTGCTGGGGTGTTTCTCGGTAGGGGCTCAGCATGCCACTGGAGATGTGACCATAGGAGACGATACTTGTGTGTCACATAGGTGTTTGATCAGCTGCCCGTGCAGACTGGGGTATGCGAATGTGAAGTTCAGGCAGCTGTTCCCCATTCACAGCAGATTGTGAGGGGCTCAGGTTCAGAGGGTAGTGTCACAGGTCTCCCATATGTCCAATCGGTATGACCTGGACAGATGAGGGTTAAGATGATGTGTTGTGTGGGGGATGTACATGTGCACTTGTGCAGCTCCAGGACTTGCATTCCCCATGACCTACTATTGTGACACAGTGCAGAGTGTTGTTGTCTGGCTGCCAAGTCATACATCACTGAGACAGTGATGTATGACTTAGCAGTCATGCCTCCGCCATGGCATGTGTCTACTTATTGGGGATCCTGCAGGGGAGTGACATGTGCTACATGCACACCATTGTGGCGATGGCTATCAGGACATGGGTGCATCATGGTGTCTGTCGCTGGTATGCATCACATGCATTTCCTATTTGACTCTGGGCGTCCCTTTCATCCGGAAACCTGTACTGACTCAGTGGCAAGAGTTGTGATGTGTGCATGTCCACATGCTACACTGTGTCCTCTGCACTGTCCAACTACTGTGTAGTTGGTGCATGTGTCCACACTGGGGTGTTGCTATCCAACAGACACCAGACAGATGGGTGCAAGGCCATGTGGGATGTGAGTGCCATGGTTGGCATCAGACTGACAATTGGCTTCTCCTGTTCAGTTAGGGCACTTTTAGCAATGTACAACTAATGATGCCAGGGCTTGCTCTGTAATGTGCTGTGCTCACAGTGGTGTGTGCGTTTGGTGCAGGTGACTGATGTCTGTCTGTTTCCCCATTGTTTGCAGATACATCCACGGCCACGGAAGGGGACAGCTCCACGGACCAGGAGGAGCCGGAGAGCCAGACTGGGTCAGCAGCCGAGGAGTGGTCGGAGGGACCCAGTGGCACGGAGGGCGAGGGAGCCACACCGAGGAGTCCTCAGCAGCATCCACCTCAGCTGAGGACCAGAGCAACTCGGAGGATGACTCCCTTATGGAGGCGGGTGTCAGCAGCCACCACACCCCAGCTAGTGTTGCTGTCCCCGCCACCACCAGCACCACCACCGCCCTCCCATCGGCTCCCATTCCCCAGGTCCGTGGAGGCTCCCATGTTCGGGAGCGTGTCTCCTTTGGGCCAGGCACCGCACCCCTGCCCCTGTGTCCCCTGCTGCCCTGAGTGAGGAGTCTGTGTACCTCCTTCGCCAGCTCCATGTAGGGCAGACAGCCATGCTGAGTGTCCTCCATGCGCACACCGCTCTGTTGACTCAGCTGGTGTCGTTCATGGAGGGCATCTCATCGGGCATGTCTGACCTACAGAGGGGCAATAGGTCCATGGACTCCTCCCTGACGGCAGCAGTGTCCCTCCTCAGACAGTCCCTCACCCCTTCTGCCTCTGCTCCATCCACACTCCCCAGCACCTTACCTGTCCCAAGGGGCCCTGGAACACACACACGCATCCACGAGCACTGCGCAGTCCTCAGTTGCCTCTCCCTCCAAAACACCCTCCCTTGCCTCACCTGCAACCCCAAAGACCCAGCGGCTCTTCCTCAGTGACCTCGGCCTCTTCCCCTCCGATCCAGCTGATACAGCATTCAGGGGGAAGAGGAAGCCCACCCACACGGAGCAGAGTGCCCCTCGCCCCGGACACCCTCCCCAGGCGCAGACAGACTGAGGCCCCCACCCGCAAGTCCCCCGGAGTCGTAAGAGCAAGACCCCGCCGCCGCCCTGCAGCTCAGGCACCAGGTCTCCTTCCTCCATCCCTCAGGCCCCCACTCCACAGGTGCCCCCACCACACCCTGCCCCAGGTTCCCCCACCCACAGATATACCATCCCCAAGAGGATCCGGCCTTCTCCCCCTGCCACTTGCTCTCCCGGCACCACACCCCCGCTGCGCTTGTCTGTGCCACTGATGTGGTGAGGGTGTCCTCCCCCTCTGTCCAGCCCACCTTGCCTGTTCCCCATTCTCCTCCCCTGGTGGTAGGCACTGCAGTGGAGTCCACTACCACCCTGTCTGACTTGGGCACTGCAGTGGCGGACCTGTCCACTCCATCTGCAGGGTTCACTGCAGTCGTGCCGGCACCCACAACATCTGAGTCATGCCCCCAGTTGTGCCGGCACACACCATGTCAGACACCTCCACTGCAGTTGTCAGTGGCTCTCCAGCACCCACCACCCCTTCCCTGCTTCCTCCTAGTGAGCCCTGATCCTGTCCCTGCGGTGCCTGGCCTGCCCCCCGGTTGCCCCTCCTAGTGGATTGTCCCTGGTTTTGTGCAGGCATGCGTAGGGTGACATCTGCCACTGTCACCCTGTTTGGACTTTGACAATGGACTGGCCATTGGCCTTTGTGTTTTTCTGGACTTTCAGTTTTCATTGCACACATATGCTGAATAAAGCAACTTTCTGTTCACTAGTGCTTATGCTTCTGATGTACATGTTGTTGATGATGCTAACCATGCCCTTGCTGCAGTGATGGTGATATTTGGTCTCATGATAATGAAGTGTTACTGTGCAGGAACCCATGTGGTCCAGGGGGAATGTGTCCTATCCTGTGGTGTATCCATGTCATCCATAGCAGCATCTGAGGGTGTCATGTGTTCAGTATTTGGCAATGGGATTTCCTACTTACATTAGCAATTTCACGTCTGTGGCTTCCACCCCTGCACATCTGTTGTGCCTGCCATTGTTCAATTCGTCTACTTCCCTGACCGTGTGGCCATCTCCACTGGACATGCAGGTTTGGGCATCAATGGGGAAGGACTCATCTGTGTTGTCAGTGCAACATTGCTATACAAGTGTGTTGGATCTGTGCTGATGATTTCGTTGGCACTTCTATGACCAGGCTGATGTGACGGGAGCCCTCATTTGGTGCTAATTGTTGAATGTGTGACCAAGTGCTCAGCTGACATGATGGGGCCCTACTGAGGCAACATATGGCACAGCTTTCCTCACACAGGAGTGGAGTCCCCTCATGGCAGTGTGTACGCCTGTGACATTTGCCTGCGCCCAAGGGGTGTGTTGTATGTGCATGTCTGTGTGTTCACTTCCGTTTAGCTGTGCATGCTGTGATCCCTAGTGTTGTACCTGTTTGTGATGCTTGCTGAGTTGACCTATGTTCCCCCAAAGTCTTCTCCCTGGGTTCTCTGTGATGTGGGTGCATGGCACATTACAGGTCATCAGGGTGTCACCCATAGGTGTGTTTGCTGTCAGGGCTGAGTTTGTGTGCAGACGCAGATGGGTCACAGTCAGGTTTCCCCTTGGCACTTGTTGTTTGCCCCTGTCATGTGATTTCCAGTTTGTGTTATCTTTCAGTGATTGTGACACGTTGTGTGTGTGACTGCTGGCACTCCTCAGGGTCCGGGCTGCAATGTTGGTAGTTGTCTATGTGTGTTCTTTGTGGGTGACCTTGGCTTCTTCATTGGTGTGTGACTGTGGCTGGGATCCCATTGGTTGGTGTGGTATTGCCGTCATGTCCATGTACAGCGTTGTGTGTCAGACATTCAGGAGTCTTGTTGAGTGGCCATGTGTGATGTGTTTCTGCACATTGGTTCCCACCCACCACCCTGGAATAGTCATGGGTGCATGTGCAATGTCACCAGTGCATGTGTGCTTCACTGCTGCACATTGTTGGAGGTCGAGGGGTGTGGTGTTGAGTGTGTGCAGATGAGAGTTGTTGCCCGGCTAGGCCCCTGCCTCCATGTTGGCCTTGGCTTACTGGCCATGCTGATTGATTTGTGCTTGTGTAGGTGTGAAATGAAATGAATTTGTACTTGTAAAGCGCACTGATACCCCAACTGGGGTTTCCTGGCGCTGTACGCATACCGCTGTGGAACCCTTCCTGGCTTTTCCCTGTGAAATGTCCACTCCTGGGCACCCCCAAGGTGAAGCCAGGCATCCCAGCGCTGTTGGGGCCGTTGTGGAGATTAAGCAAGCTATTGCCCAGAGTTGCAGAGTGGGACCCATGATTAGAATAGGCACCGAGGCGAGAATTATCAGGTCCGAGGAAATTGAGCCCAAGACCCGCCGAGGCGGGAATTGAACCCTGGTCCCGGGCCAGATCTCTGCATCAGGGTCTGCCGCTCTAACCATTGAGCCACACTTCTCCACAGGTGTGATGGTAGTTTGTTGCTCAGGACACATGACTGTGGTTCACAGTGTGAACGACATTTAGCTTTGTCATCACAGTGGGATTGTAATGCAGCCCAGGGTCACCACATTGTGGGGGCCCTGGAGGTAGTGCTGTGGTGTGTCTGTGTCTTGCTGTGTCAGTTGCTGTTCCTACGTGCCTGTGTGACATGTGTGATTTGTGCTCCCTCTCATCTGACAATGCCTGCTTGCCCACATAGGGGATTTGGATCCATGAGTTACCTTTGTGTGGCACTGTATGCACATCTGTATGATTGGTATTCAGGTCTCCTCATGTGTTGTGTGGTTGCCTGGGGACACTGGCACCCCCCTCACCTGTTGTGTATGATGTGCAGTGTGGGTCTGCCTGTTTGTGTTTGTGCATCTGCACCACTGCATTGGCATATCTTGGGTGTGCCATTGGCTGTATGTAGTTTGGTGGCTTTCCCCTGCTGTCCCTGGGACTCCTAGGTCATCGGTCAGCACAATGATCATGATTTGTGTGTCCCATTGCTGCCATGGTATGGTATCTGTTCACCTCACATCTACAGTCTCCACAGGGTATCTGCATTTGTGTGCCCATTGGTGCAAATATGTGGGTCTGCATTCTGATGGTCACTTCTGTCATTGTGTCATTGATGAATGTTGACAGTGTCAGCCCCCATGGGTGTTGTTTGTCTGCACATGGCCAAAGGTATGTCTTATTTGCACTGCAGTATTTGGTTCCCCCAATTTATGTTGCAATGGGACACATGCACTACTTTGCCGCTGATGTGTTTTATGTTCTGTGACCAGGAATCATCCATGCAGTTTGGCAGTTGCAGCTCTTTCTTTGTCAACACTTACATTTTGGTCACTGTGATGATGGGGGTTTGGACCCCATTGCCACACTGTTCAAAATGTGCTTCAGCTATGGACCCCACACTTACCTTTTGGTCACTGTGGTGATGGGGCGTTAGACCCCATTGCCACAATGTTCAAAATGTGCTTCAGCTATGGACCCCACACTTACATTTTGGTCACTGTGGTGATGGGGGGTTAGACCCCATTGCCACAATGTTCAAAATGTGCTTCAGCTATGGACCCCACACTTACATTTTGGTCACTGTGATGATGGGGGTTTGGACCCCTTTGCCACACTGTTCAAAATGTGCTTCAGCTATGGACCCCACACTTACCTTTTGGTCACTGTGATGATGGGGGTTTGGACCCCATTGCCACAATGTTCATGGCCTGCTTGCATTGTGGGGGCCACACACATATATGTGTGGCACATGTGATAGGGGGTCACATTGTATGTTCAAAGTCATGTTCAGTGTTGTAGGCATTTGACACAGTCTACACACGCTTGTCATGGTGTTGGGGGATGTCTTTTCTTGCATTCCCTAGGTTGTGGTGTGCTGGTTGTGTCATGCATTGTCCATCCTATGAGTGGGGGTGGTGTTGGTGGTAGGCCTCCAGCCCCCATGGGTAGAGGTGGTAGTAGTGACAGGCATCCAGCCCCCTGGGTAAGGGTGGTAGTAGTGGTAGGCATCCAGCCCCCTGGCTAAGGGTGGTAGTAGTGGTAGGCATCTGGCACCCCCATGGCTAAGGGTGGTAGTGGTGGTGGTGGGCATCTGGCACCCCCTGGCTAAGGGTGGTAGTAGTGGTAGGCATCCAGCCCCCTGGGTAAGGGTGGTAGTGGTGGTAGGCATCTGGCACCCCCTGGGTAAGGGTGGTAGTAGTGGTAGGCATCTGGCACCCCTGGGTAAGGGTGGTAGTGGTGGTAGGCATCTGGCACCCCTGGCTAAGGGTGGTAGTAGTGGTAGGCATCCAGCCCCCTGGGTAAGGGTGGTAGTGGTGGTAGGCATCTGGCACCCCCTGGCTAAGGGTGGTAGTGGTGGTAGGCATCTGGCACCCCCATGGCTAAGGGTGGTAGTGGTGGTGGGCATCTGGCACCCCCCTGGCTAAGGGTGGTAGTGGTGGTGGGCATCTGGCACCCCCCTGGCTAAGGGTGGTAGTAGTGGTAGGCATCTGGCACCCCCCTGGGTAAGGGTGGTAGTAGTGGTAGGCATCCAGCCCCCCCTGGGTAAGGGTGGTAGTAGTGGTAGGCATCCAGCCCCCCATGGGTAGAGGTGGTAGTGGTGACAGGCATCCAGCCCCCTGGGTAAGGGTGGTAGTAGTGGTAGGCATCCAGCCCCCTGGGTGAGGGTGGTAGTGGTGGTAGGCATCTGGCACCCCCTGGGTAAGGGTGGTAGTAGTGGTAGGCATCTGGCACCCCCTGGGTAAGGGTGGTAGTAGTGGTAGGCATCCAGCCCCCTGGGTAAGGGTGGTAGTAGTGGTAGGCATCCAGCCCCCATGGGTAGAGGTGGTAGTAGTGGTAGGCATACAGCCCCCCATGGGTAGAGGTGGTAGTAGTGACAGGCATCCAGCCCCCTGGGTAAGGGTGGTAGTAGTGGTAGGCATCCAGCCCCCTGGGTGAGGGTGGTAGTGGTGGTAGGCATCTGGCACCCCCCTGGGTAAGCGTGGTAGTAGTGGTAGGCATCTGGCACCCCCCTGGGTAAGGGTGGTAGTAGTGGTAGGCATCCAGCCCCCCCTGGGTAAGGGTGGTAGTAGTGGTAGGCATCCAGCCCCCCATGGGTAGAGGTGGTAGTAGTGGTAGGCATCCAGCCCCCCATGGGTAGAGGTGGTAGTAGTGACAGGCATCCAGCCCCCTGGGTAAGGGTGGTAGTAGTGGTAGGCATCCAGCCCCCTGGCTAAGGGTGGTAGTAGTGGTAGGCATCTGGCACCCCCATGGCTAAGGGTGGTAGTGGTGGTGGCATCTGGCACCCCTGGCTAAGGGTGGTAGTGGTGGTTGGCATCCAGCCCCCTGGCTTAGGGTGGTAGTAGTGGTAGGCATCTGGCACCCCCTGGCTAAGGGTGGTAGTAGTGGTAGGCATCCAGCCCCCTGGGTAAGGGTGGTAGTGGTGGTGGGCATCTGGCACCCCCTGGCTAAGGGTGGTAGTAGTGGTAGGCATCCAGCCCCCTGGGTAAGGGTGGTAGTGGTGGTAGGCATCTGGCACCCCCTGGGCAAGGGTGGTAGTAGTGGTAGGCATCTGGCACCCCTGGGTAAGGGTGGTAGTGGTGGTAGGCATCTGGCACCCCCTGGCTAAGGGTGGTAGTAGTGGTAGGCATCCAGCCCCCTGGGTAAGGGTGGTAGTGGTGGTAGGCATCTGGCACCCCCTGGCTAAGGGTGGTAGTGGTGGTTGGCATCCGGCCCCCTGGGTAGGGGTGGTGGTGCGCATTCAGGCCCCTGTGTGCATATGTGGCATTGGTGATGGGCATCCCGCCCCTATGGTGCTGCTGTTGCTGGTGTAAGTAAATTCTGCATCCCTCTGTGTGTGTGTGATGTGTCGTGTACGTGTTGTATGTGTTTTGTGGTTGGTGTCTGACTTACCTTCTGCGCCGTACGCGTCCGTGCCTGTTCCGGTAGTAAATGTAGAATATTGGTATGATCGGGACGAAGGGATTCATGGTTGGTTCGTGTCGTTCGTCTTTCTCGTTGCTTCGCGTCGTCCTCGTCGCTTCGCGTCGTCCTCGTCGCTGGCGTGTTCGCCTCGTAGCCGTGGATCGTGTTGTGGCGCGAATCGGAGCTTATGTGTGCCTCTCCCGGATGATTTGACGTGCCGTGCGTAGCGACGGGTTCGGCGCGTACGGAAAGCGCATCGTACTTGTTCGGCCGGACGGAGCTGCATTTTCCCTTCCGTGCGACTCGATTCAGCGTTTCCGGATTTGCCTCGGTCGGAGAACAGGACCTGGATTGGGTGAGTACGACTCGGCCGGATTCTGTGCTGTTGTGCGCATCGTACTTACTCGTTCGGTCTGCTGTACGGATCGGTCGGGAAACAGGCATTCGCATGGCTTTTTTCCCGGCCGAATGGTATTAGGTGCACCTCCGACCGGGATCGGAATCGACCCCTTAGTGTAGTTAGATGTTTATTAGTTATATTCGGAAATGTTATATGTTATAGTTACGTGTGGTGTATTTACGTATTGTTAAAGTTGTGTAGGCCTGTTTAGAGAGTTAGGATTACGGTGTTCAATGTATATTGTTATCAAATTTAAAGCTAGTAGTATTGTTAGTAAGTGTTTATGTGTTGTTTTATGTGAGTGGGAATGTATGTGCTTTTGTTTTGACACTTTTTATTTTCAGAAGTTCTTTGTATCGGAAGGAGTCGTTTTTTTTTTTAAAGAAGTGTTTGTTAGTTTTATTGACTAATATATTTGTTACACTTCTTTAAATTTTTCGGTTTTCCTGGAGCGTTTTTACTGTTTTATACATTTTCGGTTTTTTATGGTTTTCCTATGGACCTTTGCTACATTGATTATTAATTTTTGCTACAGTTGTATTTTTCCATTTTTTGGGGGGAAACTGGTTTTTTGTATTTGGATTGTGTTAGCAGAAAATGGATTTTACAGCATTTGGAATAAACCTGGTAAGTTTATTTATTATTATTTATTGTGGGTGGGTAATGTATTCTATTATTATTGTTGTATTTTATTTTATTACAAATATTATTAATGTGTGTTAATATATTTTATTAAAAATATGTTACACACAGTAATTATTTTTGTGATAAAATAAATAAATTTTACTTTTATGGTATGTTTGAAAGATGAGTAATTTGTAATTTATTTGTATTAATGCTTTACAGAAGAGTTTTGGATATTATGTTTAGGTATTCCAGGCCCTTTGTACTAGGGTACAATTTTACTTGTTGTTCTAGATATTTATGCATTTGTTTAGTTTGTTTTGATGTTTTTGGAGTTAATTGAGTTATGGATTGTTCCATTCGGAACTCCTGATAACTCTGTTCTTTTTGTAGGCATGATATAAATTTTTCTAGTGTTGGTTTTGTTCTGCCTGTTGATTGAAGGAAGGCATTATGCCATCCTTCGACTGCATTATTAGTTTTGGATTCCCAGTTTAATGTGCTTCTGTATACGTTCCACCAGGGTATTAAGAATTTAGGGTTTCTTCTGTGGCCAGATCTGTGTAGTCTGCCGACCCATGTATCCTCAAAATAGTCTAATAGTGGACTTAGTTTTGCTTCATTTTGTTTGTAGAAGGTGCTGTCTATTAAGATGTTGTAATGTTCTGTGACGTCTGTCTCAGGTACATACACTAGGGCTGTTAATTTTTTTATTTGATATGCAAAAGAAGAATTAGTTGCATATTCAATGCTTAGGGGCCGATTCCGATTCGGGCCGGAAATCTCTCCGACCGAGCCGGACCCGGAGAGATTTCCGACCGAATCAGACCCTAGCAGTCCGACCGAACGAGTACGATGCGCACGCATGCTATCGGACTCGGTTCGGTCGGACTCCCATTGAAGTCAATGGGAGCCGGTCGTACGACGCGTACACGGGCTCCCATTGACTCAATGGGCACGACGCGAACAAGGGCGCCCCCTACAGCGTGTTCGCGTCGATGCGGGTCGCACCGTACATGCACGTGTAGGGGGGACCCATTCCCCCCTGTGTGCGACTCGCACGCCTACGCTTCCAGGGGGGTCCGACAAGGACCCCCAAAGTGCGGCTCCGACAGCTCCTTGGAGCCGGGCTGCGCGAGTCGGTCGGAGCGGTCGAGGTGCGCATCGTACTTACCCGGCCGGGAAACGTCTCCATTGCGAGGTGCGCGTCGTCCCCGTGCGAGTCGGTCGGAGCGGTCGGGTCCTGCGAACGAGTCGGTCGGAGATTTTGCAAGCGCACGCATCGTACTCGCTCGCCCGGACGCACGTACGACTCGGTCGGGAAATAGGGCTCCGAATCGGATCCGGTTAAGCCGAATCTGATTCGGTGCCCTACCGGCCGAGATCGGAATCGGCCCCCAAGTGCTGATTTTTGCATGTGTCTCCATAAGCACTGATTAAAATGATAGTAACAGCCTTGGATGCAGGTATGGGGGTGTGTTTTTAATATAGTATTAATCATTGACTGTTCAAAATCTAGGATTATTTTTTGTGGAGAAAAGTCATTAGTTTTTGGTTTTATTGTATTTAATAGTTCCATGTATGTGGAGTTCTGTTTGTTTGGTAATAATGCGTAAATTAATGGTATATTGCAATTCTGACGTAGCCCATGTATTGTATACAGTTGGAAAAAGGGCTTGGGACATATAGTAAAAGTCCCATCCATCATCCAGTATTGACATTCTTGTAGTTTTAATAGATTAGTTGCAGTTCCAAAAATTATTAATCTTTTGTCATTGCTTTTATTATCAAAAATGACAAATGGTTCTTTGTTTAAAGTGATACTTTGTTCAGGACTTATAATAACTTCACTATATGCTCTAGGAATTGGGGTGGAAGTAGTAGTAATTTTTTAGTACGTGCTATAGTTCTCTTTAGTGAAGCTACAGATGGCATTTGTGTAGTAGCAGTTTTAGGAATTTTGGGAAGCTGCTCTTTTAAAATTACACTTGTAGATTTTTGAGAACTTGTACTAGCTTCTTTTATTGTTTCTAATGCAGATCTGACTTCTATTTCTGTTACGTTTGGTGGGTGGTTATGTTCTCTAGTATACAGTACTGTTGTTTCCCTAGTTGTAGCACGCCCGTAACATTTATCAGAGTAGTATTTACAGCATTTCCAGTTAACTTTTAATCCAAATTGTTTTTCTTGTGTGTAAGTGTATCCCATATAGCATAGTAACATTTTCCCTTTCTGGCTTGTTATAAATTCGGCTCCTTCAGTCATTTTGATGTAGGTTAATCTATGAAAAATATATATTATTGTTATTAACTATGTTGTTCTATGTATTTTAATTTAAGCAAATAAACATTTATTTACAATATACTTACAAAGTTGATCTTTATGTATTTCAGTTTGACGACGTTTATTCTTTAGTTGTGGAATGTTCTTTCTGTATTTTGTTTGTCTGAAAAAAAAAATACATTTGTTTTATTATTTGTTTATATATTTTTTATAGGGGGTGGGTAGGGGATTGGGGATTGGTTTTGACTTTGCGTTGTTGTTTAATCTATTTGTTTAAGATTTGTTGGTAAATACTTAGGGGTCCATTACGATGGCGGGCGGACTTTGTCCGCCCGCCACCGCAACGGAGCCAGGGACCGCCCGCCGAAGTCGCGGCGGTCCCGCCAGGCACATAGGATGCGCCCGCCACACTGGCGGGCGCATCCCGCATGTTTTACATTGCGGCGGGCGGTGCTGTCAGCAGCACCCGCCGCAATGTACAAATGCATGTTGTGCATTTGCATGCACAACGTGACAGGCACCGCGCGGTGCCTGCCACCTTGTGCATGCAAATGCAGGGGGTACCATAGGTACCCCCATGTGCCCCCCAACCCCCAACATCCTGGGAGCCCACAACGGGCCCCCAAATGCGAATACCGCATGCCTTTTCATGGCGGAAATGCCGCCATGAAAAGGCTCCTCACCGCCTACATCCTAATATGGATGGCGGTGTCTCACAGACACCGCCACCATATTAAACCTCGTTTCCGCACGGTCGACAAGTCGACCGGCGGAAAGCGGCGGGCGGTCTTTCCGTCCGCTGGCTGACCCCCCGCCATACTAATATGGCGGGGGGTAAATGGGTGGATGGCGGAGGGAAATGTACGGCGGATCGCCACCGCCATGTGGGCGGTGGCGATCCGCCGTACATCGTAATGACCCCCTTACTTTGTTAGTTGTATATTTTTTGGGGGCTTTTCTGTAGTTTGTTAGTTTCCTATAGAGTTTCCTGTAGTGGTAATATAAAATAGAAAGAAGACATTGATTAATTTATAGGTTATGTATATTATTGATTAAAGTTAGTATTATTTCTTTTAATTTAGTTTACTTACTCTTGATAGAGTTAATTATTGGGTATATGTTGATCTTCTTATATCTGTAGTTGAATTCCTGTAGAGTTTCTCCTTCTTTAGTTTTCTTTCTTTTGGTGTGGAATAGGAATGAAGTTTAACTGTTTATATAGTGTGTTGGATGTTGTAATTTCGATTTTATTGGTTAGTTTGAATTTGCAGTTTTTCTATTGGTTAATTTGTATTTTTTTTTATGTTTTGGTAGTTAGTTTCCAAATAAGGAAAACGCTAATTAGTAGTAAGTTATGTATAATTTTGTATATATTTTTAAATAGCTTTTGTTATGTATTATATTATATAATTGAATTGTAATAGTAATATTTAATATTATTAATGTTTAATGTAGTAATGTTGTTAATAATATTTTAGTAATTTTATTGCTGTGTTAATTAATTTTTTAGTGTAGTAAAATAGTTATTGTCATTTATTAATTTAGTATTGTGTTTTTAGTAATTTAATTATTTTTATGTCGTTTTATTTTTATATTTATTATAGTTTTATATAGTCGATATATTTAATTTTACAATATTAGTGTTGTCGATATTTTTGTGTGCGATATTTTTTACCTAGTTAATGTATTTTAATGAAGGTCGATATTTTAGAATTTCGATAAGTATGTTAGCGATATTTGTGAAATAGATATTTATGTACTTCGATATTGTATCCCCGATATTTTTGTAATTATTTAAATAGGTATATGATGTCGATATTAATGTTATCGATAATTTTGTATCGATATAATTGTAGCTCGATAATATGTCTTTCGATATTTTGTCAGTGATTCGTAGTTGTTATCGTGTTTTAAAAATATGCTGCTGTGGAAAATAAAGCAAAGGAAGAAGGCATAATCTGAGCCTGCGGTCCTGACATAGAATCTCAATACATCAGGCCTTACATGGTTAAAGTCGTCCTAACACTCCACGCCCATTAAATTCTGGTTGTTTATTTTTAATAATGGAATTTAAAAAAAATTCCCCTGATTTCATTCATTATCTCAAACCAAAATATGTTCTCACCACTCCACTCTTTCTGCTTGTGCCTACTTATCCTCGTATTGTTTGCTGCTTTTCTTTCTGATTTCCTCACCTAGTTTGATTTCCTGCACGGGTGACAGCAATTGCCTATATAACTTCTACAAATTACACTCCTTGAAATTTGTAACTACTGGTAAACCCAGAAGACCCTACCAATGGGTCAAAGATCTGATGGACATGCATACGCCTTGGCTAGCTTTTGAAGTAGCACACATATTACAATCCATTTTTCCAGTGCAAAAGTCAATTGGCTCACAGTTTAATAAACTGAAAACATGACAGAGATAACTGACATCTTAGCCACACCTAAAAAACTTAAAAGATTAAATCGTGGAGTGGTAGTACTGCTGAATGAGGAAAAAACACCCAGAACTACTGTGGCACTTCACAGAAATCTAACATTGCTTGGTCTTGAGAGAATTCACACCAAGGAAATTCCTTATTGTCATTGCCAAAGCTAAGTCTTCCTCTGACTTCGCCAAACCCATCCCATGCAATTTCACAAAGAAATCAGCTCCTTTGTTACACACAACTGGATTAACCTGATTACTATCTCCTTGACCCAAGAAACAATTGCAGTGTGACCATAAACACCTAAGCTTCAACCTTTGCTGGAATAAATGTTGGGCAGACCCTGAAGATCGTTTCCCTTTAGGCACCAATCTTCCTTGGCTGAAGTCTTAGAAAGCTGTTTAGGAGCCCAACTAAAACTCTTCATTGAAGGAAACATCCCACTAGATGAATACCATCGGGTTTCAGTTCGGGATGCCGCACTTAGGGGCCGATTCCGATTCGGGTCGGAAATCTCTCCGACCGAGCCGGACCCGGAGAGATTTCCGACCGAATCGGACCCTAGCAGCCCGACCGAACGAGTACGATGCGCACGCATGCCATCGGACTCGAGTCGGTCGGACTCCCATTGAAGTCAATGGGAGCCCGTCGCACAACGCGTACGCGGGCTCCCATTGACTCAATGGGTGCGAGGCGGACAAGGGCGCCCCTACAGCGTGTACGCGGCGAAGCGACTCGCGCCGTACACGCACAGGTAGGGGGACCCATGGGTCCCCCTGTGTGCGACTCGTGCGGCTACTGCAGTACAGGGGGTCCGACACGGACCCCAAAGTACGGCTCCGACTGTTTCTTGGAGCCGGACGGCGCGAGTCGTTCGGACTGCTCGCGGCGCGCATCGTACTTGCCCGGCCGGGGAACGTCTCCATTGCGAGGTGCGCAGCGCATCCGTGCGAGTCGGTCGGTGCGGTTGGGACGGACGTACGAGTCGGTCGGTGAATTTGCACGCGCTCGCATCGTACTCGTTCGCCCGGACGCACGTACGATTCGGTTGGGAATAAGGGCTCCGAATCGGATCCGGTTCAGCCGAATCCGATTCGGTGCCCTACCGGCCGAGATCGGAATCGGCCCCTTAGTCTGCAACTTTAAAAATAATCGATGATGCCTTCTGAATTCTTTCTAAATAAGGGTTACTCTTGCCTCCTTATCATCCTTTCCCTATCAGTGAGTGGCCTTTGATAGGGTGAATCATGCACTGCTTCTGATCGTCCTCAATGACAGAATGGGTCTGAATGGCATAGTTCTCAGTTGGTTCTCATCATATTTAGAAAACTGCTGTTAGTAAATAAAAATGGGCAACTTCCTTGCCAACCCCAGATGCACAATGAGTTCCCGGAGGTTCTATTCTCTCTCCTACCTTCTTTAATATTTATATGGAAACTCTGGGTTCCACTCTATCACTCTAACATCTCATATCAATTATATGCTGACAGCTCTCAGTTCTAGCTGAAAATGCCTTCCTCTACAGATGTTGAATTCATGACCCAAGGTCTTGATAATAATTAAAATGGGAAGTTGCATCACAACCTCAAGTTAAACCTATTCAAAACAGAGTTACTTCTGATCATCCTACCTAACTGGCCCATCCCGTTCCAAAGTAGACTCAACTCCTGTACACTGCATCCCTTCCGTTGTGGACTGTGCTAAATCGCTTAGCTTCTTTTGAAAAACCTTATGCTTCAACACTCATCAATTCAATGGTCAACGGAGCACAGTCCCAACTTATACTGCTTCAAGGAATCACAACTTTCATCTCGGATCTATATGTGACACAGATAGTTCATCCCTTGTGCTACCTTATCTGGGATTTGTATAGCTTGCAACTGCCTCTAGTGTGCTATCACGGTTCTCTAACTCTCGCAAGCAATTATTACTGGTGGAATGGAATTTTTTGTTGAGCAGATGTGTGGTTCTACTATGACCTGTATGGGTAGAGTTTGGTGAGGTATGTCAGGTCCTGACATGTGGTCTGGTCATGTTGCGGTGAACTTGGTGCTGTTGGTATGCATGATTGTTATTAAAGGGTATGCGGGAATATGATAGCTCTTGGTCCATGTAGGTTTATTATACATTAAAATTGGTGCGTTCTCGCTCAGGGGTTTTTACTATCCTGTTGTTCCCCTTATTGTTCATTAGTTCAGTGGTACACAGGTGTTTTCTTGTGGCTTGTTTGACAATTACTTAAGTGGCTGAGAATTCGAAAAGGCACTTTTTTGACTTTCTTGAAATTGAGGTGGTTTTCTAGTTTACATAGCTTGATGGGAAAGGAGCTCCACAGTTTTCTGACCCGGGCAAGAGTGATTTCCAATTGGATTTTGTTGAAAAGTTTCACTTTGAGTTGTAGGAGTGTTTTGGATCAGTGGCTTTATCTAGAGCAGTGAGTCTAGCATTTTTGAGCTTTCTGTGGTATGCATAGTACTTTGTACCTGTTCTGGCGAGATACTGGGCTAGTGTAGATGGTGACAGTTTTGTACCTCTGTAATATTGTTAGGAGGGATCTCTGGTTTTCAAGGTGTAGACAATTCATGTAATTCAGGAGAGCGAGAATAAATGCAGTTGTGGTATGAATTCTTATGCTATCGCATCTGCTTGTAGTTCCAGTGGAAGATCTGCATTAGAATGATTCCTATAGTGTCCTTTAAGAGGGTGCCCAGCATTCGCAATCTGAGGATTTCAGTTTTGTCCAAGTTGAGTTTAAGATGGTTGGCAGTCATGCAGTCTTTTACCGCCACAGAATATGGTGCCAATCCGGATGTTATGGTGCTGTTAAGGTTCTTGAGCATGAGGATAATATAAGTGTCATCTGTGTAATTGCAATAAAACAGACCTAAGGATTCGCTCAGTGCCAGTAGGGAGCCAAGGTAGATGTTCCACAGAAGGGGACAGATATCTGAGCACCTGGGGATGCCAGTGGGGTTCAGTGGTGACTAGGGATATGGAGATGACGCAATTCGGGTGGGGCAGGAATGAGGATGTCTCATTCAAGACTTTCCCTTAGATACTCACATTCTGCAGTATGGTCAGTAGTATTGGGTAGTGGACAGTGTTGAATGTAGAACAGAGGTCTAGTAGGATTAAGACACCTGATGTGTAGTCTAAGATAGATTCTGTTCTTGATAGGATTACCATGAAATTTGCTGGGTAGCATAGGTCAGCTAGAGATCAGATGCTTTGCTAATTTATTCTAGTTCTTTAAAGATTTCACCTAAAAAATAAGGGAGAAGACATTTGAGATACTACTTTTCATGTTATGGTTCTGTTTGGGAGTGCATGTTATTTCTTTGTATCTTTGAGCTGAGGGGTGTATGTGTTTTTTGGCTTTTCCTGCAAAATGAGAGGCCATAGCAGCATATGGTTACTGCCTTCTTATAGCAATTTCCCAAAAAGCTTCATCTAGCTCACTCAAATCAGCTATCCATACAGCTGTAACTTGCACAAAAAAGTCTGACAAACATATGGCAACTTCTGATCTCAGATTTGAAGTGGATCCCCATAGAAGCAAGCAGTAAATTTAAACTCTCATGCATCACACGTGAAGGCCTGTTTTTTTGGAAAGCCTTTATCTTGCCCAGAAATCAAACATCTCTAGCAGACACCACCTTTAGAGTATTGACAATCTTCTCCTTAAAATGCCATCCTTGATAAAGTAAAAAATGCTAACAAAATACATCTTGGGAAGGGCACTTAGGCTTTGGAATGCCATTCCACTGGACTCTTGAGCAACTCTGTCCTATGAAAGTTTGAAACTAGAGCTGAAAAGCCCATTATGTCAGTACCACTTCCAACTATGAAAACTCTACACTGGTCAGATAGTGTATTGAATCACTAATGCTAGTAGTTCTGTAGATAATGATTTTCCTCTTAATTTTCTTGATTTCAAAAGATTTATTTTAAATGCCTTTCACCCCATGGGACTGTAGTAAAGAAGACTGTTATGAAAATGTTCCTACGTACAGCACTCTGCCAAACATTGGGGCATGTGATTACTATATAACAGTATTCAGTGGCCACCCAGTATTATGGATATAATATCTTTATACCCTGCTTCAGTCTTAGAAATAATGAATTACACCAGTCTTGTGATATAAGCGCCTTTAATTGACCCAAAGCTAATTCCAGCACTTCTAAAAGATCAAAATCATTGTAGTTGAGAGATTTTTTAAAATTGTTTTTTATAGGCATTTGCAAATACAAACGTTAGATCTGGATGTATGAGCCATTGCGTACATTTGACGCCCACATATTAACAGCATCCTGACCCACACAGTCCTTTATGTCATATTACAAAGAAAACATCATAGTGAGTTAACTCCCTAACCCCCCTCCGGTCTGTGTCAGTGTACATGGTTACATGGAGAAATTCAGTGTTGTACCTAGCATCAGGGTTACCGAGTATGACCTAGGCATTATTATCATCCTGTTCCCTGCTGGGGGATTGTATTTGAGAGATGCTTCACCTCCACCCTGGCACAGGGCTTTCTCGAGGCTGAGCACTTAAAAGTTAAGTCGTGTACTGGGGAAATCCGTGAGTTGTTCAGGTAAGAATTTAATTTGCTGTGTGATCTTGAAACATAACATTTTGTGGCAGTTGCAGTATTATGCCCATAATCACACACAGACCTAGAACACTCACTCCATACACACATAACACAGATATCCAACCATATACATGACATGTTTCATTACCCACTGCATGCCCACAAACTAACACACACTGCAACTCATGCTCATGACCACATGCTCTGCTGAACTCCATGGTCCAGACATTGCTGCCCTCATCGCAGTTCTCCCCCTTGATGCACTGTGCTTCCCCGAATCATTGCTCACACCCACACCCTGGCCAGTAGCGGCTGCCGCCAATCTAAAGTGGTGGGCAGCATGGGGGGGGGTTAGGGGAATAAAAATAAATAAAAGACTTACCTGCCGCTGACACTGCCAGCCTCCTCAGTGCTCCTCTCCTCCCCGCAGACCATGAGCCATAAAGCACTGGCTCCCCACCCAATCCAGACGTAGAGCTTGGATTGAACTGAGCGGACTGGTCTGACTCTCGCTCAGGCACAGGGAGCCTGTGCCTTTTCTCCACCCAGCTGTGCAACACAGCTGGGCTGGATAAATGGAAGTGCGCATGTCGGTTTGGCTGTCCTAAGACGGCCGACCAAACCGATATGCGCACTTACAGTGCCCACCGCTCCTCCTTCCTGCCACGGCCCGGCCCGCCTTAGACTCTATTGGCTTCCGCTCAGTCAGACAGTGATAAATAAAATGATATTAACATTGTTTTATTATCATTTGCTGGCTCTGAACAGTGGGGCGACGTTCCTCCGCCATTACGGAGGAGCTTCGCTTGATCCTAACTCATCCTAGATATACTTGTGCCAACTGGCAAGAACATTCAACTTCCGGGACATATACATAAGAAAGAAGAATATCTCGTCATCATCTGCAAATACTCCTGGCTTTGCAACCTAAGCACTGTAGTCTAACAAGCAAATATCAAATCCAAAGGGCTCCTCACATGGTTGTATGTTGGAACCAAGTAAGCCATTACAACGCATGGCTTTATATGGTTTTTTAGCACTACATTCCTTTACCATGCAAGTCTTTACAATGAGCAATGACTTGCCTTAGGGGAAAGTGCTGGACTTTGGAGAGGTATCACTTATTATTCCAACCCAAGTCTGCGCAACAGTATGAAAAGTGTTGGACTTCGAAGTCCAATGCTGCTTCACCTATGGCAAGTCGTTGTAAAGACTCTTGTGGTAAAGGAATGCAGTGGTAAAGACGCCTCATTGTAAAAACCACATTGTAAAGGCAGTATGTGGTTTAGACTTGGTTGTAAATGCTGTTTCCCTCCTCACTTGCCACTTCCCCCTCTCCGAAATCCAGTTTACCACCTTCTACCTCATTTACAGCCTCTTGTATATACAGCAAAGACTTCAAGCATAAATTCTATGACATCCTCACCACTTCATCCAACCTTCACACCCACATCACCCTCCTTGGAGACTTCAACCTCCTTGACATTTCAAACTGAATGAAAGCAAGGCACCTTTTTTAACCTCATTGACACACTCAACGTGGTTTAGCATGTCACCCCAATCTACAACATCAATTCTTTTCAATAACTTCAACACATTCCTGGTAAACCACATAGACGTCCATGCACCAATGAAAATATTTAATTGTAAGGCAAAACCTTATACACCCTAGTATCCCAAAGATGTACCTGACAGTAAGTACACCATTTGGAAACTGATTTAAATCGCCGTAATGGCTGCCAGCAGATTCATTCATTTACTGCCATTTTGTTTTTGCATGTTGTGCCCATGTTATATACAGCCTGTTCTGCTCGCTCGCTTCTGACTTATTAAGCCTTACTTTCGATCTTGGCACTGCTAAGCTTGGATTTACAAATTACTAGCTTGGCGTCTGGAAGTTTACTTATTGAGGATCTCTTTCAATGTCCTTTTACCTTCTTCTCATGACCATGAGGTGTGCCTGCCATTTTAGTTTTGGTTTCTGTCATGTGTATTCTCTTTTGAAGCAATGTAAGTGGAAAACCTATAAAAAGTAATGCCGATTGGGGCGTGGTTAGCCTCAGATATTCATTGCTAACCTATCCAATATTGGTAGCATATCCAATAGAGGGGATAGGCTACCATTTTGTATTTCAGTATTGCACTTTACCTTTTTTACTGACTCAACGTGTGAAGACTTCATTTAGACATACAAGCTATCCGTCTATTTTTTTTCCAAAAGAAAATACAGACTACTAAACACTATCCTGGTAATCTGCAGGCAATTTATTATGTCATCAAAAGCAAAAGCCTACACCAACACTCAAAGTAGGCAGAATGTTCTTCAAGACATCATGCATTGCATCAACCCATTGCCTGGCCCATCAATCCCACACCCCTCAGACAAGTGCAGTGCCATCAAACTCTTCAGTAAAAAAATACATTAGGTCAAACAGCACATCACTACCACCAAGCTTGTGTCACACAACCTCTTTACCCGCCAGGCAGTATCCCACATTGGTTATCCTTTAATCTCCTCTCTCCCACTCTTTGCTGACGTCTTTCAAAATCACCTTCCATGAAGAAGTCTGACCCTGATGCATCATCAAAACCCTCAATGGTGAAGCTTTCTCACTGCTGCTCACCATCATAAATGCATCAATGTATCCCTCATGATAGACTTCTTCCCAGAAGCCGTCATGACGTCCCAGATCATAACACCCCTGAATAAACTCACCCTAGATAATGATGACCTTGCCAAATATCGGTTGATCGCTCATCTACTTTTCATTGGCAGGACCAACAAAAGATAACACAGCAGGACAGAAACAGCCATCTTACAAATAAATGATGATGTCCTGCTGACCACAGATAAAGATCATCCCTACATTCCAATACTTACAAACTGTGCAAGCAAGACAGGAGGAAATTACATTGATTTGGGAAAAATGCTAAAAATCTGACAAATTGCATATTCAGCACTATCTCACAGCCTGCCAGTGAGGGTGTGGGCGGTCTAGCTTAATAATAGATTCCTTAGTTTATAAAGTATTATAAAGTATATCTTTTTGTTATACTATCCACGTAGTCCGGAGTTTGATATCTGTTATCAGATGAACAGTGACCATAAACAATGAATCTGGCACCATTTGTTTGTCTGTTCTGATATTACATACCTTTTTGTGCAGACCACGGGGCATATTAACAACGGCCGGCGATAATTATCGCTGGCCGTGCTTAGCGATAATTATATTATCGCTGGCTATCTCTGGCATTTATCGCCCTGGTAGCGCGTTATTAACAACGCGTTACTCCAGGGCGATAAAAATTCCAGAGATAGCGATAGCATCGCCTTTGCAGGGAACATCGCTGGTTTTCCAGCGATGTTCCCTGCAAAGGGCGAGTACCTTGCTGGATACGACCCACAGGGTCGTATCAGCAGAATCCACCTCCTATGGCTAACACAGGTAAGTCGGGATTATAGCAGACGTTAGATTTTGGCGAAACGGCCGTTTCGCCAAAATCTAACGTCTGCTATAATCCTGTGGGCTGCCTTGTAAATATTGCGATGTGCACATCGGCGATATTTACAACGTAGCCCATCTGGGGTACGCTCAGTAACGCCCACTTTGCATCTCATTAGAGATGCAAGGATGGGCGTTGGGGGAAAGGGCGATAGTGCAGGGATTCACGCGATAGCGTGACCTTGCTGATTAGGCGATAGAATTATCGCCGCTTTCCGTCCGAAAACGGACGCTAAAGCGGCGATAATTGACTATCGCCTGGTTGTTAATATGCCCCCACATTCTCAAGGTAAACCCACTTATATTTAATATTGCCGGACTTCAGCCATTCAGGACAACATTTCCTTAGTTAATGTGTTTGTGCATTTGAGAAATGAAACAAAATATTGATCAAATTAATTAAAAATGCAAATATGTCCAAATTTTTTATTATATCTTCAGGTGGCAATGAGACATGGATGTTATGTTATGTGGAATTGTATAGCACTAGCTCACCCAAATAGGGGTTTTCTAGCACTTTTTAAAACTGCTATGACTGCGAATGGACAGGGGAAAAGGAGAAAGCTAGTCATATGCGCCAAAAAACATACAGTTCGTATGGATGCACAAAGACACCAGAGAGCTACACGTTCTTGAATAGACTACTGCTGGGTTTTTTTTTAAAAAAAAGCTCCAGCACAGCGGAAACTCCAGCAAACGTTGCTAACTTTGAGGGACATGGCTGCATTTCTCCATTTAACTCACAACTGTGCCCTTTTCTTATACACTGGGCCTCATAAGAAACTCTCCCATCCATCTGAAAGGCCATTGCCTTGATACTATTACTACCAGGCAGGGACCTTCTTTTACGAGCTAAGGTATCTGACCTTGTGGGGTGGTGTGACCACTTCTGCATCAGTTCTCGGTGGATGGTCTTGCTTTGCACTCCTCTTTGTGCTCATCATGGAGTATTCCTTTTTTTAGTGTAAATTGGAATTGACCACAATCATATCTCACCTGACAGCGAGGTCCCTGCATCTGATTCTAGATTTCTGTACGCCCCTATATTACACGCATGTCTTTTTTTGTGGATTGTCGCACGCCTTCTCCTTCGAAGCGTTGGATGGTTGTATGGTGCTGTCAGCCATGGTCTCTCTGCGCATCGCTGGTGACATACCCATGGTGGTCCTAGATGAAAAATGTATTACACATGTTGTATGTAACTTGACATCTGCTGTGGTCGATCTCATGATGTATCCATATGTATCATACATTCCTGCCAGAACACTTGTTCATAAACACCACTTTACAAATGCTGATTATGTCTGTAAATGTAAGTCATGTCCACCCCTATACCGTGGCTTTAGCATTTGTGAAGCAGTAGTTGGGTGGACATGATGCCACCACGATGATGAAATGTGTTTCTTGTTTCTGTGCATATGTTCCCTGTCAGCAGGTGGCACTAATATGACATATGTATAGTTACTGGCAACAATAATCTGTACGAAATGGCTGAGAAGCTGGTCTTTGTTAAGTCGTATCAAGTCCTAGTTTTGGGAACTTCAAGTGCTGTGCTGTTATAGTCGTGATTGCTTCCAAACCAGAGTGCAGTTTGTGACACGCCATCTTCTGATGCACACATGCTCTAGCACGAGCATGTGTGCAGCAGGTGTAAGTAATACGTATTTAACTCGTCCTGGTATGACATGTGACCTGAAAGTTGTTGGCTCACAGGATGTTTTTGTTTCAGGAGGCCTAGTGTGACTGCACTGTTCAACCTGTATGCTTGCTTAATGATGTCCCCCGTTCGCTCAAATAATGTATGCCTCAGACTATACATTTTCTGAATGCGGATTTTTTTTCATTTCATTCTGTGACAATTTGGGCAGCCTGGGTTTGTATTGACAGATTATCACCTCTATTGTTGCTTACTGTGGGTGGCCTCTTAGTGAATAGTTTAATTTCAGATGCTATATGGACCTTATTCTTGTCCCTGTTCCTGGGTGGTGCAAATATTTTGGCCTAAGTGCGTATCTGCTAAAAGGCAAACATACCGTAACATTGCTAACTTTCTTGTTTCCTTAAAGTTGCTTGCAGTTGAGCTGTTGGCAGCCAACCCACTTTGCTGCATCGCTGAGCTTTTGACGCAAAGTAATGTCACTTTGAATTTCTGAAATAAGCATATTTGTATTGGCGGGCTGCTGCTCTCTTGAAAATCTGAAATGATCAGAAATGGAGGTTCTGTTGCTAAAATCCTCTAAAGACCCCCATTTCCTCTTTATCTTGCTTTAAATCTCAGATGTCGAAAAACATTCACCATGGGGGTCATTTCAGATGCTAAACATAAGTTTACCGCCACCTTTGTGGTGGTCCTCCAAGCCGTCTTCTCCAGTCCCTTACAACCGAAACACCTGCTTCTGGTCATCAATTCAGGCCACCCCAGAGGAGTCATTGGTGCGTTCATCGATTCTAAAGTAAATTACACCGATTACCTCTTTGCTGGGGCTTCCTGGGTGTTAATTAGTCTACTGCATTCTCCAAATTCTACCATGACAGGGCATCTGTCCCCTGACTTGCTCACAATCTCCAAAAGCGTTAAGTTTATAATATTCTGCTAGACTTTAAAGTGCCTTAATGGCCCGAGCACCACTGCACTTTAATGAAAACATGAGCCCATGCACTTCCACTCAGAGTCTAAGATCCGTTAACTCAGCACTTCAAGGTGGAAATCATTTTTTTTTTTGGATGAAGAGGAGATTGAGGAGTCTAAGGGCCCGATTGTGAGTTTGGCTGTGTGGGAGCGGCCCACCACACCCCACACCTCCAAACAGGGCCGCCCGCCGGATTGCGAGTTTTCTTGTGGTCTGGCAGGCAGTCCTTTGATGTTCCCACGGCGATGCCTTTCAAAAAGGCACCACAATGGGAGCACCAAAATTCGTTCCTGCAGGGACCAAAATGCACAATGCTGTGCATTTCGTTCCGTGCTGGACCTGGGGGTGCCTCCCTGCATGCACTCCCCTGCACCGAAGCACAAGTAGTCCCTGTAAGGGCCCCAGAGTTTCCTCACCACCACCCTTTCCATGGCAGTCTCACCGCCGTGGATAGGGTTGCAGTGAGGAAACTCGTAATATGCTTGGCAGTGCGTTAGCGGCACCACCAAAAATATTGCAGCCTCACACTGCCGCACCACTGCCAAGGATCGCGGATCCCTGGCAGTTGCGGCAGTCCCATCACAGTCCGACTGCCGTACTCGTAATACAGCAGTCGGACCACTGGTGCAGCGTCCCCGACTGCCACCGCACCTCCACCACGGGTTTGGCGGTCCTGTGGACCGCCAAACTCGTAATCGGGCCCTTAGTAATCACTGCAGGCTTTGAAATACACTTTGCTTGAATTTAAGACTTCTCACAACCCTACCTTCCTTTTCTAAAAGCAGTAAAACCTCTCTCCTGTCGGATTGAGGTAGTAGCAATACTTGACAAATTTAACTTTAGCTTTTACCATGATGTCCTTTTCTAATACACAATGCCGGAAAACTATTATTTATTAATGATAATGTAATTATTTTGGCAATATTATTGTAGTTCATATTGTGTGAATCGATATTTTTGGCATAGTATATGTTTATTCAAAGATGAAGATATTTTTGTTTCCGATATTTGTGTTTTTGATATAAGTAAAAATCCATATTTTTAACGACATAATTTGTGTTCTCATATTTGTGGTTTATTCGTTAAAGTTAGGGATGCAATATTTTGGTTATTGATACATGTTTTTAATGCTATTTTTGTGTTTTGAATTGTATGCATCGATATTAGGTCAGTGATCCTTCTTCATATGCCACAAACTACACGAGAGAGGAGCAGTGCCCTTGTCATCATTACCTGCGTAAGACGATCCAGTAAGAGGGGCCTGAGTTGGACTGACCCCTTGGGCTCCTCGGCAGCAGGGCCTTTCTGGCCGGTATCCACTATGTCTTTCATTGCTAGTGATTAATCATCACCCACATTTTGCATCAGTCCAAGATACCAGAGTCCAGAAACAAATCATGAACCTACTGGGTGGGGGCAGCATGCCCTCTAGGTTTCTTGATGAGGAAACAGTAGTATTATAGGGGCTAGCAGTAGAGATACTTTGCTCAGACACCGCAGAGACAGAGTCAAGGGGTCTGAAAGACAGGTGGGTCTGGGATATTGGGCATCTGTGGTCTGTTTGTGTAGTTCCTCCTCCAGTGCTGCGCGTGCTCAGTTGAAACAGAAGAACTCCCCAGGTAGAGTGAACCGAACCTTGTATACCCCATACTCATTTGTAGGTCTGAATCTCCAGGGTCATTCATCACTTTTTGATTCTGTCTGCTATGAATGAATGAATGGATTCTGTCTGCTCTTGGTACATAATGCAGAAACAAAATGACTTACTACAGCTATCAGCTCAGCCAGTGACTTATGATGCCATCGCCGATTATTTCTGAACTTTAGATTGTAACATCTGAAAACAAAAAATATTCCTCTCAGTTTGAGCTTGACTTTCAAAGACTTTTACATACATGAGTAGAGATCAAAATCCTCCTTCAAACCATCTAATTACCAGGCTGTTGTCTTTCCCTGGAGCAAACTCCCACATCCCAGCTATCTAACAGTCACACTGGCTACCAGCCTCTACCAGCCTCCCAATACTTTCCCTTCTAAATTATGTTTCCTTTGATTACATATAAATCGCCTTCTATATCACACGCAAAACACATTCTAAATCATCCATCCATCCCCATATATTTAATACCAATCATGGTGTTGTGAGAGTGGTCGGTGCAGGGGAGTGATGACTTTGTGAGTGTTAGGTGTGAGTTAGTGCAGTTATTTTGGAATGCTGAGTGCAAGAAAGAGCAGATGTTGGACAGCGATAGTGTGGCAAAGTGTTGGGTGACAGAGTGCTCTAATGTTGTGAAAGTGTTGGATGCCAAAAAATGCTTTTGCTGTAAGAGCGCTTGTGGCAAGAGAGCATTGGGTGTGACAGCACTGGATGTGAGCGCGATCAGCACAAAATGCAATTACACCCAGCCTTCTCAGGTAGAAAATCAGTATTTATTGCAAAGTGTGCCTCGTTTTCCAGCCGACATGTGGGTGTGCCCAAAATTGAATATGAGCAGTAGACAGTGAGAAGTGAGAACTGATGGACAAAGGGTCTTAGGGGCATTTTAGCATAACCAGCAACTATGCCTGCTACTCCTACTACCTGGGAGTGGGGGGTTGAGAGTGTACAAGGACAGGCAGAAAACAAACAAAAGTGCGGGAAGGCCAGAGAAAGGGAGTATGAAAGAGAGGAGAGCGAAAGGGGGAGAGGGAGGAGAAGAGAATGTGAAACATAGAAAGATATGATGGTGAGAAAAGAGAGGGATATATGCAGAGAGGAAGAGACAGAAGTTTAGAATGATGACAGAGAACATTGAGAAAAGAGGAAAGCAGCGAGGGACGGCGATGGAGAAAAAACAGATGGTGAAGGACAGATGTAAGGATCACAGAAGAAGATGGGGCGGAGTGAAAAAGAGATACAGAAAGAAGCAGCTGAGGGTGACAGAGAGAAGGGTAAAGAAATAAAAGTAGAGGGGGCATACAAAAGGTGAGGTACAGGAAAGAGGAACTGTGTGTGTGAGAGAGAGAGAGCAGAATAGCAAGAGTAGGACAGAGGCAGTGCTTACTTTGTGCGGTGTGTGCGGGTGCTCGGCACCAGCACTTGTTTGTAAACACCACCAAGTATTTATGAAAATCTACCACATGGTGGTGCTGTGTTTGTATTTTTGAGCAGAGTTCATTAGTCGATCATTCAGATATTTAATATATCTTAAGAACTTGATAAAACTATTTTTAAATCTCCAGTTTCAAGTGGCATGTGGATCCTGCCAGCTGTAGTGGACCAGTGTGAAATATCTTGGGCCCTGGCAATTAATTTTTTACAAATTAAGCACTGCGATGAGGAAACAGATAGAGAAAAGGGAAGGTGAGACACCAAGAGGTTGAAAGGGAAGTGAACAGAAAGAATATGCGAGGGTTGAATTTGTAATTTGCATGTCAGATTTTTCAATCCTAGTAGCATAATTTATTATTTATGCAGAGTTTTTGTTGAGGGTCCTGCACAGAGGTCAAAGTAGACTGAATCTTCTGGGCAGAAAGTTCCCAAGCCTTTTACATTTGTTTTGTTACAAATCACCACTCCTGAATGATTTATGCTGAAGGTGAGTTGCCTCAGGCTGAAAGGAAAGAGATGGTCTTGTCTATTGCAAAGGGATAGGAGGGACAGACAGCTAAAGAGAAACAAGTCTACTCACCTGTTACCTGAAAGGAATGTAAATGTGTGCAATTCATTAATCAGGAATCTAAACGCTTCTGGGGCACCTGTCATATACTGTGTGTAAATCTTTTTTTTATTATTGACTTGCATATTCACAGTGCTTTCTGTCACGGGGTGGTACATCATAGCACTATATTCATGTGATTATTCCTCAGTGCACTAAACATTCAAATCAGTGACCCTCTGGTTAGACACATACACATCTGAAGTGATCACAACTAAGCTTTCCTACCAGAACAATGCCTGTCCCACAGATTAATCTAACTTGTGTTTACTTTTCATTTAAGGTGTATGCATTATATTTGGGTGAAAGGCCAACCAAAATGTTATGTGATATCTTGGTCTTTCTAGTACTCCTCAGACTGCCACCACAGCCCCATTGCACAGTCACAGTTCCCATACATTGTTATGCTGGTCCTGCATCAGAAAGCTGTGCTGCAGAACTCCGATGGCTCCTTGCAGGGGGACAGCTGTAGGTGGGTGTGGCCCTGTTCCTTTTATCCTCTGGCTGTTCAAAGGTCTGACTGTCCCAGACCTGCCACTTTTCACTTCAGCACCCATAATGATGGACAACCAAGTTGAGTCATAAATAACAAGAGGTCCATGCAGGGGCATAGCTTCGAGGGGGGGGGGGGCATGGGGGCCCCTAATAAATGTTTTCTCTAGTAAATAGTTGGGTACAGGTGCTTTCAGTAGGGTATGGTGAGGTGACTGTCAGATTTCACCTAGGATTTTTACATGCACACACAGTCAAAAACATACACACGCACACTCTCTCTCCTCTCAATTTTGAAGTTTTTAAAACTGTCTGTTTTTTTACAAGATATTATCTTTTAACTATGCCTAACAATCTCCACTGCTATCCCTTCTGACTGCACCTTAAGCCACTTCATGCTCTGTTTCTCAAATAATGGTCCTCATTTATGAAAACTGTAACATCGCTGCGACAAAACAGCGATGCAACAGTTTTTACTGCGCCCTCCTTGCGATACGATGGATGCGCCGGTTTAAAGTACAGTGCTCCATGTTGCAAGGAAAGACAGATACGCCAGGAATCCTGATGTATCTGTCGGCGCAAAAGTCATGCATTGCTGGAGTTGTGCCGCAAGCATGACACAACTCCAGCAGTGCGTGGGGAGGCCTATCCTTAATGCACTGCGTCACCCTTACTCCTGCCATGAGGCAGCCGTAAGGTTTTGACGCACTGGCATCCTAGAAGTGGCGCACTGAAATCTTATAGATTTCAATGCGTCACTTTTACAAGGCTTTCTTGCGGGGGAACGCCCACCCTGCATACATTATACCTGATGCAAGTATAATGTGGCGCAGGGGTTTACAAGGTGACACATCTGCCTAGATGCGTCACTTTGTAAATATGGCGCAACGTGGCGCATTTGTTTACGCCGCCGATGTGTCACGAAAGTTGACGCAACCACGGCACAAAAGTGTCGCAAGGGCTCATAAATAAGTCCCTAAGTATTTTACCAGGATATGCCAGCATGATTGTTGGGAAATTTGAAGCTCACTCTCCCCCCAATCTTACTGACCAAGCTACGCCCCTGGGTCCATTAAAGTTATGGACAGGTCTTAACAGATCTTAGTGTGGACACTTGAGGTGCAATTTTGAATTACATGTAGCAGCTGTGCAACTAGGCCTCATATAATACTGGTCTTCAACCAGTGCGGGAGGCAGATGCTGCCAGGATGGATTAGGGTTGGGCACCAACAAGCAAAAACACAGCACTAGGAGCTCAGAGAGCTGCATGCATTTAAATTGTTAATATTCCATATAAGCCTGGGTGGAGGTGCCTTCCTGTGATGCAGCAGAGCCCAAGACTCGAGGAGTGTATAGATGCCAAGTATTTAATCTGCTTCTGTGCAGTGCTTTAAATGGGCAGGTACTATCAGGTACTCAGTAACTGCACTTCTTTAGTTTGTAAGGGATAGTACCGGCACTTCTCAGTACTGCTCCAATTCTTTTAATGGGAGAGAACCTGCACTTCTCAGCAGCAAAAAGGTATTCTGAGGTAAGGAGTTCCTGCACTTCAATATTTCCATTTCAACCTCTGCTTATGTGTGACATTTCATATCTGTGATGTTTTAATGTGTAAAACCAAAGGGGATGATGGACGGAGTGTTGAACATTGCAAGCACTCACCCCCAGTCAACTGATCTGGGTTTAATCCATCATCATTCTTTAGCTCACTCCGCCACCCCAGTTCAGACATGGCCATATGCAAATCAGTCTGACCCTGTGCCTCATGGGAACAGTCCAGCCCGAACTGCCAAGCCATGTCTTCCCTGGACCGGAAACAAGCATCCTGGGACCGGTTTCTGGCTTACAGCCGTCATCAGCCAGGCTATCTTGAATCCAGTGGCAAAGTGAGCAAGGGACCCACGTCTGGGCATACCCTGCCAACTTAGGGCGAACATAGCAAAACCAAAGGGGATGATGGACGGGGTGTTGAACATTGCAAGCACTCACCCCCAGTCAACTGATCTGGGTTTAATCCATCATCATTCTTTAGCTCACTCCGCCACCCCAGTTCAGACATGGCCATATGCAAATCAGTCTGACCCTGTGCCTCATGGGAACAGTCCAGCCCGAACTGCCAAGCCATGTCTTCCCTGGACCGGAAACAAGCATCCTGGGACCGGTTTCTGGCTTACAGCCGTCATCAGCCAAGCTATCTTGAATCCAGTGGCAAAGTGAGCAAGGGACCCACGTCTGGGCATACCCTGCCAACTTAGGGCGAACATAGCAAAACCAAAGGGGATGATGGACGGAGTGTTGAACATTGCAAGCACTCACCCCCAGTCAACTGATCTGGGTTTAATCCATCATCATTCTTTAGCTCACTCCGCCACCCCAGTTCAGACATGGCCATATGCAAATCAGTCTGACCCTGTGCCTCATGGGAACAGTCCAGCCCGAACTGCCAAGCCATGTCTTCCCTGGACCGGAAACAAGCATCCTGGGACCGGTTTCTGGCTTACAGCCGTCATCAGCCAGGCTATCTTGAATCCAGTGGCAAAGTGAGCAAGGGACCCACGTCTGGGCATACCCTGCCAACTTAGGGCGAACATAGCAAAACCAAAGGGGATGATGGACGGAGTGTTGAACATTGCAAGCACTCACCCCCAGTCAACTGATCTGGGTTTAATCCATCATCATTCTTTAGCTCACTCCGCCACCCCAGTTCAGACATGGCCATATGCAAATCAGTCTGACCCTGTGCCTCATGGGAACAGTCCAGCCCGAACTGCCAAGCCATGTCTTAACTGGACCGGAAACAAGCATCCTGGGACCGGTTTCTGGCTTACAGCCGTCATCAGCCAGGCTATCTTGAATCCAGTGGCAAAGTGAGCAAGGGACCCACGTCTGGGCATACCCTGCCAACTTAGGGCGAACATAGCAAAACCAAAGGGGATGATGGACGGAGTGTTGAACATTGCAAGCACTCACCCCCAGTCAACAATGTTTTAATGTGTGACATTGCAATTACTTATGTGTGACACTTTGAGTGACACTTTATCGTTAAGTGGAACAAGGTAGTTATGTCTGTTTGAAGGGATTATTTTTAACAATAACACCCTTTTCTGAAATCTAATTATCTGAAAGTCAATTAAAAGAGCTGTAGCAACATTAAGCACAGGTGATTCCTGCATTTTCATGTCAGAGCTTCAAGGCACAACGACTTGGAGCCTGTGGGCTGTAGACAAGCAGAGCAAAGCTGAAGCAGGGAGCCTGTCGCCAATACTACAGCCATCCCTGTGTTTAGTCCTCTTGCATCTCAGTCTGGCAAGAGTCAGAGGGCAAGAGCACACAGGCAGTTCGAAGCAGCAGTGCTAAACAGCCGGGTTCTTGCCACTACTGATAGAGAAAAAACAGACATCCTAAAGTGGAGAGTCTGCCAGCGGCATTTCCTCCCCCTTGCTATCTCTATGATGAAAGAGATTCCATCTGTGGATTCTCTGCTGGATTTAGCACTTTCTCAAGAAGTTAGAATATTCTCCATTGCCATCTATCCCAAAAAACAAGCCAGGTCACCAGAGGTCCTGCCCATCCTTTTTTTACTTTTGCAGGCTAGAACATCCCTATCACCCTCCTCTCTGTCTTTCATGTTGATATTCTCTTCTACCTTTCTCCCTCTGTCGTAAACTCTCCTCCATTTTGCATTCCACGCTTTTCCATCTCGCTGCCCCATTCTTCCCCTTCAACTCTCTGTCTCTGTCTCTCTCTCTCGCTCTCTCTCTCTCCTTGTCCCAATCACCAGTCCTTTCCCTCTTCACTTTCTCTCTTTGCTTACCCTTGCCTTCATCTTTTCTCCCTCTTGTCTTTTACCTTGACCCCTTATCTTCATTCTCCCTCACTTTCATATCTCTGCATCCCTCTGTCTTCCTTCCAAACTCCTCTGCTATTTTTCCTGTAGTCTCTTGTTCACATTGCCTCTCCCTCCTCCTTTAGTCCCTGTCTCCCCCCGCAGCACCCTGTTCCTCCCTCTTTCACTGCGCTCCAGTCAATAGTACGCGCACAACGTGACATTCACTCCTCCCCAATTTTAATTTTCATTACTTTTTCCTCCCCGCTGTGCCAAAGAACTCTCAGAATCAGAGTATGTTGTCCACGGCGCAGCCTTTTTATTCACATCAAACCAGGTAATTCACCCCAAACCAATACGAGAGTAACAGTATCCTACTTGGATATATATAACAGTTATACACAGCATCACACTTTAGCGGCCCCAACATATCAAAGGCAGTAAGGAAATTAGGCACGACATTACACTTGAACTTGGCCGTACATTTGAACTTGGCCGTACAGTTGAACTTGAACTTGGCTGTCTCGGCCCACCAAGCACCCACTCTGCTGCGCACATTGTGCCAGCAGGCCCCAACGCGCTACAGTAAACAGTTGCACTACTTGAAATCCAGGGCACCGCATAGCGCACCGGCCCACCGAGGTACCTGAACACAGGCAGCCTCCCCAAGGTTCTACTCAGTCCATACGTTGCAGGTTAGGGTAGTAGAGTCCAGGACCACCAGCAGGTCAGTCCCACCTCCCGCCTACCCTCTGCACACGTCGATCCTACCCCTCCTGGGGTCCATCCAGTCGCTGAACCTCCATTGTTGTGCATCCCCCTTTGTTGTTAACTGTCAGTGCTCCGCGAGGCCTCGCTCTTCTGCCGGGTGGGTGGGTGGTCGACGACGCACCCCTGCAGCTTGCCTGAGGTCCAAGGGGACAAAGAGGCTGAAAACTCCGGGGCGCGGCCTTAAATAACCTACCAGGTTTTTTCCAGCGCACCCCGATGAAGTCACCTGGCCTCTTCGATCATCCATCCAGCCCCCTTCTTGACCCCGGAGGAGGCTCAGTCCTGTGGCTCTACTAAGGGCGCCCCTCCCCTAGGCGGGGGGGGCGCCTGTTCATAGTACGCGCACAACGTGACATTCACTCCGCCCCAATTTTAATTTTCATCACTTTTCCTCCCCGCTGTGCCAAAGAACTCTCAGAATCAGAGTATGTTGTCCACTGCGTAGCCTTTTTATTCACATCAAACCAGGTAATTCACCCCAAACCAATATGAGAGTAACAGTATCCTACTTGGATATATATAACAATTATACACAGCATCACACTTTAGCGGCCCCAACATATCAAAGGCAGTAAGGAAATTAGGCACGACATTACACTTGAACTTGGCCGTACATTTGAACTTGGCCGTACATTTGAACTTGAACTTGGCCGTCTCGGTCCACCAAGCACCCACTCTGCTGTGCACATTGTGCCAGCAGGCCCCAACGCGCTACAGTAAACAGTTGCACTACTTGAAATCCAGGGCACCGCATAGCGCACCGGCCCACCGGGGTACCTGAACACAGGCAGCCTCCCCAAGGTTCTACTCAGTCCATACGTTGCGGGTTAGGGCAGTAGAGTCCAGGACCACCAGCAGGTCAGTCCCACCTCCCCGCCTACCCTCTGCACACGTCGATCCTACCCCCTCCTGGGGTCCATCCAGTCGCTGAACCTCCATTGTTGTGCATCCCCCTTTGTTGTTAACTGTCAGTGCTCCGCCACAGGGTGAGAAGCTCACTGGCGCACTCGCCCCCCCCCCGGCGCTAACTGTGCTCCTCAATAGCCCCCAGTATAGGCTGGATAACGAGCTCCTGCCCTTTTACCAACAGATGCACCCCCATCCTGATGGAACAGCTCCCTTTTCCCTAGCTGGCGCAAGCTGCGCCGAATTGTGCCCCTCGTAGAACCTGTTAAGATTCTTTTGATCGAATGGTTTCGCTTCTGTACCGATTCGTTCATTGCCTTAACCGGAGCCCCCCCAGCCCATACCGCCCGCGGTATTAATTCCGACCACAATTTAGACGCTGTCGGTAAGCATTGTCTAATCCTAGACATGGCTGCGAACATGGCCTCCCTCACCCCTCCCATGCCTTGTGGCATCATATCATTCCCTCCAGCGTGAATGACCAAAAAATGACCGGACGGGGAACTGCTTTTTATTCTATTGCCTGTTTAAACCGACCAAACAGATCCTGCAATCTTAGCCCTCCCACCCCAATCCAATGGTGTGCCAAACCAGCGGCCCCCTGTACTACCTCCCCACTGGACCCGCGGAAGTGCTGCTCCGCTCTGCGCATAAAAGGCATGCCCACACCAAAAAACGTGTACTGGGCTGCGCACATCAACTGGGGTGCCCTGTCAACCGTCCCACCGTAATCCCGGGAAGCCGAGTCATCCTATGAATCCCCATTTACCGCTAGAGTGGGCTTCCAGCTCTGACAGGAAGCAGATCGAAAGACAGCGTCTCCCCCTCTTCCAGGCTCTGATGCTACCAAAGTGGGACCCTGGCTCTAAAACTCCATGCTTGTTCCTTTCTTGGTGGTGACTGACACAAATAAAAGAGACCAAAGAGCCAATCCAAGGGATGTTAGGCATTCCTGAAGGTCCTCCTTCATGGTGTCCCCATCCTGGGTAAACTGATCCGTATGTATCAAGCATCCCATCCGCAATGAAAGGTCTCAAATCGCCCTGAATGAAAACAACGTAAAATTAACATACTCTCGGGATGGGACAAACACAGTAGATGCAGGGACACAATTGAGTAAGGAATAAGGAAGTGAGATGAAAGAGAAAGGTATCCTCACGAGCCGGCGGAGTACCCAGGGCCCCCCCAAGTTAATTGTGTTGTACACCATCCGTCCTCACTAAAGACTGCTGACACTTAAAAGGAAAACAGAACTCTGCATTAAAAGGAAAAGAGAAACTCTGCATCTAAATATTTGGCAATTAAGTAAAGCTACCCTAATGTTGATTGATTTCTTAGCAATTTCCCGACATTGCCCTGTGGATTATGTCACCAATAAATTGCCCCCCGTTATTGGGATGAGCTTCTCAAATGCGTTTCCTTAATTACAGGGATAAGCTCGCGGCCGCTCACGCGGAGCGGCTAACAGAAGAAGTGCTTCCGGTGTAGGGAAGCCAACTTGTCGCAACCGCCGGGGTTGTTGTGTCACTTCTGGAAAACAAACCCACATGTGCTTAACCAACGCACACATGCAAAAAAGGAGGTATGCCCTTATTTGCATCAGAGTGTGTGTTACGACTATTTGGTAAGGCATGTGTGTTTGAGCAGACGCTTATTACAGATGGATTTTCATAAGAAGGCAAGCTCCTTAGAACAACGCCAGGACACCTTCCTGGGTGATAATGCGCTCAAGCAACGCAGCATAACACAGCGTATTGCCATCGATTGCAACATCCTTACTACCTCTCCGGGGTATTGTCCTGCCCCAGGATTCGTCGGTACACCCTGGGGAGATGATCTAGTCATAGGCTACCTATCCCACGACCCCCTAGAGAAAGGGTTTTGTCCTCCTGCCACAAGAGTGAAGCCGGTAGCGCCCAGCGCAACCCTTGCCAGAGCAGCTTTTGGTGTGGCTCGTGGTGGCCGGTACTCAATTATAATAATTTTCATGGAGAAAGTTTCCAAAGCGCTATTGCTTAAGCCATGTACCAATCACGACAAATCGCCAAACCAGAACGAGTAAGAAAATAGAGAGGCAATATTAAGATTCAATAAACACCTTATCAGAGCCGCGAAAATTGCCACTGAATCTTTTGGCTTGTTGAACATCTGCTGCCACTGCACAAAGCGCTAACCCCAACCTCAGAATCACAGCTCCTTGATACGCAGAATCAGAGGTAGTAAATGCCAGACTGCGCGATCATTAACCAACCAGTCAATCTACAGAGATGGCAGGATGCAGACGGAGTCAAATTAACATTCAACTGAAGCACCCCTCAGAAATAAGATAAGGTGGTACCGTCCTGAACAGAAAGTGCCGCAGCACTCCGGATATTACCGTCACTGAACAAATTAAAGGTACCTAAAACCTCTGAACCTATGTGCTTAACATGTCATGTCGCGGGACCTTAAGAAGGCTGCGACTCAGACAAGAGCTGTTTTCTCCACGCGTTTGGAGACCTTGATTAACGTACTGTTTTCATGTGAGGCGCAAAAAGTTAATTGCGCTGCCTTGTTAACTTATTCCAAAGAGAACCCCATTGTTTTCATTGGGTCGGGTGTTTTGAACACATCCAGTTTAGAGTTTGCGTTACCAGGCAGTACTACTGCACCAAGAAAGAAGCGTACCCCTATTTTATTTATTTCTATAGAACTTCTGTATACCCCTTCTCTCGACCTTTTAACAATGCCATGTAACAGTTGTGATAATTTCCTTCAACTGCAGTTGCATAATTACCGCCATGCCTTCTTTGTAACTGTGCTTTACACTCGATTTCACCCTGAGTTGCCGTGCTCCAGCCCAATCCCTGATGTGGGTCTGCCTAGATTGTCAGTCCCCCAGTCCTTTTATTACGGACTTTAATATTTCTGCTGAAGACACCGCTCACAAGTAGGCCTGCGGCTACATGCCCACATTTGTTCACGAACTACACTTTCTGGTCTAGAGACGTACAGGGTTACCCCCTACTGGATACATGTCACTGCCTACTGCTCAACGCAGAGATGTAATCTGCTGTACGAAGGTAAAATACTTCTGCCTAAAAGATGCATACTTGCAACTTTGCAGTTCCTGCGGCGTGACTAATAGTGCAGAGAAATGTGCAATTGGCCGCTACTCTCTCCCTGCGGTAACAATGCTTTGTTCATTTTGTTTGCGAGAACTGAAACATCGCGTGAGGATCAGCCCCCCCCCCCCCCTTGTGGGTTCTTTTCCTTTCTACTAATCAAGGAAGGAGTGCGCCCATCATACCCACGAAATAAAATGTGTTTTCACATTTGGAAGTCGGAAATGCGGGGCCATGCGACAAGGTTTGCATAATCGGGGGGGGGGAGGGGGGGACGGCCGATAGGGGAGGATGGCACCACGGCCCCCTTTTAATTCACTGCGGCAGTTGTGAAATGCCGAGTTTCGGTTATAACAATAAATCAGGATTTGAAAGTGTGACGAGGAGGTTAATTGATTAACCCATAATCCTGGATGCTGAGCAAACGCCAAGGCTTCAGCCTGGTTCCCTCCGGGCTGAAGTTGGTAGATCGGGCCGTTACACCACACCCTTCATGCTTAAAGCCACATGTGGTCGCAGATGACGTCACAGGACTGGCCGGCTGTTGTGCCGACGTTGCCAGACATAATGCAAAAGTCAATACGGGGCATAACATGATATAGAATCCCGGACAGTTACAATGTATCCATTAAAGGAATTCAATAATCGCCAAATACTTTCCATGTATTTTATGTGGCCAGGCCGTAACTGATATATAGGTAACACGATTTAAATAAAAAACGTGAATCAAAGTACAACAATTTAGCACCAATATTGAACTTTAATTTTTTTTTTTTTTTAACCAAATTGGCTTTGAGTTACCATACCGTTGACATCATTGGTTCATGCTGAAAGGGTCCCCTTCACTCTGAATATAGCTTATTCAGAGTAGTTCCCGTTTGCTACTTTACTATGGTGCATATTTGTAAAATCTGATGTATCCGCTTCATTGAGCAACGATCCTTTATTCCCAGTTGACTAACGCAAAGTGCCAAATTGAAACTCTTAACTACTGCTAGCGCCAACATGGCCGTTCTGCCACCTCGTTGCACTTTAGCCCTACTGTGCCTTGCTAATACTGAGAGCGAACCCGGTCATAGGCAAAACTGCCTAAGACAGGGTTTTTCTATTCCACAGCTTCCTAAGGCACAAACATGTATTTTCCCCTTCCGCTAGCTGTACCAGTTCACATTAGAGTTGCTTATGCATGGCTCACGTCCTCGTGTGCTGCATTCGCAGCCTCGCATATCACCTCCTTGTAGCCACATACAATGTACAACGCTTACCCTCGCCTCGAAGTAGGCAGCTCTAGCCTTTGCTCCACCACCTCTCTGCGGCATCAAAACCCGATCGTACAAATCACTAAAACCGACAATGCTAGGCCATTCACGGCACTTCGAAGCAGGCTCTGTGTTGCGTTCAGGCTACGCTACCACTCAGCAAAGCTGGCTATACATACCCTGAGCCAATCTGCATATCACCTACAAAATAGTTACCATACGCGACACAGAAGCCTTCGCCCATGTCTGCTGGCACCGAGACGTCGGCCATCCGCAAGTTCCTGTTAGTCGCCGTCTTGAGACCATGTTGCCACCATGTTCACTTGGTGCACCTCCCGCAGACATATAAGGGAAGAGAAAATCAAGCAATCAATCTTAGATGCGATTCCCCCCTTTGAAAAAGCATTTATTTCTGTACAGTGACTGAGGAGGCTTAACCCCATGACTTAAAACATATGCGCTAAGCAAGGATAGTGCTCCAATATCTGCATTATAGCGACTGTATTCACTGCTACTCTCATGGAAGTCTCCTCCATAGCGCCCCCGCCATCTACCCTGCTCACCTTTGCAGCAACCCTCGACACAGGCACTCCAGGACCTGGTTGAAGCAGTATGTTGGTTGGCGCAGTTCCGCGTTTAATTTTTTAAACAGTTGCGCACCACCATTACCGCCGCCCGCATACGGGCACGCCCCCCACCTATCGCAACGGCCTCAATTTCTATCCAATTTACTGCTGCGCCCCCCGCATAAATAGTTGTTTTTGTAGGCGCGGGGAGATTTAAGCGATTCGCCCAGATTCACAGGATGCTGAGAAGACGCCGAGGCTCGAACCCGGTTCCTCAGCTCCAAGGTATGCAGCTTTAGCCATAAAGGCTACATCCCTTGCAAATTCAGAAAAGCCTATTATGTCTATTACAAGCCGCCCCATATGAGGGCGACACACTACGCCAAGGCCCCCCTCCAACCTACCGTGCTACACTCCACCAGCCGCCGACCGAAAACCTCGCTCCTCGTCGTCGACGTGCCCCTGCAGCTTCCCTGAGGTCCAAGGGGACAAAGAGGCTGAAAACTCTGGGGCGCCGCCTTAAATAACCTACCAGGTTTTTTCTAGCGCACCCCGATGCCGTCACCTGGCCTCTTCGATCATCCATCTAGCCCCCTTCTTGGCCCGGGAGGAGGCTCAGTCTCGTGGCGCTACTAAGGGCACCCCTCCCCTAGGCGCGGAGGGCGCCTGTTCATCCAGCGCATATTTGATGATTCTGCCTCACATACTGTGAAAAGCTCTCTCTTACATACTGTTTAGTTGTCAAGTGATCCCTTATCATGTGTGACACTATCAACTATTTCTAGCAAAATCACATTGCACTCTGGAACTTGTAGGTTTACTTTTCTTAATAGTATTTTGAGTTTAAATGCCCAGTGTGCAAAGTGATGCAAGTGAAAGGCCATGCTTAGGACTGGCAGGCCTGGGAGTAAAACATGACAGAACCCTGTGGCAGCACTGACAATGGAAGGAACCAACTTGGTATTGCGAGGGGTGAGAGGAGCTGCTTATTCATGACAGTGTTTCTGCAGTCGCCTGTGATCTTCTCCGATACTGGCAGTTACAGTTTAACTGTAAGCTCTGTTAGCCTATCCCTCTCTTCCTATTTTCCCTCTCGCAGTACTCTGTGTCAATTGTTCTCTCCATATTACCCTTTCCACTACTTTTTCCCTATTTCCTCACATCACTATTTTCTCTCACTCTCTTTATTTGCTGTCTCCATAATGTCTTTTGTTTCACTATTAATGTATATTAATATATTCCACTTACCTGAGCCTTGGTCCCTTCCCTCCTTTCTGATGGTCATAACTGGAACGTTCTATTTACAGTTGGAATGTTGGATGGAGCAGTTTAAACAGACAGTGTGGATTCTGTGAGGAGCGAATTGAAGGCATTGTACGGAATAATCAATCAATCAATCAATCAATCAGGGCATTTATAAAGCGCACTACTTACCCGTGAGGGTCTCAAGGCGCTGGGGGGTTGAGGGGTGCTGCTACTGCTCGAACAGGAAGGTCTTGAGTAGCCTCCTGAAGGTAAGTAGGTCCTGGGTCTGCTGCAGGTGGGTGGGCAGGGTGTTCCAGGTCTTCGCGGCGAGGTGGGAGAACGATCTGCCGCCGGTGGTTGCTCTTCGGATGCGGGGGATGGTTGCGAGTGCGAGGTCGGCGGAGCGGAGATGGCGGTTCGGGGTGTAGAAGGTGAGTCGCCTGTTGAGGTATGTTGGTCCGGTGTTGTGGAGTGCCTTGTGTGCGTGGGTGAGGAGCTTGAAGGTGATCCTCTTGTTGACGGGGAGCCAGTGCAGGTTTCTCAGGTGGGGTGTGATGTGGCTGTGGCGAGGGATGTCGAGGATCAGGCGTGCAGAGGCGTTCTGTATGCGTTGTAGTCGTTTCAGGAGTTTAGCTGAGGCTCCTGCGTAGAGGGCGTTTCCGTAGTCCAGTCTGCTGCTGACGAGGGCCTGGGTCACCGTTCTTCTTGTTTCGATGGGGATCCATCTGTAGATCTTGCGGAGCATGCGGAGGGTGTTGAAACAGGAGGATGAGACGGCGTTGACTTGCTTGGTCATGGAGAGTGTTGAGTCGAGGATGAAGCCCAGGTTGCGTGCGTGGTCGGTGGGTGTCGGTGCAGCTCCCAGTGAGGTCAGCCACCAGGAGTCGTCCCAGGCTGAGGGGGTGGAGCCGAGGATGAGGACCTCCGTCTTGTCTGAGTTCAGCTTCAGTCGGCTGTTCTTCATCCACTCGGCGACGGCCTTCATTCTTTCGTGGAGGTTGGTTTTAGCGGTGGCGGGGTCCTTGGTGAGGGAGAGGATCAGCTGGGTGTCGTCAGCGTAGGAGATGATGTTGAGGTTGTGCAGTCGGGCTACGTGGGCGAGAGGTGCCATGTAGACGTTGAACAGTGTCGGGCTGAGGGATGATCTTGGGGTACGCCGCAGATGATCTCGGAGGCTTCGGATCGGAAGGGCGGGAGGCGGACACTCTGGGTTCTGCAGGAGAGTAAGGAGGTGGTCCATTCCAGAGCCTTGTTTCGGATCCCTGCGTTGTGGAGGCGGGTGCGTAGGGTGTGGTGGCAGACTGTGTCAAAGGCGGCCGAGAGGTCCAGAAGGATGAGGGCCGCGGTTTCACCGGTGTCCAGCAGGGCCCTGATGTTGTCGGTGGCGGCGATGAGGGCGGACTCGGTACTGCGGTTGCTGCGGAACCCGGACTGGGATGGGTCCAGGATGTTGTTCTCCTCGAGGTGGCGGATCAGTTGTCCGTTGACGATCTTCTCGATTACTTTCGCCGGGAACGGGAGCAGGGAGATGGGCCGGAAGTTCTTGAGATCTCTCGGATCTGCCTTAGGTTTCTTGAGTAAGGCGTTGATCTCGGCGTGCTTCCAGCTCTCCGGGAAGGTTGCGGTCTCGAAGGAGATGTTGATGACTTTGCGGAGATGGGGTGCGATGGTGGCGCTGGCTTTGTTGAAGATGTGGTGCGGGCAAGGGTCTGACGGGGAGCCGGAGTGGATGGTGCTCATGATTTTGATGGTGTCGTCATCGTTCACATTGGTCCAGGTGAGCAGGGGGTCGATGTGGATGTTGGCCGGAGGGTCTGAGGTGTCGGTGGCTGTCGGGACGGTCTCGTTGTTGAAGCTGTCGTGGATGTCTGCGATCTTGCGGTGGAAGAAGGTGGCTAGGGAGTTGCACAGGTCTTGCGATGGTGGGATGTCGTTGGTGTTGGACCTGGGGTTGGAGAGTTCTTTCACGATGTTGAAGAGCTCTTTGCTGTTGTGTGCGTTGTTGTCGAGGCGGTCTTTGAAGGAGGCCCTTTTGGCGGATCGGATGAGGTGATGGTGTCTGCGGATGGCGTTCTTGTGGGCTGCATAGCTGTCCGGTGTCTGTTCGTGGTGCCATTTCTTCTCTAGCTTTCGTCAATTTTGCTTGGAGGCCTGGAGGTCAGCGGTGAACCAGCAGGCTTTCTTGTCAGTGCTTCTGTGGGAGGGCTTCTTGATTGGGGTGAGAGTGTTGGCGCAGTCGTTGATCCATCGCCTGAGGTTGCGGGCGGCGGTGTCGGGGTCGGTGGGGTCGGCGGGTGGGCTTCGGGCGAGGGTGGTGTTAAGCTGGTCTTCGCTGACTTTGCTCCAGCTGCGGCGGGGGATCTGTTGAGTGCGGTGGTGCGTGGTGGGTCTCTGGAAGGTGAAGTGGATGCAGCGATGGTCGGTCCAGTGGAGTTCGGTGGTGTGGCTGAAGGTGACGTGGGAGCTTGCAGAGAAGATGAGGTCAAGCGTGTGTCCGGCGGAGTGGGTGGGTGTCGTGACGAGCTGTCTGAGTCCGAGGTTGGCGAGGTTGTCGATCAGGGTGGTGGAGTTGTTGTCGTTGTTGTTCTCGAGGTGGAAGTTCAGGTCTCCGAGGAGGATGTAGTCTGTGGAGGCGAGGGCGTGCGTGCTGACAAAGTCGGCGATGGAGTCGCTGAACTGAGGTCGTGGTCCGGGGGGTCTATAGACGAGAGTTCCTCTGAGGGTGGTGTTGGGGTCAGTGTGGATCTGGAAGTGCAGGTGTTCGGCGGTGCTGAGGGTGTCGTCGGTGCTGGTCGAGACCTTGAGGGTGTTCTTGTGGACGATGGCGATTCCACCTCCTACTCCGTTGGTGCGGTCCCTGCGGGTGATCTTGTAGCCGTCCGGGATGGCTATGGCGATGTCGGCTGCCGAGGAGGCGTTCATCCAGGTCTCTGTCAGGAAGGCGACGTCCGGGGAGGATGAGTCGAGCAGGTCCCAGAGTTCGACGGCGGGTTTGCTTGCGGAGCGGGTATTGAGTAGTATGCATCTGAGGCGTCCTGTCTCGGTGGGCGGGTTGGCGGCTCGGAGGCTGGTGAAGCTGCACCTCCGGCAGGAGAAGGGTCCTTGGGTGCGCTTCGGGGCGGCCAGGAAGCAGGCGTGTGATCGTCCGGTGTTGAGTGCGTGGAGGGTGCTGGCGTCGTAGTGGCGGCGGTCATCGTGGCAGTCAGCAGACCACCATGTCTGTAAAAAGTACCTCTTTTCTGTAAAGAAAAACGGGATGCATTAAAAAAAAAAAAATGTTTAATTAAGTTTTATTTTTTAAGAGTAGGCAGTGGTGTTTAGAACCCCTTCCTGCTCATAAAAAAAGTTTTTTAAACATTTTCAAAGGGTAAGGAATCGCAAGGGGGCTCCTCCCATTTGCAAATGGGTTACCACCAACTTTGAGCTAGTGGTAAAGTGTGAATGTTTAGCGACCACATTTCTGCCACAAAACATTCATACATCCTGTTCTCCTTTTTGATAGTCAGAACCTGTTCTGATTCGGTATTTGGAAGGTACGCCCTAAACGCGCCCCTTCCAAATACCGAATCAGTATGTATTTGTAATTCGCGATTTGGTACCATGTTACCTAATCGCAATATGGGATTAATACATACCAAAATGTATTTTTGCATTCAGAAGCGGCATGATTCTGCAAATCAGGCCATTTGCGAATGCAAAAATGCTTCGTTCATCTAGCCCTAAATGTCTTCTAACTCCTACTTGCCTTTACGGGTCTCTTTACTGGCAACAATGACTTTATGTCACTGTGGGGTATCTGCAGCTACTTACCAATATTGGATTTGACCGTTACACTCCTGCATATTTCAGTTCTAAGTAAGCGACAGCGACATGAGATTTTCACCACTGTCCACTCACCTTGTGATTTTGCTTGTTGGGGACACATTTCTATTGCTGTGTTTGTCTAACCAACAAGAACGGCCATACCACCTCTGCTGCTGTGACCTTTGGCTGTGACCCAGCAATGCAGAAAGCTTTGAAGTGCAACAGAGATACTATAAATCATTCTGTGTTGTAAGAAAGACAAGCCATATTGAGGCATTCACATTTATCAGAGGAGTGATGCACAAACATTCCCTCCATGCCGCCACGCCTTTCTTCAGGAAACAGAGCTCCAGCGCGCGGCCAGTGTGCACGCATTCTAAGTGGGAAGGAGAGCAACATGTAGCCATTACTCACCGCTGCCGCGACTAACCTCAGGGAATTAAACTCCCTTACGCCGCTCATTAGGAATTTTGTCAGCTAGTATGCAACACCTTTTTACATGCTCCCTCCTGTTTGAATGTCAAGAGTGCATGCACTCAGAGCCGCCTCTCCTTTTCGTTTATAATACTATGCAGGGGCGCAACTAGACCAAATTTCGGGAGGGGGCTAACACTTCCAGCAATGGGGCAGAACAAGCATTTCCAGTAGTGGGATCGGATCTATCCTCATAGCCAATATAAGAAAAAGAGGTGACAAACTTTGCGATTTAAACACATTGGACAAACCTGTTATTATAACTAACATGTTTTTGTAGATTTGACACTGGTTCTAGGCTATTCACAGTGACCTTTAAAAAGCAGATTGAGTGGAATGGCAACTAAAACACGGCTTCCACAGATGTTAATCCAAAGCACAGAAGACAAGTTTTCGCAAAGTTATTTCAAGACAACATCCTTTTTGTCAGAAAAATAAACAATCCAAGCGGATTGTTCATTTGTCTGAAGATAACATTTGGTGCACCCAGTTGTGTGTTTAGATTCATTAGTCCTTTGTATTTGGACTCTACCGTGACAGCAGGTGTTGTCAGTGAGTGCCCATTCTGACTACACATTTCTTAACCTTTGTTCGATTTTGACTACTTGGAGATTACAGATGAGGTGCGTTCTGTTCTAGGGGTCCGCTGTCCTGCTTTTGGTTTAATAACACCCTTTTTGTCAATTCACTGATCCCTTCTGCAGCAGGACAATTTGCTTCTGAAATATTTATCTTTGCAAGTCCAGAAAAATGCTCCCGTCCCATTAATGACTGAAGGTATAATTTAGTTTACCCAATTATGAAAGTCAGTGCTGCTTTTGTGCCACAGCTATACCAGAATCTGTTTTGGTAATCTAAGAGACGGTTATGTTCTTCGATGAATGTAGCTTTTTATTTTGACACTGGTCTTCCAATCTTTTTGTCTAGAAATACGTTTTTATTGGCCGGAAATTAGAAAGAGCACTTGTAGGGAGTTCTTTTGAGAAGACACCTGTATCCAAAGAGTTGTTGAGACCTCTGGCTGGATTAGATGCAGCGGTATTAAAGAGGATAGTCTTGCATATATGAGCAGGACATGGGTCTGCCGATGATCGTGCTGGCCTACAAGCTTTTCCATCCTTGATGAAGTCCTGTGTGTTCACGTGGCTAAAGGTGAGTAAATGTGGTTGTTTTCACGATATGTTTTCTAGTAAACCTCACAGCACTGCTGGAATTGTGATGGAGCAATGATTGAGCAATAGAGAGAGAAGCAGGGAGTATTAAATCCTTTGGAGGGTTGGAAGTAATGCATGTGTACCAGGCACACAGTAAGGGCCTTTGAGGTCTTTGACTGTACTGCCAAGGCATCAGGATGTCCTAAGGTACTGCCACTTCAGGTACTGTGGTTAGAGGACCCTTTTCCATGTGAACTCATTTAGCCGTTCTGTTCTTGTGCTCTTGAGGGCCATCATCAGCTGTCCCTGTTCAGATCTCCTGTCTCATGTTCAGGTCTCTCGAGTACAGTCTGTTTTTTAGCCATAGGTCATCTCTCCACAACATAGGACAGGTTCCTCTGAAATTAAGCAGGCATTGGGTATCTCCAGCCAGCTCTCCCTGCTACGTACTCCTGTGTTGTTCCTCAGAAGAAAAGAAAATGATACATCCATGTTGCTCACCATGTAAAGGTTGAGCAGTGGCCATTCCTGTAGGTGTGCGCTGTATAAATATTGAAAATTTTTGGAAGGAATATATATTGAGTTTAATGATTATACATTCATGATTAAATTGAGACACAAATATACATCAGTTTAGATCCCCGTAGTCAACTAAACATGTACGAAGTGAAGTACGAAGTGACCAAACCATAAGAAAGTCCATATTTATTTAGGAAGAATATAATGTTGCATGAATACACCCTCTACTAGAAAGGATATATTTCCGACAGGACAATTGTGCACTACCTAGCTCCATGTAGTCACTGTCATTCACTTTCTAAGATTTCAGTGGGAGTTAAAGGCACATCGGGTGAAACAGGAACTGTGAAAGATTATTGACAATAAACGCATGAAAGGAAAGAAATGAAAACAATATGATTTTGAATAAAACTGAGAGTGTTATGAAACTACTGCGCTGCTTCTGGATACTGAGTTATTTCCTGGGAACCAATGACGTAAATCCAAAAGTTAAGATACTTTTATAGCACTGTGATGTGCTTTATTTAAAGCACCATAGTTAATGGATATGTTTCAGCATTTCTGAGATTCAGAGATTTAATTTTTGAGCTTGGCTTCACATTGCAACAGTCACTTGACCTTATGTGATCAAACAAAAAAGAGCTTTAAGAAGCACATCTGAGAGAGGGGCTTTGTCTCCGCCCGCATAATGGTTACCTTGAGTACAGTATTTCATTGGGCAGAAGGTGTGTCCTGCCATTGGCTCCTGAAGGAAGTTGACTCCTGAAGGGAGTTGGTCACCAAAAAACGTAAATATGTTGCATTTACAATGGGAAGACTCATCTACTATGCTGTAGTATTGACTGAGAACACTGCTAAAGCATCATGACATGCTCACTGTGTACATTAACTACAGTGGGGACTATGTTTTTATTGATAGGCTAATCCTATTGGCAAATAGACCTTCTTAATAAAGATGTTCCCTCATTCAAAATGGGCGTGGAACCACTGTAATGCTGCAATAGCATCTGTGCATGTTTTACTGTGCATGTTTTATTTCTTCCACGTTTACATTTGCGATGTGCAGAATAAGCAGTTTGTTCTGCCCTCCCACCCCAGAACTCCGACAGACACACCAGTTGCTGCAGCATCAACAGTCTCATGTCGATCCTTCCTCCCGCACCAACCCACTGTCTCAGTTCGCTCTTCCCAACTGCAGCAGCCAGCACAAGGCCAGCTCCATCAACCACGGCAGCCAGATTCACCGAGTTCTTGGGATAGCCCAGACCACATGGCCCAATTTCTACTATAAATCAGGAAGAAATACAGGTAGGAGAAGAGAGCAACAAGCTTAGCTACTTTGGAGATGTAAGCAAATATATTCATTTTACGATTAGACAATGCTGTTATTTCATTGCCAAAGCTCCTCTGCTGTCCTTTCGGCAGACCAGGTGTGCACTCTACTCTTAAACTGCCCCCTGGCAATTCTGCTAACTAGTGTTGGCTAAAGATCTTTGTAAGTGGTGGTGGTGGTGGTGGTGGTGGGGGGGGGGGTGTTACTTCCCATGAATTCCAGCAAGCAAAATGAGTAAAGAGACTTCTTTTAGGTGGTATCAGGGCGAGTTGGCTTCTCCCAAGAGAATTGAAAAAAACAACAATTGGGGTCAAATTTGGTAAAACACCATAAACCCTGAAAGGGCATTCATGAAACATTCCAGTACTTTCAAAGTGCGTGAGAGAAGCTTGGTCTTTCCTAGGAATAGATTCCATTTCTTCTAATGTCATATGTCAGAAAATACTTCCACTATGCCAAGGTCTGCATTTTTTCATAGTTGGGCCCTTTATGCTAAGGATTACAAATAATATTATTCCCAGAATTTTGCCATGGATCCTCTACCCGATAGTCATGGGTACTTACAAAAATTACCTCCGGTATACACTGGTCAGAATTGTTTTCTTTGGAACCTCCCTATAAAACGAGTACAATGTCTCTTATGACAAGAATTACCTCAAATGTCAGATTCATCATTTTGCTATGGATGCACACCATATGCTAAGAATTATGTGCAGCATGTCAGGGCCTGCATTCTGCCATGGGTAACACATCCCATTTGTATCCCATTAGTGCCCTCATCCATAAGGCAAGAATAACCTCCAGTATGCCAGACCAGCAGCACCCTTGCAAGCATAACACACATACACTCACACACAAACATGCACTCACACACATACACATTCTCTCACAGACACTCATTCGTTCACACTCAGTTTCACACACTCATTCTCATTTTATCTCTTGCACTCTTTCGTACATTTGTAGTATGTTATACTCACACACATGCACAGACACACACACATGCTGCTGCTCACACTCTCATTAGCCAAATTTGCTTGTATTGCGTTAGAAGGGCTTGGACTATTGCTGCCCTTGCTATACCTGTCTTGCCTTTTAGGGAAGCTTAGTAAAAACATTTTCTACATATACTATTCAGAAATTATAACATATGGCCTTGTCAATGCTTGTTACAAGTATGATGTGAATGGAAAAGTGCACTTCCTTAAAATAGCTGTAAAGGGTTTATATTTGGTTTCACATGTGAATCAAGAAGCAACACTATCAACTAATCCACTTTAAAAAAATGAATATCACAGTATTCAACTGATCTTATGAAATGTTTGACTCCTTTGGCAAACGTGTTTTTATCCGGTAACATTTGCATGTTGGGATTTTCAGACCCAAGTTACAATGTAAAAAAAAGAGGAACCAGCGTGTCTGTGTGAGTGCAGGGTGAGATGCAAAAGAGAAGGGTCAGCCGTGGAGTGACTGGTGAACGCTTGGTGAGAGGAGTTAGTGCACGGTGAGTGGTGTGTCCCAGAGAGTTCTGGCAGACTATTGTGCCTGTGTGCAAGCAGGGTGAGCTGCATGAGTGATGGGTGAATGGAGTGCTTGTGTGAGTGCAGGCTGAGCAGTGTATCCGTGTAAGTGCAGGATGAGCTGTCTGAGTGTGTATGTGAGTGCAGAGTGAATAATGTGCCCATGTGAGAGCAGGGTGAGAGGAGTGAGTGCAGGGTGAGTGATGTGCTTATTTGAGTTTGTGTATGTATGAAAGTGCAGAGTGTGAAGAATTAATGTATGGTGAGTGATGTGCTTGCTTAAGATTGAGTGCAGGGTGAGTGGCGTGACTGCAGAGTGAACAGTGAGAATGAGAGGTTAGTGGAGTGTCAGGTGAATACAGGGTGAGTGGTGTGCTTGTGTGAGTGCAGTGTAAGGAGAGAGTGTATGGCATGAGTGCAGGGTGAACAGCATGAGTGCATGGTGAGCAGTGTAAGTGCAGTGTGAATGCTGTGAGTGCAGGGTGATAAGTGAGATATCAGGGGGAGCAGTGAGAGTGACAGATGTGTGGAGTGTCATGTTCATGCAGAGTGAGCGGTGCGCTCATGTGAGTGCAGAGTAAAAGGAGGATGAACGTCGTGAGTGCCGAGTGAACTGCGTGAGTGCATGGTGAGAGGTGTACAATGTGATCTCTGTGAGTGCAGGGTGAGTTATGGGACTGCAGGGTGAGCGGTGAGAGTGACAAGTGAGCAGAGTGCCATGTAATGCAGAGTGAGAGGTGTGATTGTTTGAGTGCAGGGAAAAAAGGAGGGTGGACGGAGTGAGTGCATGGTGAGCAGTGTAAGTGTTGTGTGATCTCTGTGAGTGCAGCCTGAGCTTGAAAGTGAAGGGTGAGCGGTGAGAATGATGGGTGAGTTCTCTGATTGCAGGATGCATTCCCAGATACTCTGGGTAACTGAACATGTTATCCACGGTTGTCGAGCAGGGTTTCAGATATAATTTAAACTATTGCCATTATGGCATCAAGGATGGAGGGTAAAAGAAATAAATGATTTGCGGATCCTGCAACAAACTGTCAGCCTCTAGATATGCCTACTGGGTTCCCACCTTTCCAAGGGAAAAATACTAGCCATATGTTGTTGTTTAAAGAGTCTACAAAGCCCAAAAGAGAAACTAAATTGGAATAAAATTATATGTATTCATTTGTAAGATGATTTTCCTGCCTATGTTTAATTATTAGTCAAGGATCGTCAACACAGCTCTAGAACACATTTAAAAGTGTTTTTCTGCTGGCAAAATGCCAATTGCAAGCGTATTGGGGACCTGTTTGATCAGGGTGGTCTTATGGACTTACCTGCGCTTCAGGAATCCTGTGGTCTACCTGAGGCAACAAAGTGGCAGTACTTAGCAGTAGCGCACTGGGTGTCACAACCGTGGATTCGACCGCATGCTAGTAGAATCCTACGCCCTTTGAGAAATGGCTTCTCACGAGGCATTCAGACAAGAAAGAACTCTCTGACATTTACACTTTTTTAAATACATTGCACTCACCGCTGCAATCACCAGGGCGGGACAGATGGGAAAGGGAATGCGAGAGGCCCTTCACAGACAGGGAATGGAGTGACATACTACACCGAGCCCAAACGTCCTCTTTAAACACCGCCAGCAAGGAAGTGTTCCTGAAAATCGCCCATTACTGGTACCTCACAGCAGCCAAAATGGCGGTTTGGAACCCGGATAGGACCGACCGTTGCTGGCAGGACTGTGGACAGAAGGGCACACTCACCCACCAGCTTTGGCACTGTCCCAAGCTTCAGTCTTTCTGGGAGGGAGTGCTAGCAGCCATAAATGTCATTTATAAGACGGACATTCCGAGATTCCCTAGCTATATATTACTAGGCTTCCCAAACCCTCTCACCTACCAGTTACCGTCGCCTAGAGGTAGAGCCATCCCCCTAGCGCTTGGAGCAGCTAAACACCTCCTTCTTAGTAAATGGAACACCACCCTCATTCCATCGCACCTGGATTGGTTACACAGATTGTGGGACATAATAGGCATGGAAAAACTAACTGCAGTAGCAATGCAGCGCCTTCCCCTCTTCGACAAAATGTGGCAGCCCGCCTTGACATACCTCTCTACTGAAATTCGAGAATTGTCGTGCCCTCGCTACCTTCGAGTCCTGCATTTAATACCAACAGAAGCACCTGCAGAACACCAGAACACCTGAACTCACCCCACAGACTTTTCTACTACTGGGCAACCTTCTATCTCCTCCAGTTCTTTGTGTCCCTTTTCTCATTCCTCTCGTTCACTGCACACTACACTGTTCCCTCGGTGCATACAAGACCTGCCCTTACCATTATCTGATCACCACCGGCCAAGCGGATGTAGGTGGGTAGTGCTGTACTGAACTTTATGGCTACATAAATAAAAACAGATTTAAACCTAAAAGTGTTTTCTGTTTATATTTGCTGCTTGAAGATAAGGGCTAAAAATACAGGCTTTAGGTGATTTTGCTTAGTTTTGTACTGGCTGGCATATCAAATACCAGTATGCCAGTAACAAAATGGCCAGTGGACAACCCTACATGCATAACGTTACATTTTAGGAAATACATTCTTCCACTGTGGCAGCAAATGTATTTAACAAATGAAAGGAATAGGCAGAGTGGTGACGCAGGGGATACAAGACCCAGTAAAAAAAACAAAGAAAGCCTCTGTCGAAGGCTGGCTTAGTATATAGTGTCCACCTATGGTGAGGCAATGTGCACCGAGTCCAGGCAACACGTAGTGATAGTGTTTAGGACCCTGACAACTAAAGGGGTAGCTGTGGAAAGCAGCTAAGGCTTATTCAGGAGGGTGTAAAGCAGGTGCATTTACTACTATAGTCAGTCAGTAACTTTTCACACAAGAAAGAACCACACAAGTGTTTACAAAAATACAGTAGTATTTATTATCACAACACTAATAACTAACTTGGTACATCTCCTACCCAGAGATGTCAAATACACACAAGAAATACTTCAGAAAAAGGTAAGTAGCATAGAAAAACACATGGGGAGCCAAACCATATAAGTGGTATGTGAGGTAAGTACCAAAATGTAACTGTTACGGAAGGATTCAGAAGCCCCGGGGGAGCAAGGAACCACCAGAGGTAAGTAGCTAGGGACCCCAGGGCGCCCGAGTGCAGAGTGGTTACACCAGGTTAAACGTCCACAGGATAACACAGGGTAAGTCATGGTTGGTATTTTTTTGTTTCAGGACTCTTCCCAAAGGACTCCGAAGACACCATCTGGATCAAGGAAGGCAGGAGAGTCGCCCCACCCATAGATACCCAGGGAACCAGGATACCTACACCAAGGAGCCCAGGTGCATAGGGGTGAAGTAGTGTCAGAACCGCCCATAGGAGTCAATGGAGGATCTTGGAAGTCCGGTGACTACAGCGTCTTGTGGACAAGGACAGTGGAACACAAACATGGATTCAGGATGAGAAGTACCTGAAAGCAGAGGGGGCAGAGTCCAAACCACCCAGTGGTGTCCAGGAGGAGTAGGAGCAGAATACCCCCTATTGTTAAAGGTACTTGCTGTAGCACAAAGGTGATGAAGAGGCAGCTGTGGAGCCCAGGTGGTGATGCAGGAGCACAGGAGCCGTTCACGAGCTGTCCCGCGACGTATGAGGAATGCAGGAAGTTCAGTGGCTCACAAGACAACCTTAGCAGCCGCACCATTCGGTTTGAAGTAAAAGATGCTTGGATGCAGATCAGTAAGGTCTGTGGGACTAACCCATCAAGGCTATGTCAGGGCCGGCCGCCAGCATGCAGGAGAGCCAGCAGGAATCATTGGAGCCCCCTCGAGGACCCTGTGGCAGCAGGCACAGGGAGTCGCAGGGAAGCCTCAGCAGCACACAGAACATGGTGGCCACGGTGCAGAGGATACAGGGAGTACGTCATTCCTGGAGCTGTGCGGTGCTGGAGGCTGTAGCTTCTTGGAGTTTAAAGATCTTCCGTGAAGACAGCCGACAAGACTTGGCAACAGCAAACAGACGCAGTGCACAGGGAGGTGGTTCATGTCAGCTGGAGAGGGATAACTGTCCCCAAGTTGCAGGGAAGACTGGGCAAGCCTCTGGAGAACCAACAAACCACCACCTGTGTTGCAGAGCCAGGCGATGTCCATGGGACAACAGGATCAGCAAACCGGTCGTCGAAGTAAAGGTGCAGGCTGAGTCCTTGCTTACTCGGAGAATGCATGGCCACGGAGTTGCAGAAACTTGATGAGCGCTGAGACATAGTTGCAGTAGGAGTCTTCCCGCCGAGAACAGTCTTGTCTTTAGTCCTGGCTCGAAGAAACAGCAGAGTTCCAGTGTCCACCGGCAGAAGAATCTTTAGACAATCTTAGGAAGACATGCAGTCTCTCCTTAAAGATGTTGTTTGGATGAATCTGAGGACCCACCCTCACCGGAGCCCTTAAGTAACCCAAAAAGGGGGATGGACATCTTCTGTGGGGGCCCACCTTTCCTTGGAGGTCAGGGATGCTACTCAGCTGGCCTAGCCAGTCAGATGGTCCCAAGGGCCAAGATGCAACATGGCAGAGTCAAGTGTCAACCTGGAGGAGCTCTGGGCACCTCACTAGGTGGGTGGACACTCCCCTATCCTTCATGTGGTTTCGCGCCAGAGTGGGAGTCAAGGGCTGGGCCAAACAGGTTTATGCAAGGAGGGCACCAAATGTGCCCTTCAATGCAGTCTGGTGGTGCTCCGAAGTGCCCCCACCCAACCTAATTCTAAAGGAGAGGTGGTCACACCTCTCCTTCGCAGGAAATCCTTTGTTCAGCTTCCCCTGCCTGTGTTAAGCTCATCAGCAGGGAGACAGAACACTGTCTAGGGTCGGCAGAAGCGCGGGCTGGCAGGCAGACCCTATAAGGCTACACAGTAAGTTATTGGGGGGTCCGCTAAGGAGCCCCCCGGTAGAGTACATGGTATCATGCAACTAACACTGGAATCGGTGTAGTTGCATGATTCCAACATGTTTGATACCAAACATGACCAGGTTCGGAGCAGCTATTATGTAGTTGGACATCTCGATTTGCCAGTGTCCTCTACATACCTTATAATGGCTGCCTTGCATTTGCAAAGCCCAGAGAATGGAGTTTGGGGTTTGTAGGGGTACCTCTGCTCATGCAAGGGTACCCACACACTTAGAACCATGCACCATGCCCTTGGACTGAAAGGCCTACCTTAGGAGTGACTTATAGGTCAAAAGTGCATCGACCAGGATATAAGGAAAGCCTTATATCTAAAGTGAAAGTTGCATGCACCATTTCACACAGACTGCGATGGCAGCTCTGCATACACAGTTTGCATGGGCTCCCACAGGTGGCATAATACATGCTGCAGCCCATGGGAGACCCCTGGTGTACCAATGCCCTGGGTACCTCAGTACCATATACTAGGGACTTACAATGGTACCCCAGTATGCCAATTGTGGGGTGTACACAGTACTTACTAAAGAATTTAGAGGAGAGAGCACTGCCGCTGCGGTCCTGGTTGGCAGGATCCCAGTGAACTACAGTTAAAACACACTGACACCTGGCAAAAAGTGGGTGTATCTATGCCAGAATGATTCAACTTTCCTACAACCTCGTTAGTATGTAATTGGCTTTATAGTTCTGTGAAAAGCTCAGATGAGGCTGAGATAAGGTGCCAGCCACTGCCCATACAGTCTACAGCAGTTTAAGCTCTGTGTGTGTGTCCTGAAGCTGCATCAGCCCGCACTGAGAAACACGACGGGGTTTTTTGGGGGGAGTGGGGGGGACAAAAGTCGTTTTAGCCCTATGGGTGTTGCGCACCTGATGCTATGCACGTACACAGCGGCATTGAGACTCTATGAACAAGCCAACAGCACCATTGCTAAATATTCCTATTACTACTATAGGTGCTTGGAAGGAATGGTATATGAATGTACAATCTTTACAAGTTACTTACTTGGATTCCAGATTTGAAATGCACATCACTGCTTTAATTAATCTAATTTTTTTACTGACCCTTATTTTTGTGGAAACCTTCCTATTTTTCTAAATTTTAAACACGTATTTTCTTTTCCTTTCTCCTCCTCTCTACTATGTTCAACGCTGTTTGCAATATCAATTGCTTCTGCTAACGTTGAGACCACCGGCGGTTCCTCTATTGGGGCGTCGGGTCGTTGACCCACTCTTTATGTTGCCCCACTAGACCGTATAGTGGCCCTCTTAGCCCCTTTATGAAAAATGCCATACATTTTTAATTTTTGTTTCTGCCATGGCATTTTTTTACAGCCATGGCTCGCGGCCCGGGCATGATTGCAGCAGGTGACTGGGTTACAAGAGGGAGGTGCTTAATTGACCTCAGCTGAGCAGAGCATTAGTAGAAGACAGCCACTACTGCAGCCACAAGAACGTATGTCAGGTTGGCCGGCTGCCTTTCGGCGGCCAGCCCAACATGTGCACTGGCGTCTCTATGGGACTCTCACCCATTGCAATTAGTGAGCCGGGGGGAGGGTCATAGCCACAGCCCTCCGGACTCCTGATGAGCGCTGGGTTTTGCTGACCAAGCCAATCGTGTCACTGGTCTCATATTTTGAGCAGCACCTGGATTGGCTTAGGACAGTCACTAGGTCTCTCCAACCGTCTGACTCCTACTGGGGGTGGGGGAGAAGAATAAAGATCCTCGCTGGAACAATGGCCAATCACTGCATGGCTTTATTATGAAGCCAGGCAGTGATTGACCATTCATGTTCCTTGCTCTCCTCCTCTCTTTTCGTGTGCAGCGCACCAGTAAGAGCATTGTGCACGAAGAGTGGTGGAGGAGAGCAGCCCCAAAAAACCTCCCAGCTCTGATTCTGCACTGCAGCTCTGGACCTCGGCTCGCAGTTGCAGGCAGATGGCAGAAACCGTGAAACTAACGGCAGCAGTGGGTGAGGCTCTGGCAGTGGCACTTGGAGTCGGAGACAGTCAGTCTCTAAGCCTAAACCTGGCTGTTTCAAAAAACATAAAAGCGAGGTAAAAAAAACTTAAGATTAAATTATTTGCTGTTTTATGGTGTGTCACAATGTTGCCAGCATTTCTGTGTTGACTCTCCCGTGTTTAAAAATCAAATATACACGGACCCCGCCACCCCAGCCCAACCTTACACGTCCCGTTTCCTTTGATAATGTGTGTGTCATGTGCATCGGAATTTTATTTTTATTTTTTTATTTTTTATTTAATGCGATTTTATATAGCGCGAACATTACCCGAAGGTGTCAGAGCGGTTTACAAAAGAACCAGTTGCGTTACATAAGGACTTTGGATTACATGAGTTACATAAGAGATACAAACAGAAAAAATTTGCAAATGTACAAGGTGTAAAGTCACTCAAGGAAGAGATATAAACTGGAAAACAATTGCACATGTACAAGTTGTAAAGTCACTCAAGGAAGAGATACAAAGATAAACTCTAAAATCACATAGGAATGGTAGTAAGTACAAAGGTCTACTACATATACTAGTGGTTAGAGTTCTATATATACAAATAGTAAATTCACACAGGATTACATTTTAACAGCGATTAGGCTTGGACAATTATATAATACATATATACATATATATAAATTTAAGGCAGTCCAGCAAAAAGAGAAAAACGATCGAGGGTCATCAGGAGGAGTGGGGAGGGAAGAAGGAACGGAACAAAGGTCAAACAAAATGGCGGGTCCGGGTCGTGGGTATAGACGGAGACCATCTCCAAAAATGGCGGGATGCACAAAAGTCACCAAAGTCAAGAATCCAGAAGAGGAACCCAGAGAGCAGGATTCCATTGAGTAGAGTCAGAGGGGGGACGCAGCCACAAAACCAAAGGCGAACGGAAGGCTGTAAGATGTGTGCACAGGCTCTGGACCACGGGGGCATCGGTGTCGACGATCCGCAAGAAGAAGGTCCGGGGAAGTCAGCATGGGAGTTAGGGAGTAGTCTTGGCGAAAAGGGAGGCAGCAGCGAGGTCCGGGGGGGGGCGCCTCCCAGGCTCAGAATGGTACGGAAAAGCCCGGGAGCGTCGCACCGCAGCGTCGGGTAGATTCACCACCACTGCACCCCCATACCTGGAGAGGACTCATGGGTCCCAGATGTCCGATCGGAGGCGAAGCTGGAGGGCAGGCAGAAGGGGAAGAAACTGCGGTCGCGCCCGGAAGGCCGGGGATGATCAGGAGGGGTGAGCCTCATCCCCGCTCTTCACCAGCCATCCAGGGAGCTCCGCGAGGGGTAGAACACCGTCGAGACAGGCTCCTACGATAGCCGATAGGTACGCGTCCCGGCACCGCAGTCAGTTTCTGTGCAGTATTATTTCTGCATTTATTTTTTTCTTATTTTCCTCGGCAGTTTTCTGGAGCCTTCGTTTCGGTGTCTCCGTTTATTCCTTTCCACGCCGTTTTCTTTGCAGGCCGACCCGTGTCCGCGCCGGTGGTACCCCATGCCTCTACACCGAGCAGCATGCTGTAGGTGACTGTAAGCTCACTACATCTGCCAGGTCGTCAAAGAAGGAAGTATGACCTCGGATGTTGCATTGTTGTTAGAAGCAGTAGATTTTGCTGCCCGAAAACACAAACGCCGGCGCCGCAAGGAATCCCCGCGCCTCCGCTGGGCACTGGTGTACATACCTCAGAGACAGAGGGGCTTATTTACAAGCCCCTTGCGTCACTTTCCCCATGTTAAAAATGACGCAAAGGTGGCGAAAGGGGCTTGTAAATAAGCCCCAGAGTGTCAGTCTAATTGCATGTTTTTTTCCAATTCGAAGGAGCGCGGGCCACTTCCCAAACAAACACGCAATCAGACAAGGCAAGCCGCAGCGGGGCCTATAGAGAAACAATAGGGAGATGCAGCATATGTGTGATGTGTTCTTTCTGCGGGGCCTCCTTGAAGATGGTGGGTGTTAACTTCCTAGGGGCAGATTTACAAGCCCCTTGCGCCACTTTTGCGTCATTTTTAACATGGGAAAAATGACGCAAAAGTGGCGCTAGGGGCTTGTAAATAAGCCCCCTAGTCTCTGACTGCTCTCCTAAGTGATGGCGACACTGGAGAGGCAGAGTCCGTGCATGCTCAAACTGTGGTAGCAATGTGTGCATCAGGTAGCCAAGGAGATCGGCTGTTGCTCCATGTAAGGCGCTGTTGAGGAATCCTCACACTTTCTCCCTGAAGAGTACAGCGGAGGTGCGGCCGGTGGTTTTATTTCGGTTAATGTGTATATTCAGACGCTTCAGCCTCAGTGCGAATTAAAGTCAAGACTCAGAGTGAATTTAAAAGTTGCCTAAACCTGGGGCCATGGGCATCTACTTTGAAATCTTCTAAAACAAAATTCTCTTGATTTGAGTATTTCATGGAAAACATTTAGCTGTAGCAATTAAAAGTGCTCACAACAACCTGGTCCAATTAAAGAAATATTAACAATTAATTATTTTAGGGGTGATGTGAATGCAGATATATTTAAGAACTTTGGGAATAAATTATTTGTGACTGTCATTTTTAAAAGCGAATACACTACTTTAAGCCACAACGGGAAGACAGAAGGTGCAAGACTGTAGACGCGCACGTGCACTAACTAGGTTCAAAATTAGGCCTGGGCGGAAAACTACGCTACGCTCGCGTAGTTTGCGCAACTACGCGCTACGCGAATTGCACGTAGCACAGTGCAAAAATGCATAGCGTAGCGAAGCGTGCATTTTTTGCTTGCTCGCGGTCCTCAACGTCAAGTTGGCGACCGCGAGCGAGCAAAATGACATCCCGGCGAGACTTTTTCCTTGTTCGCGATCAGCAACATCAAGTTGCCGATCGAGAGCGTGGAAAATAAACCTCCCGGCGAGATTCTCAACGCGGGAGGTCAGGTTTCTCATTGCGAGTGGTCGCGTATGCTCGCGACTGCTCGCGATGAGAAACTACCAGTCCGCGTTGAGAAAACTGCCGCTCGAGTACAAATCTACTCGAGCGGCAGAAAACGACCGCTTGCACTGTGCAAGATGCCGTTTGCAATGATTGCACAGTGCGGACAAGCATCCGGCACTGTGCAATCATTGAGAACAGCATTTCCTACCACACTACGCAGTTCGCGTAGTGCTACGCGTAGCTCGCGTAGTGCGAAGTGCACTTCGCGTAGCTACGCGTAGCGCTACTACGCGAACTACGCCCAGGGTTATTCAAAATACACCGCTGAGGGCCGGGGGAGGAGGTTAGACACATGGACTATGGTGGTGAGAGAAGCACAGGAGGCAGTGCAAGTGCCTGGGGTTGTGTCTGAATCTGAAAGCTCGCCCTCAAGCGCGAGGAAGCCAGGAGGCTCCGGAAACAATCTCTTTCCTTTAAACTCGGATGAGCTAACCTCCAGATGTCAGGACCTATGGAAAGCCCCCTGTTTATTCTATCCCATATTCCTGATGAACGTATTACAGCCGCAGCGTAATCAATCACTCCTTCACCAACAGCAAGGGCCATATTATCAAGAACGGCGATAACATTATCGCCGCTTTAGCCGCGATAATGTTATCGCCGTTCTTGATAATATGGCCACAAGTCTCCGGCCTCACCACCATTACCTGCCATTATTATAACCTCCTGAACAGAACTGTCAAGTGTGATCCCTCTCGTACTTCATATGAATCTCTTGTGCTCCTTAAATCTGTCCTTATTGTCACTTGCAGATGTCTTAAATCAAAGGTTCTGTCTTTGCTGCAATGCTGTATGAAACCTGCCACTATCACGTAGAGAGGGGGACGGGCTACTTCGAAAAGGCCTCTGGGGCTGTGCTCTGTAAAGCAATTTAAAAGAAACAGCGTGAATGCTGTTTTCACATGTAAACAAGAGGGGATGTTTCTCTCTTCTGTCCTCCTTTAATGTTGGTTCCAGGAGGTTTCTGTCCTGTTTTATTATGCAAGGTCCTGCTGGACTCCTGGGGTTTACTTCACCAAAGTGATTTAAAGCCCAGTGTGTTATCATTTAATGTCTTTATTAATGTCATCATAACAATACTGTGAGAAGAAAATGTCAGACAGGTACACTGCAGAGCGTAGATAGACAAGACAAACGTATGTGCAGTTAAGATAATTAACAACTTTGCTTGTTGCACTGTAAAATTTGCACACTACAGTAAATAAACAATTTTAATTCTGTAAAATATTGAGTATTTTCATGTGTTTCAATATTTCAAGTGTACATTATCACAAGTGCTTTCTAAACCATCTTGCTTCATCAAATTTGCTTTAAAATGCATGATTTTCCCACTCCTTTTTAAAAACAAATTCTTCGGGGGCAGAACCTCTCAAACTCTCCTTATGACAGTCGTGCTCGCTCGCTTTGCGCGCGACGCAAGACTCATCAGCAGTTTTTACGCCCACCACTTTCAAATGTCACCAGCCGCCCCTGGTTGAGACATGGCAAGCATGTCTCAACCACCCCCATTTTTTAATTATTTTGATGAACCTATTCTTCCACGGAAAGAATGGGTGAAACCTTTTGGAATCATATCTGATTCCCAAAAATTGTTTTCCCCATTGTGTAAACCACATGTTCTCTTGCACATTTTAGGAATTTGAGGAAAAAAGGTTTTTGAAAATGTACCTGAATCCACAGTGAATAGAGGGGAACAGGCACAATTACATGTATATCAAATTAACTTTCAGAGATTAGAAACATATTTTGGGGAAAAGATCAATATTGTGCTGCAAAGGGATTAATTCTGTAGCAGATTGCAAGGCAGATAAAAGAAAGTTACAAGTTATATTGCTGTATTGATAGGACTCTTGTATTTTGTGATTTTGGGACATTGAGTGACTCACTGATAAAAAAAACAATTGGTTAGATGCTCAAATAATCTGAAAATACAGAAAAAGCTTTTACCACCTGACCCTATTTTAGCAGAAGTAATTCATCTTGCAAAAAGTGTTGAACATACTTCAGTACGCATTAAAGAAATGAAAGTATCTGTGGACACTATATGTTAATTGAGGCAAAGAAAGAGAGGAAGAAAAAGAAGTGAACAAATGAAAGGAAAGGCAGTCTTTTAAGTGAAAGGGTCACCAAGAAAATCGTAAATTAAAGTGCTACAAATGTGGTAATGGCAACCATTTAGCTAATAATGTTTATTGTCTAGCCCATAGTGAAATATGCAGAGTATGCAACAAAAATACATTTTGCCAGGTTGTGGGAAAACACTGAAATCAAACAAGTGCATGCTGCTGAAATGTGTAAAGAGGACAAAGGAGGAAAATTGGTATTCCATGTTGAGATTGGTAGTAAGGAAAGTAATAATGTATTTTTCACCTGTAAAATTCAATTGGACGTAGAGACTTGGGGGCAGATGTATCAAACGATTTTGACGTCGCAAAAATAGCGATTCGCTAAAAAACAGCGTTTGCGACCTCAAAAAGCGAGAACCCGATGTATGAGCAATATTCGCAGTGCAAAATAAGAAATCGCTAAATAAGCGATTTCCTATTTAGCGAATTCTTAAAATGTGCGTATCCCTCTTGCGAATTCGCAAACAGCTCCAAAATGTTTGCGACATACGCAAATTGCGAAATCGCTGTGTAAGGAATCGCAATGCAATGTATCAAAAATCGCTAATAGCGAATCCTAAGAAATCGCTATTTAGCACCATAGAATTAACACCAACACAATCCAGGTGGTAACCGGTGCAAGCTATATTAAGAGGCCCACAATGCACCAGCCACTTCCACAATGGCTTCACTCTACCTGATAGCAAGGAGGCTGCGACTGCGTGCGGCAGCACAGAGAAGGATGCGACAAGAACGGGTGTTTAGGGTGCGCATCACACTCTTCATGCAGACTGAGGAGGAGATCAACAACAAGTACAGGCTGGACACAAAGAGCATCCTGGACTTGATAGAGGAGCTGAGACCCCACATGGAACACCCAACAGGCAGGACCCAAAGCATACCAGCCCATGTCCAGGTACTGTGCTCACTGCACCTGCTGGCCACAGGCAGTTTCCAAGGGGTGATAGCTGTGGCAGGTGGGGTGTCCCAGAGTTGCCTGTCACGGTTCTTTCGTGCATTCCTAGATGCCATGGTACAAAGGCTACGCAACCACATACAATTCCCCACCACACAACAGGAATTACAACAGACACAACTGGACTTCTACCAGATTGCACACTTCCCAAACGTAATTGGCTGTATTGATGGTACCCATGTGGCTCTCACACCCCCATCAACCAACGAATATGTGTACCGTAACCGCAAGTCCTACCATTCGCTCAACATTCAGATCGTATGCAATGCCAGGCATCTCATCACGGACATTGTTGCCAAATTCCCAGGGAGCAGCCACGACTCCTTCATCTTCAGGCACAGTGGGATATACGGACGTCTCACTGCTGGCGAGTTTGGTGAGGGCTACCTCCTAGGTAAGTGCATGTCTGACCTCCCATATACAGGTACATCACTGGTCTGTGGGCCATTGACTGACCTCATATGATTGTCCCTGCAGGTGACAGTGCCTATGCGGTGCGAGAGTTCATCCTGACGCCATACCTGAACCCAGCCAATCCCAGGGAGCGGCGTTACAACCTTGCTCACAAAGCAACACGATGCATAATAGAGCGGACATTTGGCATCCTCAAAAGCAGGTTCCGCTGCCTGCATAAAAGCGGTGGCGCACTCCAATACAGCCCGGAGACAAGCTGTAAGATTGTGGCCACCTGCGCAATGCTACACAACATTGCGGTGAGGAAAGGCATCCCAGTTGAACTGTCAGACAGTGACACTTCTGATGATGAAGACCCATGCCCCCCTGGAAGACCTGCAGTTGGATTTGGGGCAGCTGCGGGACGACAGAGACGGGATGAGATAACCCATAACTACTTCTAGGTGAGTAATAATGACATGAGGCATGTGTTATTTGGATTCAGGTCTGTGTTTATTTCAGCCCTTACATGCAGGATAGAATACGTCACACAGCCTGAGAGACTCCATGCAGCCCACTATGTGTAGCACATGTTATGTCCACAGTGCAGGTCTGTGAGCAAGCCAGGAGTCCTGTTGTAATGGGTTACCTCACCCTTTGGCGTAACTCAGTTTGGGCAGCTCATCTTCTCCTGTTGCGGCCTGCTGGTGCCTGCTCTGGGTGCTGACTGGCCTCCCATGACTCCACATGTGTAGCTCCCTGTCTCCCACTGCGCCGTCTTGGCACAGGCACTGGTGGTGTAATGCTGCTCCTGCTGGATACCTCCTTGCTATCCTCTGAGACCCGAAGTGCTGGGCCACCTGTGTTGGCTGTCTGCATGTGTTCCACGGCACTGGTGACCAGCACCAGGCCTTTCGCCACATCCTGGCAGCAGTGGGACATCTCCACTTGCATGCTGATGGTGCGACGTGTCAGCTGGCTAGTGGCAGTGCAGAGGCGGTTCACCGCCTTGGTGTAGCTGTGCAGTCGGCTGTCCGCACGTTGCCTCAGTCTGTGCCTGTCTGCCTTGTCCCTCTTGAATGTGGCACACAATTTATGGATGGCACCTGCCATGGCCATGATGCCCTCCCCCATGTGACATAGGCTTTTGTTCACTGTGCACAGCTGCCGATTTATGGACCGCAGTGATTTCTGTTGCAGGCGCTGTACCTGCAGTATGCTGCCCTCCAGTCCAGCAAACACTGTGTCCTCATCATCCGTGCCACAGCTGGTGCTGGCACGTGGCCTGCGTCTCCCATATCCATGCACTCTATGTCGCAGTGTGGCCTGTGCCGGGACCTGTGTCACACCCTGCCCTGGCTCTGCCTGTGCTTCTTCCTCGCCTGTGGACTGTGTATCTGCCTCCAGGGGTGGCAGTGGTGGCACAATGGTGCGCTTCCTCCTTGGGACAGGTGTGCTCTCTCTGCTGTCTTCTGGCTCCCCTGCCCTGCCTGTTCAGCTGTATCTTCCACCTCCTCATCTCCCGCACTGTCATCCAGTGGCCCAGGTTGTGCTGTGGATGAAGCGGGAAAATTGATTTTGTGACATTGTCTACATTTCTCACTTAATAAAGTTTTCACATTTTGGATTGGCTAACTGGTAGCTATAGCATTCCTGCCTTTACAGGGTCTCACATACTGCTTCAACATTGCTGTGTGTACTTGCCCCACTGTGTTGTGCCTATGACTGCGTCTCCCATGATGCATTGCTGTGTGTGCTGGAATAAGTGGACCGGAGTGGCATTTGTAGTGTGTGTTGGGTGCATTCCTGTGTGTGGGGATGGGATGGTGCTGTGGGGGCTGCATTTGGCATGCCTCTTACCTTGTCTGGTGGTTGCAGGCTCTGAGCTGTCTATGTCAGCCACTCCACTGATGCTTTCTGGCAGGAGGGTGCTCTCCACCAACTCCTCCTGGGGTGTTGAGTCGGTTGCTGTGGATGTTCCACCCCCTGTCTTCCTGGACTGCGCCAGCCTGGTTGCCACCTTCTCTTTGGACCTTTGGCGCATGTCGTACCACCTCTTCCTCAGCTCTTCGACCGTGCGCTGGGTCACACCTACAGCATTTACTTTTTCCTGGATGGCCAGCCAGATTTTGCGCTTCCTGGACTCAGGTACACGGAGTGCCTTTTTTCCAAATAGGAGTTCATGGTTGCACACCATCTCCTCAATCAAGACCTCCTGCTCCCTTTCACTGAACTTGTTTTTCCTCTTCCTCACTGCCCTCTCCTTGTCCTTCTCTTTGTGTTGGGAATCCATTTTTGCTGTTTGTGACTGCTGTGCTCACTCCTCTGCCTCTCCTCACAGCCTCTGACCCAGCCTCAGGCACTCAGGTGCAGCAGATCACTCCCACTTCCTGGGTGTGATGTCATCAAGCTGCACCTGAATTGCTGCTTCCCGATTTTGCGATTCTTTATTTGCGAATTTCGCTAATAAGGAATCGTAAAATCGGGATTCGCAGAATATTCTTAGACTTTTAAGTAATCGCAGATTTATAGCGATTTTCTAGATACATCGCGATTAGCGATTCTCAAATTGCAAATCGCTAAAACTCGCAAATTGAGAATCGCTAACCAAATCTTTGATACATCTGCCCCATATACACTGTGTTCAGATTCCTCCTTTTCTTTCATCTTGGTGGACAGTGATATATATTTTTTTAAATGTGATGGTAAAAAGTACGTGCTGGAAGGTCCGGATATGAAACTAGGGGGTTACAACAAGGATGTTGAATGTTTAGAAGGTGTGGATATCATTCAAAGGCAGATGTAGGAAACATTTGCAAAAGGGGTTTAAATTTGCTAGGGTAGAGGCACCAAAATGTTTTGGGAATCAGATTATACCCCAATAATGAGGAACAAGTGCTGTTCGTTGGGAGATCCTTTTACTGGAATGAATGTTGCTGTTTAGAGGTAAACTAGGCCTACTAAGAAATTTCCAACAAAAAATCAAATTAAAACCGAATGCCGTGCTCGTGGTGAAGAAAGTACACCTAATTCCCCACGTAATGAAGGAACCATTGAAAAATGAACTAAAGAAACTTGAGGTCCAAGGTGTTTTTGAACCCAGTTCTTAGTGGTTGGCCTCCATAGCTGTAGCCACAAAAGTGGGAGGAAAAGTTATATCTTTTTGTGTTGACCTAATTGCTAGTATCTGGGTGGATAAATACCCCTTACCAAGGATAAATTACATGTTAACTCTAATCCAGGATGCTAGTTACTTTAGCATCATTGAGCTATCCTCTGCATAGCTCCTTAATCAATCAATTAATCAAACAGGATTTGTTGAGCGCGGCTAAACACCTGTGAGGCTATCCAGGCGCTGTGATTCTGCTGTAATCAGTTGAAGAGCCAAGTCTTTCTGAATTTCTGTGAGAGAGGATGCTGTTCAGAGGTGGAAAGGAAGGCTGTTCCAGGCTTTTGCAGCGAGGTAGGAGAAGGAGCGCCCTCTGCTGTAGCTTTGGCGGATTCAGAGGGTGTGAGCTAGCGCGAGGGATGTGGAGCATAGGTGTCTGGCAGGTTGGTGGAAGTTCAGGCGGTGGTTGATGTATGCTGGTCCTTGGTCGTGAAGGCCTTGTAGCTGTGTGTCAGCATCTTGAATTGGCATAGTTCTTTGACGGGGAACCAGTGGAGATTCCTGAGGTGGGGTCACACTACATCCTGAGTCAATATCTCTTACTTCATTTATCACCCCTACAAGTTCCGTAGGATGTTGTTTTATTTAGCATCCGCGGAGGCAGTATTTCAGAGAATTATGTTCATATCCTGTGGAATTTAAGAAATTTCCTATGTTTTCAGGATGACATCCTGGAGTATGGGTTGGCAGAAATGGAGCATATTGGTTCATTGAGGGGAAGTCTTGTGAATTTTTAATAAAGCAAGGTTTACCATCAAACTGGAGAAAACATTGGTTATGGTTGGTTCAGTGGATTACTTGGGCCATACCGTTACCAAAGATGGATTAAACTTTAATATGATCTGGTGCAGGCTGTTCAGAAATGTCCATCACCCTCTAATGAAGACAAACTCCAATCCTTTCTGTGACTCATATACTATATGTCCAAATATATCAAAACGTTTGGAGCATAAGTATAATCATTGCAATTATTAGAGAAAGGTACCCCATTCCTTTGGAACCAGGACTGCCAATACACTTTTGAATGCATGAAAAGTGCTATTGTGCCTGCTCCCACTCTGGGAAACTTCAATGAGAATCACAAAACCATTTCAACTACAGACCCTAGCACAAAAGGTCTTGGTGCTATCCTTTCGCAAAGAGTTGGTGGAAAGGAAAGAATTGTGGCGTTTGCCTTCAAGTCATTGAAAGATGTGTAATGTACTATTCTACCATTGAAACAGAGGCACTTGCTTGTTTTTGGGCTGTAAGCCATTTTAAGTTCTTCCTGTGGGGCCTACCACTCCCTAAATTCTGATTATAAGCCGCTTATTCCAGTCTTTACTTCTAAGGGACTGGAACATACTACCCCTCACACAGCCAATTGGAAATTAGCCTTAGAAGGGTCCAATTTTAAAATGGAGTATGTTTCAGAGGTTTGCAACATGGCTGCACACTGCATATCCTGCATGCCAGTAAAAATCAGTTTCCAGGACGACATCATATCTGAAGTTTTACAGATAAATATTCCTGTTTTTCTTGGGGGTTAATAAGTAGAGTGTATGTTAATGGATGAGACTTTTGCTAAAGTCAACAAGAGAATGATAGATGGTTGGCCGGCCAAGTGTAGTGATTTGTGGAAATGTTTGGGAGGTGAGGAATGCACTGTGGGCCTGATTCACAGAACTAACTTACGTCAAAAACGTAAAGTTAGTACTTTTTGGTATTCACAGAATACACTTACTCATTTTGGTATTCACAGAAGGCACTTACTCATTTCGGTATTCACAGAAGTTAGTAGTCCTAACTTTAGGACTCCTAAATGCCTTCTGTGAATACCGAAAGTCTTAAAGTTAGGATTTTTCTCAGTTTAGGAGTAGTAAAGTTAGGAGTCCTAACTTTACTACTCCTAAACTGAGAAAAATCCTAACTTTAAGACTTTCGGTTCACAGAAGGCATTTAGGAGTCCTAAAGTTAGGAGTCCTAACTTTACTACTCCTAAACTGAGAAAAATCCTAACTTTAAGACTTTCGGTATTCACAGAAGGCATTTAGGAGTCCTAAAGTTAGGACTATTAACTTCTGTGAATACCAAAATGAGTAAGTGTATTCTGTGAATACCAAAAAGTACTAACTTTACGTTTTTGACGTAAGCTAGTTCTGTGAATCAGGCCCTGAGTTTGGTGGAACGACAGGTTATGACAGTAGATATATTATAGGCCCAATAAAGTTCTCCAAAATTTCTGGTAAATGCATGTTTGTCTTAGTAAATTCCCACTCTCATTGGATTGTAACAAGAATGGTGATTAATATCACCACCAAAGAATTAGTTGGTTTTTTGAGGACACTTGTCTTGTTGAGGGCATCCCTAGCACATTGGGAACCAAAAATGGAGTACAATTTACCTTCGAGTAAAAGAAGAAATTCTTGGAGGAATTATCTAGCCCTGATCTTCCACCATAAAACTGCTCTGAACTGTCCTAAAGCAAATGGTCTAGTGGAAAGGGCAAACAGAATGATAAAAGATTGTCTCCAACTGGCCGAAATCATAAATAATCTTATTGAAAGATAGCTTCAGAATATAGTTATACCACTCCAAATTCGATCACTGGAGTTTCACTTTGTCTCACTTAGGGGTAGAAATGCAGTCACCAAAGTAACTCCCAATTGATTAATTGGGGGAGATTCTGTCTGGGTTCAAAGGAGTGTGGGTGAGAGTTACGCAACATCAACAAAAGTATGAAGGAGCTCAGGATGCAAAATGGAATGTAGAGGAGATTGGTAGTCATGAAACCTGAGTCATATGGACATAAGGGTAGCGTGTTCTCCCAACCCATGAGAAGAACCCATGTCAAACGCAACAAAGTTGTCCTTGAGGAAGGATGCACCTGGAGTATGCAAAGATTAGCCAAATGTCCATTAGGAACAGATGCCAAACTCAGCAAGCGGGATCGCAGAGGGGGTCAATTTGATTTGGATGCTGAAATCCCAAGGAGCCAGCCCCAGCCTAGCTGTCTCCAGGACTACCATATGTGACCGGGCCTAGGAGACCTCCTCTAACGTTTCCATAATAAGTGAATTTTTTATTGTTCCTATTTGGTAATTGGCTTCAGCCAATACTTAATTATTGATTGCTCTTTTTGTGGGAAGGAAAATGGTTGTATATTAACATATTCCTCATACTATGTCCATGGGCCATTTTCTCCTTGCCCCCCTTCTCTTGGTCAGAATGGAAATGTTCTAATTACAGTTGGAATATTGGATTAAGCAATTAAGACAGAGTGGGTCGTGCGAGTAGAGATTAGAAGGCATTGTATGGAATGCATTTCTTATGAATCCTACTTACCTGTATGTATTTGTTGAACTATGTACCTTTGTTTTTTTTTAACTCTTTCCTGTTACAATGTAACCAAAGTTGCACAGCTCTGGCATTAAACTTTATCGCAACAGATTTGAGTCCCTGGTGGTGTTACTAGCTGAAAATAAAGGAGCGGCCTTTCATGTTAGCACTGGGATTTCTATCATTAGGAAGGTGCTCTTATGCTCACAATCAATCTCATCACATGAAGTGATCTTCTCAATTGTCCACTGTTATGTTATTGGCAGTAATTTCCAATATATTTTCCATTTTTACCTTGAAACGTCCATATGGCCCATGATGGCAGCAGCAGGGTGATTGGACATTGTTTTATGTTCCCCCAACCGTCAAGTCCTTACCATCAAGGATTTCTCAGCTTTAACTCTGGTAATGCCTTGTGCCCTGCTCCTCACAGCGATGTGAGTGTTGGTCACAGTATGCTGCTGTCCTTGGACTTGTCTGCTCCGATAGGCACCAGTGGAGGATGGATGTGCTGCCCACTCTCAGAAATGGCTGAGCCTTTCCCTACCAAGAAAAGGCAATCTCTTACCACAGCCAAGACGAGTAGCATTGCGCTTGCATGTGCTGATACAGCTCAATACCGCTCCACCCCCGCACAGTCAGTCCCAGGAGACAAAGAGCCATGAGATTGTTTTACTAATCACAGTAGTCAGTGCTGCTGACCATGGCTCAGCGCCATGATCCCCCTCTCGATGGGTGCACAGCCATCAGAAGGCGGCTTTAGTGTCATGAATCCGGGGGCGCTTGAGCTGATTTGCGTGATTAATGTCAGACTTTGCGGGGAGGCGGAAAATGCTCCTAAATGCTAATCCAAAATGTGACATACTTGGTAGATATGGCGTCACAGAGTTGGTATACATGCATAGTCCGTGATGATGGCCTATAATAACCAGCCGCTCCATAACCCCTTCTTTTCCTCTTGCAGGCCGCAGTCTGTCCTAAACCATGCCAGTACCCAATGTACTTTCAAACAGTGCCCGTCTTTGTTTACTCACACTTTTGACATGAAGGTAGAGTCAAACCCTGTTCTCCTCATTAGTACTTATTTTGCCAATGGCAGTTCTTAAAAAATTGCACCAGTGCAGGAAATTAAAATTACTTACTCTGGTAATCCACAAATTGGTCGGCGTGGGTGGGGCACAAAGGGAGGAGAGCCCAAGGCAGTCGTGAAGAGCAATCAGTGATGTGGGCAATTATGCATATTTCTTACGTAAATGTAGAAAAAAAATAATTGGACTTAAATGAACAAGGATCTTTGAAGCCCCTCCTTTGCAAAACTATTTAATAGACACATACTGACAGGGCACTACATATATGAAGACCCAAGTCCCAACCCTCCTTGGACCATCAGCCATGGTTGTCCTGCTTGGATGAAAACCACTGGCAGGGGCCCATCTCCATAAGTGAAGTCATTGCTTGAAGAGCTATATGAGGAAAATATATTTCAAATGTATCCATGGAAAGATCATGTGAAACCAACTTCTTTTGATGTGAAGCACCAAATGACTAGTCCAAGTGAATTGTGTCAAATAGAGTCATTTGCTCCTATGTACAAAATGCATTATATTAAATAATGGTTTACTACTACTACTGCCTTCGTCCTTATCAAAGATGGGCATGGTTGGATTGAGCTTGCGGTGTCAAAGGGTAAACAGGCCTCTCCATTGGAGAATCATGAACTGAAGGCCAAACAAATTGAGAAAACAGATTGGAAGTTTTCCTACAAATGAAATTGCCTATGGCCCTTCAGTAAACCACCAATGAATGTGTATAGTTTTTACCAGGTTTGAAATAACAAGGACATATATGACTTAAACTGCTTGGCTTGCTCAGTTGGTCACAAACAGACTGTAGTTTTAGACAGCTTAGAAGATTAAGGCATCTACTGTAGCAGTCATCATTTCGAGTTGCACTATACTGGTGCAAAATCTGCATCCTTAATTACCGCCAACGTGCACTAACACTCCACGAGTACTATGCAATTATGATCTAAGCTCCATGGGATGGGGAATAACTATGGACCCGGTTCTACCAGATGCAAAAACCACAAGAAATTCTCTGTTCCAAGTAGTTTAATACTAACATTTACCAAATCCTTAAAGAATTCCCTGTTCCGTGGGGTTTAATGCTCACATTTACCACCTGCTGCAAGTAGGTGGTAATTGTGAGCTGGGGGGAAGGTGTTGGGCTATGGTGGATGGAGGGAGTTGAGAGTGCGGGGGAGGGGAAATAGGTGCCCTGGCAGGGAGAACCATGTAGCTCCCCCATGCCAAAAACAGAACGTGGTGGCTGTTGCAGCCAAAGCCTCAAGTAATTTTATCTGCCATTTTTTCTGGCAAGTAAAATTGGGTCCGGTGATACCTGCTCAAGTGTGATCGGTCAGACCATATTTAATGGGGGGCCTTAGTGTACCCAGCAAATTTCACTGTATTGTACTGGTAAAATAACTCGTGGTAAATGCACATGCTACAGAGAAAAATGTGTAAGTACTGGCTACAAGTTTAAAAATATAGTTTGGAGGATTTTTGTAACCAGCATACCAAAGACTTATTCTCTATGTAACATAGCTCAGTGAATTAAGGAATTTGTTGCAGAGAACTTCCATTCCGAGAATAAATCAGAGTGTTTTTTTCACTCCCTGTGCAGCTGCATGTTACCTGCAAACATACATTTGAATCCTGGCACTTTTAAATCAGTCCTTCAAATTTCCAGGGTTGATAGAGTGGGTGCTATTAGCAGCTCTTCCTCCTCTCTTCTGCATCCACTTGACTGATGATAACCTCGGCCTAGCTCACTCGGTAGAATTGGGAGCTGGATTAATAATTTTGTCAGGCCTGCTTTCAGTTCACAGTCCGGCCAGCCGACCTGGTAGCCAGCCTGAGCCCCCCAGTGTGAAGAACAGGACTCTGCTGCAGCTCGACCAACAGAGCCAGGAGGTGAGTTGGGCAGCCACTAGGTCTCCCTTTAGCGCTTGTACTGAATTTGAACAATATCCCAAATTACATTTTAATGTTTCGAGTGTGATTAGGACAGTGTTAATTGGCTCAGATTACAAAAGATTTGCAAAAAATTGTATTGATCAATGTGCAAAACACACTTTTTGTAGTGTTCATTTGGTGCAAATGTTGTTTTTTCACTGGTCGGTTGGTGCATAAGTCAGAGTAAAATATATGTAATTAAGCCCTCTGGTCTGAATGGTGAATAGAGATGGAGAGATTGTGGCAAGAATGAGAGAAGGCAGGGTGTGGTACACAATCTGTCAGCCAGGCACCTCTTACTCCTCGGAAGCCCACAAACTCATCTTCGGAGTGCCTCAAGGTTCATCACTTAGCCTCACCCTCTTCAACGCATGCCCGATCCCACTGGTCAGCTTCATCCGCGCACACCACATTAACATCCTCTCCTATGCCAGCGACACACAACTCATACTCTCCCTCAAGGAAAAGACTCCCAACACAAGAAACAAGTTCATCGCCTACATGACCAAAGTCACTAACTGGAAGAAAGCCAGCTGTCTCAAGCTGAACACTGACAAGACAGAAGTAATGATCTTCGGCAAGAACACCTCACCATGGGACTCCAACTAGTGGCCGGCCGAACTCGGACCCACACCCAGAACCCACACCAGGAAACTCAGAATACTCATTGACAGCAAACTGGACATGACCGCACAAGTCAACGCAGTCACTGCATCCTGGTTCCACACACTGAAGTTGCTGAGGAAGATCTTCAAATGACTCCCAAGCAACACTGGTAAAACTGTCACTCACACCCTAGTCATCAGCAAGTTGGACTATGGGAACACTCTCTATGCTGGGATCACCAAGCAACTCACTAGAAGACTACAAACCATCCAAAACTCCTAGTCAGACTCAACTTCCCACACAAAACTCACATCACAACACACCTCTGGGGCCTCCACTGTCTCCCGTTACACAAACAAGCTCAATTCAAACTCCTCATACACACATTCAAGGCACTACATGTCTCAGGCCACACCTACCTGAAAAGTCGCATCGCCTTCTGCCAACCACCCAGACACCACCGCTCTGCAGGACTCCTACTTGCACACATCCCACGCATACACAGAACCAGATCAGGAGCACAGGCGTTCTCTTACATTGCTCCAAATGTGTGAAACGACCTCCCACTCCAGATCAGAGCCTCCTCCTCTCTTCTTGAATTCTGCAAGAGGCTGAAGGCCTGGCTTTTCAATTATCCAACCTATTATAGGCAGGTCTAGGCACAAATACCTTCTCAGGACCAGGATACCCTCGTGGGTGATATTGCGCTTTACAAATACACATAACGTACAGAAGAACATACAAAAGGAGAAACAGCAAGGAGGAGAACAAGATGTGACAAAGGAGAGAAAGGGTAGGGAAACCGAGGTCCAGTGATGAAGAAGAAGAGAAAGGAGATAAAGGGGATATAAGGGAGGAGTAAGGGAGTAAGAAAGGGGTATAGAGAGAAAAAGAAACTGAAAAAGCATTGAGGACCGATAGAGAGAGCAGAGAGGGAGAGATAAAGACAGGCCAAAAGAGAGGAGAGTGAAGGATAGACAGAGAGAAAGAGGATGTAGAGAGGGGTCAGAAAGGAGACAGACTGGAGAAAAAGAGGGATAGACAGGATGAGAAAGAAGGAGCAAGTGGCAGAAATACTGATAGGAATAGAGAAGAAGCAGTATAAAGAAAGGGAGAGGCTGAAAAGGGGAAGGGAGAGTGCGGCACAGGGGGCGAAAGACAGCCTAGGTGAAACAAAGTGAAATAAAGAGAAAGGTGAGATAACGAAAAAGAGAAGGTTGAAGAGAGACAGCTTTTCATTTCTATGTAAGGGAAGATGGAGAAGATGGAGCAGAAGATAGAGAATGAGTTAGAAGGGGAAAGATACCAAGAGGGGCAATGCTGAAAAGAAAGAAAATGTGTGATGAGAAGGCGGTAGGATGAAAGGTGATGGGAAGGATAAGATAGAGGGATTCATCTTGAGGCAATGTACTTCAGATGGATGTGATGTATAAATCAATTAATTCATTCTTGATACCTGTGTTCACTGAGGGCCTCAAAGATCCAAAATGAAATCCAAGAGTATCACAACTCATTCCAACATTCTTATAATTAATTCGAATCTTTTTGTTGAGTTATTCAGAAGTCGTCTAGTAATTTAGCCTAATTCTTCCCATTTTTTTTAACCCAGGTTTTTTAATTGGCATTTGTCATAAACTTACAAACAGTCCGAGAAGGGAAAACAAACATACTTAGGAGGAACCATCATTCCCTCAACCTGCTCCCTAATATCTCTCCCATCCACCGCCCATCCCCGCCAGTCTATCAAAAATATAGTTAATAAAGTGGAAGCTCTGTGTAAAGTTTTACTCCAGTCTATTTGGCATCTGTTTGCCTGAACGTCCCAGTTGTATGTCCCCATCACTTCCACCTAATAAGCAATGAGGAACTGAAGAGTCGAAGTATTGAAGCTCTCTTAAGCACGCAAGAGTCATGTGAGTCTTCTTGAGCAGGGGTAGGTGGTCAGTCAACTGTTGCTACTTTTGGTCAAAGCGTCTTCATTCTTGTTGCAGTTCGTAGGTCAGCTTTTCCAGGGAAAGGAATCTGCCAGAGTATGTGAAACATCTGGAATACACAAGGGGCTCCTTTTTCTTCCACAATCAGGCGTTTAGGGCTTTTGCTGCTCCTGTCATGCACCAGAAGATGGTTTTATGATGCAAATGTATATGGTCTTCTGGTCCCTCATTCAGCCCCAGGAGCACCACCCTAGGGTCCCAGGAATCGGATGCACCATAACTTCCCCAATGTGGCTTTAGACTTCTTTCCAGAAAGTGTGAATGGTGGGGCAGTTCCACCGGATGTGTAGAATCGATCCAGGCTCTGACCCACACCTCCTTCATCGATTGTCCACTTCACTGTAAATTGTTTGCAATCTCTCAGAATGGTGGAATAGTGGAATAGTACCTTGTATGCCTTTTCTCTGCTGGAGACAGATTTAAGGTATAGCAACAAAGTAACGCCTCTATACCCGCAGACTTGCTTAATAACAGCACATTAATTAGCACACAGTTACTCAATTGGTATTATGATATACAATTTGTAAACAAAATGTGTTTTTGTACATTGTGATTCTTTGGGTATAGAAGAGTTACGTTGTTATTACAGTGTTGGTTGTTGTTATAGTGTTGGTAGGTACTCTTTTACCCTGTATATTCCCCACACCCTATTTGTATTAAGGGAGAGCTTCAAGGTGTCCAGGATCATCCCTCCACAAGCTGTCCCAACGCTTGAGAGAAATTTCCCTCTGTAAGGCCTCCTCCCATTTTGCTTGGTAATACTACTGTGGGCGGATTTCGACCTCCCCAAGCAGCTTATATAGAAAGGATATCATCCCCCACAACCCAGATGTCACTCTTACATTTCTCAAATGACCTGATCTGTTGTTGGTGAAAAAGATCAGATAAATCTTTACATCAACGAGTAGCTTGTGAGCTACTGGTAGCTCTCCAGTTAGCTGTAAACCTGTAGGTAGCTCTCCAGGATGCACAGTATGCAACTCAGCTTACTAAATTAGACGCTGGGTTAAATAAATATGTAAATATATATATATATATATATATGTATATGCATATACATATATATTATGTACAAACACGCCGCACTCAGTGAGCCCTTTTTATTCCTTTAATGGTGAACACCACTAATACACCAACGCGTTTCGACCTCTCAGGGTCTTTTTCACTGTGAGAAAGACCCTGAGAGGTCGAAACGCGTTAGTGGAGTAGTGGTGTTCGCCATTAAAGGAATAAAAAGGACCCCACTGAGTGCGGCGTGTTTGTACATAATAAGGAATTGTGGGCTGTAAGGTTCAGCCTGTCATCAGCACCCGCAGTTGAGCGCGCCAGGTCTGAACCTGATTGCAGTGAAATAAATATATATATATATATATATATATATATATATATATATATATATATATATATATATATATATATATATATATATATATATACATATATATCGTCTTTCAAGCAGCTGAGCTTTACAGTAGGCGTTTTTGGGAACAGGCGAGTCAGAGGACCCCCGGGAGCCGAAGATCTGCCCAGGTAAGACGATGTTTGAACTCATATACAGCGGGAGAGGGAGAGCTGCTGTGAATTGGTTCAGGCTCACGGGAGAAACCACGGAGCCGGGAGGTGAGGGTGGTGCGCAGACGGTGCGCGGAACAAGCACTTATAAGTAATGGTGATCAAAGAGATGCAGGAGCGGGAGGAAGCCGCTCTAAGTATGTCTAATGATGAGTCGAGTGGAGTAATCAGTGTGGTTACCAGCAACGTGGCACAAGGGAAAAAAGAGACCTGAATGCCAAACTGAAACATTTTGAGAAATTGAAAAGAACAGAGCTTTCAAAATGGTGGAAATCATGGTCACTGTTGCGTTATTTGGAAGTAGGCCGGATCCCACAAGGCCTTAGAATACTGGTGGCCAGTGGCGGCTCGCAGAGGTAACGCTGTGGGGCAGTGAGGCGGGGCGGGGCTGGGTGGGGGGGTAGTGGAGTCCGACATACGACGGCAGATATTTATTTATTTATTTACGTTCACTTTTGCCGTCGTACTCCACTATCCCCCCACCCCGCACCGCCCCGCCCCGCCTCACCGCCCCACAGCGTTACCTCTGCGAGCCGCCACTGCGTGATGGCCCCTAGCTATGAGGATCCGAACCCGGAAATGTTATGCGAGTGGGCCAATAACAATAATGAGTCATCAAGAAGAATGTTAGGCATTTTGATTAAATATGCCGACATGGATAGAGCTAAGACATTGGAAGAGATGGAAAGTTTGCAAGAGAGCCTTGATAAGGAAGAAAATCAAGAAATTATATAAAAGTTTTGGGAAGGCATGAAGGAAAGATTGGTGAAAGTAGAGGCTGTAATTAAAAACAGAAAGACCCTATAGTTTCAACGTGATAAAATCGATTATGAAAGGGGTCAAATCTTTACATTCTCAAGAAAATCCGACAACATCCGGAGGCAGCATGTATCAGAATCAGGCACAATAAGACAGGAAATTCGTTCTGAGCAAAGTAGTGTTGTTAGCTCTAAAGTTGAAATGGATGCTGATGAGGCAGGTGACACAGTACAACTAAAAGGAATAATTCCGTCAGTCATAGATGAGCTTGATTTTTTACAGATGGACAGAAAGTTCAACCTCCGCCCAAGGAAATTACAACAAAACTACAAGCCTCCAAAATGAAGAGGCAAAGGCGGAGAGGTGGAGGGGATCCCAGAGACAAAAACCAACCGAAGGAGAAAACAACAAAATGGACCCAGTAGCGGCCCTAGTTAGTTCAGAGGACTCCATCGCCAACCTCCTAGACATCAAGTTAACCTCTAATGAAATTGGAATCTTGAAATTAAGACTCTCTTTCTGTCCGAAACGCAATATGGACTTTGTACAGAATCGCATAGAATTGTTCAAATTGATAAGATCTATCAAACTAAAGAACTTTTTTCTAACCCAGACGAAAAACAGGAGTAAGAAATCAGGAGGTGGGTTAGGTCGAGAGAATGACTCTATTGATTTGCAAGTTGACGAATTGAATTTAATGTTAGAACTACGACAATTTGAAATGGATAATGAGGGCATGCAGAAAAACATCAATGAAGAGAGACTGATTGATGAGCAAGGGCTACACACATATGGGGGTGCCCTTACGAATTTTAGGCCTAAATCAAAATTCATACCTGTCATGGCTCATGACTCTATTGATATTTTCAGTGAACTAGTAGTAAATGAATTGAAAAACTCTGTGTAGTGCAAGTATTTAGAGATCTAAAAGTGAGAGACAAGAGAAAGAATATCATGATTTAGTAAATAAATTGCAATTGAAAATAAATTGTGTTTTAATGAAATCTGACAAAGGCGGCAATTTAGTGCTATGGTGTAAAGAGACATATATGGCAGAGGCATATAAACAACTTAATGAAGCCACTTGCTACTGCAGGGTTTCAAAACAGGTTATGGAAGGCTCATGGCCATGGGTATACTCGAAATTGCAACAGTGGAGAGATCAGGGCCTCCTAAGTCAGTAGGAATACCATTTTTTAAAGAAAGATCATCCTGTCATACCGGTGTTTTACCTGATACCGAAAACACACAAAAATAAAGAAAACCCTCCAGGGCGCCCAATCATATCTGCCATCTGCAGTTGTCTGGAAAATGTGCCCAAATATGCGGATTATTTCTTGAATGAGTTTCGTAAAGAGTCTTCCATCCTATGTTCAGGACACTAGGTGATTTTCTACAAAGGTTGTATGACGTCCTATGGGAGGAAGATTACAACCTGCTTACTGTAGATGTTACTTCACTGTACACGAGTATCCGTCACGCAGATGGTATGAGGGCTGTCAGCTACTTCCTAGGCACAAGACCGCTGAAACTCTGGCAGCACACTAAAATGCTGCTAGCAATGATTGAGATGTGTTTGACAAGCATTTATTTCCTATTCAATGGTGAGATATTTTAACAGATATGCAGGACTATGCTGGACACCTGCTTCTCCCCCAGTTTTGCAAATTTGCATATGGGTTGGTGGGAGGAGCAGGTGGTCCGTGCAGAATATCAGGTGGAATGAGAGAATCATGTTATTCACTGGAGTAGATTCATAGGTGACCTGTTTATTGTCTGGAAGTGCACAGAGGAGAGTGTGAGATCATTCCTGGCCAGAATTGAGGTGAACAATCTAAACTTACACTTTACAAGCAATTTAAGTAAAACCGAGGTGAACTTCCTTGATTTGACTATGTATGTAGAGGGGGACCGGTTAGAAACTGAGGGGCAGATTTACAATGCCCTTGCGCCACTTTTGCGCCGCCGTTGCGTCACTTTTGTGACGTAGCGGCGGCGTAAACCATGCACCACGTTGCGCCCCATTTACAACGTGACGCATCTAGGGAGATGCGTCACGTTGTAAAGCCCTGCGCCACATGAAACCTACGTCAGGTTTCATGTGGGCGTTCCGGCGCAGGGGGGGGCGTTTCGGCGCAGGAACGCCTCGGAAAAGTGACGCAGTGAAATCTACAAGATTTCACGCAGTCACTTTTCCGACGCTGGTGCGTCAAATCCTTACGCCTGCTTCAAGCAGGCGTACGGCGTGACGCACCATGTTAGGGATAGGGCAGGTTGGAACAGTGCTGGAGTTGCGTCGCGCTTGCGACACAACTTCAGCACTGCGGCAACCTTACGCCGGCAGATGCGTCACGCATCTGCTTATCCTTGCGCCACGATGCACCGCATTGTAAATGCGGCGCATCTGCGGTGGCGCAAGGGCAAACTTGCGTGACGCATCTTCCCTGGCGTATCCCTGCTGATTTGCAGGGATGCGCCAGGGAACGTAAATCTGCCCCTGAATTGTTTAGAAAACCAACAGCCGGGAATACCCTACTACATGCCTCGAGCTTCCAACCCCGCAACCTGAAAGAAAGTATCCCGTATGGGGAATGACTCAGAGTAAGGCATAACTGTAGCGATAAGCTAGAGGAAGAGAAGGCATTGTATGATCTGAGAGCGAGATTCAGGGATAGGGATTATTCAGAAGGTTAGAACCAAGTCCTGGGCACACGTAAAGTAGTATTTGAAATAAAGGTGTATTTCAATCTGAGTAGATTTCGAAAGAAATGTCACTGTTCATCTCAATTAAATCAATTCTTTGACTTTATTGTTCGAAGTGAGCAAAAGAAACCAGCCAATACGTGTTTCGTCGCCAATGGAATTAATCCTGCGACTTCCTCAGGGCTGGGAAAGATACAAAGGGTAATATGAACATAATATAATGAATTTTGAAGTTGTATATTGAAATAGAGATATTATTTGTTGCAATGGTGACTTCACACCTTAAAGTGGAAACCCTAATTGACACAACCAAAATTTCAAAAGTGACAACAGAATGATAAAAGTGACATAGTGAGCATAATGTATGTTGACTGTCAATTGATTAAGAATAGTGAATTGTTTAGATGACATTTTGTGAAAACAACATATTCTTGTACATCTTTAAGTTTTATTAGTTTAATAAGAAGGGCCAAAATTGAGAGGGAAAAAGGGCCTGAACAGTTTAAGGGGAGAGGCACAAAATTGAGTTTAATTTCATAAAAGAGTGATTGTTAGAGTGAGTATGAAATAGAAACGCTACCTGAAAATGAAGGTAAGAATTCTTGATAAACTGTGGAGGAAAAACGTTAAAGCCGACAAAAAGTATAAGTGACACATTGCGGGGGCAGGTGATTACACTCTATAGGAAAAAAGAAGAGCGCTTACCACTCCGCCGGTGATAATTCCAACCCGGCTGGTCAAAATGTGTGTCACGTAATACGGTAAAACAGGTATAAGTATACAATTCGGTGGCTATATCTATATTGGGAAAATAATAGAGTCGATCAGTTCTATGTAATCTCAGTTTCAAAATCATTACAGCAAAATGAGGCATGAAGGTAAAGATTGCGGCGGATCTTACCATAGTCACGGTAATCTGGCAATGGAAATGTGCCGCGAGCATTTGACACACGGAGGGTAGTCCGTGTTTTTGAACGTGGATCTGAAAGACAGATCCCACTTGTATAATAGTTGGCAAAATTGCATTACCTAGACATACAGGGTTTTTGTCAATATTTCAAGGAGAGGATAGACCATCTTACCTACAGCGGGTGCGCGAAACACAACTATCATACAAGTGGGAGGGTGTATTCGCGATGAAAAATTGTGTATTTTCAGAGTTCATAAGCTGATACTTGGAGAAAATTTTGAGTTTCAAATTCAACCATTCTGACTATTGAGTTGGATATCAATTGTTATTTTGTCTGCAATATACCATTCAGGATGCACATGTGCTTTACAAATCCACATGTTATATTTAAAGCACTATTTGAGTGCTAAATTGTGTGGCATTGGAGAGACATTATCACCTTGGTGTCAGGGGTGTTACACTATAGCTGTTATGTTTTACCCATGTACAGGCACTGCAAATGGATAACAGCTTTTTTACACTACTGCTGGTAACCCTGCCTGATGCACTGAAGCGATCACTGCTGATAGTCTTTAGTGGTGGGTCCACCAATGTAATGTTGTCTGATGTGGTTGCTATTACAACACTAATCATATTAGTAGCTCGGGAAGATTTTCATTTAATATAAGTAGCTCTTAATACTGAAAAGAGTGGAGACCCCTGCTCTCCATTCTCCCTCCTGGCACCTACTGAAAGCATCCAAGTGCATTCATGGCGTAAAGTCTGGGTTGTCAAAGAGCTGGATGTTGCGGTGAGGGGCAGGATGTAAGCGAGCCCTTCCTGGTTACCTTGTCCTTTATCTCTAACGTCACCCCGGAGTGGGAATGGACAAGTACACGTGTTAGGTGTTTGGGGACGCGAGAGCCAGGCTATACCTCACAATGGTCTCCCAGCAATTGCCAAAACCATTAATGTCTATTTCTTACCAGTCTCCCTGGTGGTCCTTTCTAAGATAACTCTGAGATGTGTTGCAGAATAGAAATGCAGTATATTCGGGAGCCATAACCACCTCTTTCATGGGGAGACATCAATACTTTTTTTACTAATGCAGGGCCTGCATCCAGCCCAGATAAAACCAATGATCTTGATCTGCTTGCCTTGTAGTTCCTTTATGGGAATGGGCACAGGCAGTATTAGAAAGAGGTACAATAACCTGGGCACCACGTTCATTTTGGGTATGTTAATTCTGTCTATTCACAAGATGTACATGGGGTTCCTCTGCCTGAGGTCTGTTTGAATTTGGTTGCTGAGGGAAGGCCAGTTGGCCATCCAGCCCTCTGAGAGTGGAAGTAAGGTGGAGCCCCAGATACGTAAGTGAGCGTTTGCCCACTTGAAGGGACAGCTGTCACTAATCTGCTGCAGAACGGTCTGAGGGAGCTGTAATCCCAGCGACTATGATTTTTGCCTATTGATTTTGAAACAAGAAACCTTTCCAAAGCTCTTTAGTTCTTCAAAGTTATGCAATCAAACAATACAGCAGGTCTGACAATGAGAGCATCACATCGTCAGCATATAAATAATTAATTTTCCCTCGTTGTCATCTGTTGAAATCCCCCCACCCCCACCCGGCCCCACCGCTCTTACCTGCACAGGCCGCAGCTGTGTTGAAGTTACACCCGCCTTTTGAAAAGTGGTTAGAGAGGCTTATGAAAATGTGTCGCACTAAACGTTTTATAAAATTACATAGGGAAGCCGTCTGGCCTGGGTGTCCTATTTGTTAGCATATTCTTGAGGCCATATCTCAGCTACGCCGTTCCAACTCCTCCAGTGTGGATTGGGCAGAGCTGGTACATGGGCCAATTTTAAGTATTTCTTGATGCTCTCTGCAGTCCCCCATCCCCGCTTCATAGAGCTTGAGGTAGAAATTCCCAAAGCCTCCTGTTTTTCCCTTTCACTAGATGTTATTTGACCACCCTGTTTTCGATTTTGGGTAACGTGTGTCTTTGCCCTCTGGGTGCAGAGGCGCCTGGCTAATTGTGTACCTACTTTGTTCCGTCTTTCATAAAAGCTTTGGCCCATCCTAAGATCTGCAAGTTCTGCCTTGTTAGTTTGTTGAAGGTTGAGTTACCCTCGCCGATCAATGATTGGTCACCTGAGTGTCATTCTTAATTCTGGGATTCAAGCCTGCGAAGTTCGTCCATAAGCTTAGTTTCGTGCAACCTGGATTTGCGCAGTTGTCTAACATATCTCTATCGCCACCTCGCTCACCACTGCCTTAAAAGCAGCCATTGCATTTCGGGTTTGGTCTCCGTCTTGTTGTTTATGAAATACTCCTCAATTGCTTTGTCCATTTCCACTCTATAAGAGGGGTTGCGAAACATGGTTGATTGAAGCCTCCAGCCACTCCTGTCCTGCCTTCTTCCTTCTGTCCCCCATTTGATCATGATGTGTCTATGGTCAGAATTTGAGATCTCTGCATTCAAAGTGTAATTCCTTAGAAGATTAATAGATCATCTACAAAGAAGTAAGATCTCTGCACGTGCAAGTAGAAGATGTAAACTTAGGCAAGAGGATTTATTATTCGCCAGGAGTATTCCAATCTCAAATCTGCTACAAGACTTTTAAGTTTTTGGGTGAACAGACTAGCCTCACCCTCCATCCTATGGGAGCTGGATAACTGGGCATCCAAGACCATGTTGAGATGCCCTCTCATTATAATTTTCCCCACTCCACCTGCAAGTTAGTGATCCACAACCCACCCAAAGTAAGCATCTTGGTGTGTGTTGGGAGCATAGCTATTTAATAGCATAAGTGTTAGAGTGCCCACTTTGAGTCGTGCTTGTACGAAACGACCCTCAGGATCCATTTTTAGTTTCCCTCTTAAAGAGTGCTTTGAAAAGATGGCTACCCCCGCTGTTTTGGATTGTGCTGAGTCCCACAATTGACTAGGGTAAGTTTTATTCTTCATGCAAAATTAGTCTGCACGTTGCAGATGCTTTTCTTGGAGAAAGACGAGATCTGGGTATTTTTGGATAATATAGCACCAAAATGTATTTTTCCTTTTAGGGGCATTAAGCCCCTTAACATTCAAAGATAATGACTTGAACAGGGTAATTGAGGGGGCATTGTTATTCCCATTACAGCGTATCTTTCCACCTCTGCTCTCCTCTTTTATTGTGAAAACCAACTTGATCAGATTCCCACTGTCCCAACTGTAAATATACTATTCCCAACCTACTGGGAGTGAACTTGGCTCTAATAAACAAAAAAGGAACATGCGACAGAAGCTACTGAGCAATAGAGAGAGACAGCTGTGTAACACCATCGCCCCTTTCCCCTCTTCCCGCTGCTCCATACGAGTACGACTCAAACTGAAAGTCTAAGAAGTTAGTATGCACCTTCTGCCAGCTCCATGCCCCACCCGGAGCCCCAATTTGAGTTCACTGTATCGTATCGTGCGCCCCATCTTTCAGCAGTGGATTTCTACCTCACAGACCTGTCCCACTTTGGTTTAAATGTTTGTGTCGGTGGCAAATTTTGTCTGCTATGGTCTTGTGCCCTGCCTCCATCTGTTATTTCTGATGCTGTGCCCTCAGACGCACCACTTAGTGCAAGGAGTTGTAAACCTTCATCAGGGTCTCGGATCATTCTGCGGTCCCCTTTCCGTGTGAACTGCAGACCTGTGGGTGCTAGCCATCTATAGCATATTTGCAGTTTTGTGAGTCGATTGTGAATGGTCAAAAGTTGCATCTTTGTTGCATTGTGGCTCCCGAAAGATTTTGATATAGCACGGCTCTGCTATCTTCAAAGAGGCAGGTCTCTAGTTTTCTTGCTTGCACTAGGATGCCTTCTTTTGTCTATGATCAGTCATCTTTGCCACCACATCTCTAGGTTGTGCTCCCGGGTCCTGTAAGGGCCTTCCCACCTTGTGGGCCCTAAAGATTCAGGTTGGGATCAGCATGGATTCCTGTAGGATCTCCTGAAATAACTATGTTAGGCAGCTATGATATCATTGCCTTTGCAGTCTTCTTTCAAGTGTGGATTTGTATGTTGTCTCTTCTGGCCCTATTTTCAAGATCCTCATATTTCTCTTGCATTTGCTGGACCTGCGATTCCAAGGATGCCACCATGGTGTGGATGAGTTGTCCTGCTGAGTCCATTGAGTCAAGTCAAAACTCGGTGGCTTACAGTCTCTGATTCATGATTTGGCATCTTCACTCACCTCTTTGAGGTCTTGTTTTATCTCAGCTTGTATTGTTGCCATTTCTGTGGTAAGGGTTTTTACAAAGCCAACCCGAAGGTTCGCCGAACAGTCTTTAAAGTCCTCCTTGGATAGGGGCAGGGGGCAGTCTCTGGAGAGGATCTCTCCGAGTATGTTTCCGTGGCCAGGCTGGGGCCTCCTTTACTCGCTTCAACTTATCAATTGTGCCTCCATCTGTGGTCTTAGGAGACCCGGCATTAGATCGCATCTTCCTCGTGTTGTTGTAAAAGTCTATGTCACACTCCGACGTGCTGATGCCAGCATGGGAAAGACACATACACACAAAGCACCAATAACATGTGACAGGTTACTGCAGCATGTCAGCCGCCTTCGACGACACACTTGGAGGCTCAGGTGTATAGAATTAAGGGCCAGATGTACGACGCTTTTTGACCTGTTTGCGCACGCTAAAAAGCATGGGCCATTGTACAAACAGTATTTTGCGAGTCGCAAATAAATTGCGACTTGCAAAATACTGTTTTGGGACTTGCTATTAGGAAGTGGCGTTCCCTTCCTAGTAGCGACCACAAAGCTATGTACCAATGTTTTGCGACCGCAATTACCACCTACTTCAAGTAGGTGGTAATGCATTCGCAAATGGGAAGGGGTCCCCAGGGACCACTGCCTGCCCTTAAAAAATGAAACGAAAATGTTTCATTTTTTTGTTTCAATGCATCCCGTTTTAATTTAAGGAAAACGGGCTGCATTAAAAAAAAAAAAAGCTGCTTTATTTAAAAGCAGTCCCAGACATGGTGGTCTGCTGAGCCCAGCAGGCCACCATCCCTGGGAGGGCCTGTCAATCCCAATGGGCTCGCAAATTGCGAGAGGCTCATTAATGTTCATGAGCCTCGCAATTTGCGACCCCATTGGGAATCGCAAACAGTGTTAAACACACTGTTGTACATGGGACGCAATTTGCAAGGCGCTATTTGGCAGGTCGTACATCTGGCCCTTAGTCCTCTCTGTGCTCACATGTCACTAGTTGGGATGCCTATCTTTCACGGGGCGCATCAGTAGAAGCCATGTGTAGGAACCTTTCTTATTCAATCTACAAGCTTAAAAAGGGTTTCTACTAAGGCTGGATTCTGCTCACTTCTAGGGAGTCCCTTCTCCCAGCATACGTCTGGTGAATGACTGTCTCCCTGGAGCCCACTTCATTCCGGTGTGCAACACCAGCCACCCGCAGGTGTTGGCAGCGCCTCCCTTTGCGTGCTGGTACCGCCCACCGCAAGACCAATGCTGGATATCTAGTTGTCACAGGGATGGGTACCTGTAAGGACAAAAGGCCCCCCCTAAAATTATTTAAGGTCCTAGAGGAGAGGGGAAAGACAAAACTTAAACTACAAAACCTCTAATCAGACCTGTATTGCTTTAATGCTGACCCCTTCAGGTTCTATACTGCCAACAACCTAATCATGAATCACTTGTACATCTAAATTATACCAATTACAAAATATTCATTTATGTTTTTTTATTTTCTTTAAAAATTCTCCAAAGACATTTTTATCATTTTATATTTTTTTGATTCACATTAGAAAAAAGTTTACATGAATACAATTAATTTATGAGATATTCAATCAATGTGACACAAAAACATTACAAATAATGCGTTATTGTAAACATTAAAGTTTATAACCCCACAGTAACCACCAATCATTCATTCACACCACACAGACTAATTCATACATCCTACAATCATCCTAATATGAATAAAAACCACATGAGATTCAATCCTATGAGGGGTCTAAACAAATCGGTGGAGGGAAGACAAAGAGTTGGTAAAAAAGCGATGTCTGATGGTACTATTCCTCCAAAGACCTCTTCTCAAAGTTGGACTCGGTCTTGGTCTTAGGGATGGGTACCACCTTCTTGTCTACACCTGTGTCTCAAGAGGGGGGACTGTAGTCTTTAAATGTCCCCCCTCGCATCTTATTTGAGTCAAGCCCTAATCAGCCTCCAAGAGGCAGCAGCAGCAGGCTACATGCCACTTCTCCCCACTCCAATGGCTTGTCCGGGCTGGTGGTGCTCACTTCCAAGACCCGCTATGGTCATGAGCAGGACCCCTGAGGCTCGAGGGCCAGCACATCGTCACAGGTAGGGGTGTTAAGCCCCGCAGTTGTTCCTGCCATTTTGTCATGGGTCCTCACCAAGGTGGACAAAGCTGTAGGGGCTACCAGGGGTCTGCGGGCTGTTGGCACCCCTCCTCTCGTCACCTGCTGCTGTCGAAGGTTGACTTTGACAAGGTTATTTGGTGCAGCCATTCATATTGCAAGCATGTTGACCATTGCAAGCATGTTGGCCATTGCAGAGAAACAGCACCTGGATCGGACTGGTCTGATCATTATGTCACCCTCCAAATTCAGTGACCCTTTATAGGGCTGGTACTTGCGCTACTGAGCTTTTACTATACTGGTAGAAGGATCCTGGTTGTGGCAGGGCACAGAGCGGTGCATTTTGGTTGTTAGTATCTTGGCTGGAAGTCCTCTTCCCAAATTTTAATTTAGAGAAGTTCATAAGCATTTTAACAGTCAACATGCTTTTTCCAAACTTGCTTTATCAAGATTTAACAATCATTTTGGTGATGTAGTCCTGTATTCAGAAGGTATATGTTGCATTGGACGATCCGTGAAGACGTCGAGAAGATAGTATAAAGCAGAAATGAGTTATTCTCATAAATGTAGAACAATACACAACGCCTCTGAGCTGTAGGTTCACAGGCTCCAACTGAAAACGCACTGTGGTATATGGAACCTAGCATGAGACGAACCAACACCAGCATTCTACCAATTAACAACACACTCATGAAGAGACCTTAACACACCTTCCCCTTTATAACAAAGAGATTATATTTTTTTTTAACCAGATATTTCCACACAACTTAACCATAGTCTTACATGTAAAGTTGACTAAATAGCTAACTATACATAAGAATAAGGACATAACTAATGTATAAACCCCGCTCCCACTAAATACAGCTGGTGAAAACAAACTAACACATAGTCACCCAAATATTTGGGAATAGTGATTTGTCTCCTCTCCCTGTTGACTCCAGAAATCAGAGCCTCAGTACTCTCCCCAAAAGGCAACACTGGAACATCTCCTCAACCACCAATAACAAGATCATTTTCCAGTGAGGATTTGCTAACCACCCTGTCAACATCCAGTCATCACTCACCTGAATCTGATGCAGGCACATTCACACCATCCCCAAGATCTCTGAGCTTGGCTGCCAATCTTTTACTCCACTGTTTACCATTTCCCACCATGACGGAATGTTTAGAAACACGAATCATCCAAGTAGTTTGATAACATATAGAATGTCCTTTCTTACCAGTAAGAGACTTCTTGATTCTTAACAAATCTCCCACCATAAAATCCACATCTATAACCCTCTTATGGGTTTACAAGGACCGTTCGATACAAATGTTGTTACACCAGGTACATCTGCCTGGGAAACTGCCCTTTCGAACTTGTTCATGTGTCTTGTTAAATGATCTTTGTTTAAGGGCCCACCTCTACTGGATGATCTGATCAGTTACGTAACCTGAAACACCCATATTCCCGTAAAATGTGTCTTCTTTATGTCTCATGACAAGCATCCTATATGAACTGACCAATCGACTGAGTGGTTTGATCGGATGAGGTAACCTAGGAGGTGCCATCCTGGAACTGAGAAAATATATTACCCCCTGGATTGATGAGGGGAACACACTTTTTTCATCCATTCCCATGCGGGTTGCTTCCTATCAGCTTGAGAGACAACTATTGGATTGGCGGACTCTCCTGGTTGGTGCATAAGCTGTGTGCACTATTTCTGGACTTCTTTCCCCCATGGGAGAGAATCTTTGAGCTGATTAATTTCCTTTCCTGAACTTTCCTTTTAGACTTTGGTAATTGATGGCTGAAGGAGATCAATTAGATTATTCTGTATTCTTACTTTGATGCCTAAGATTGGTGTATTTACTTTCTAAATTTCTGATAAAATCTAACCATTTACGAAACCTGTTTATGTCTCTTTATGCCTGGACTTCAGTAATTGATTGTGCATTTCCATAGTCTTAATGAGGGACGGGAATTCTAACAGAGATGTCTCTAGTCAACAGGTTCTGATGTTACTATTTTGCATCATTTTAACAGAGTTACTTGTTTGTATGATCCTAGCTCGTCTAAATTTCTTCAGGAGATTTGGTTTAGCAGTAATAATTCTGTTCTGTACCTGTATAGTCTATAATTGAGAGTTATATACATGAACCTGATTACTAGTTTATAAGTCAGTTATCAAATTCCTGGTTCTCATTGGATGACTAGATTGGATCCCTTAAATCTGACCCCTCTCTGCACGGTTCAAGATCCATCGGAGGACCAAAGTAAATGACTTTGAGGTGCAGTGCTAAGTAAATAAAATACCATTAGTGAATGGGCCCAGTGGTGCTACACAGTATCATCAGCTGCATTCTCACATACAAAGTTGTTTTCGCCCAGAATAGCTGCAAAGTGGGGTCCTGCTACGTGGATGGACAAATAATCCATGTCGACAGTGAAGACGTTACATTGAAAGCACGAATATGTGTCTACAAAAATGTTGCATGCAGTACACAAAGCGCCCCAATACCACGACCATTCCCAGCTCCAGTCTTTTTTTTCTGATCAAACCTAAATATTCTATTTGACATGTCGACATGCTAATACCTTAAAGGCTCACAGAATACAATACTAACCAAAACATAAAAGGCAGCTGAGCCTCGAACACACTCGATTTTGACTCATCCTACACATGGAATTCTTTTGAGCATACATCCTGTTACTAGCAACATCCCAGGAAAGATCATACAACTCACATTGTCCCAGCACAATGGCCCCTAACACACCATGCACTGTGGTTGAGGACAAACACAGCAGATACTGAAGGGAAAGCTGTGATATATCCGGTTGTCTTCCATCTGTCACAATCTGCACCTATATATTACCTATGTGTTGATCTGTGGATGACCATGTATTAGTGAGAGAATGTGTATGGCCTTTTCTGAATTTGCATGCGTGTGTACTTGTGTCTCTCTGTACTAGGATTCATGTATTTGTTATGTTATACATATTTATAAGAGACTTCTGTTTGTGTCTGGATTTGCAAATGTGCATTTATGTCCTATCGCTTTGCTTGCGTCTTATTCTGTATACGACTTTGTATGTTGTGTCAGCCTGTAATTATATGTATGGGACTGATTCACAAAGGTAACTTACACTTTTGAGTAATTTACACTTTTGATTAAGTTTACTTCTTTTTGGCTAGTCACAAAATCTGTGTTTAAATTTACACACAAATTGTAGCTTACACTCAGATATTGTGAATAGCAAGCAAATAGTAAACTTACTCAAAAGTATAAATTACTCAAAAGTGTATAGCCCTGGGCACTTTAACTTGGTGGAGATATGCAAGTTACACTTTTGGAGTAAACTTATATTCATAGGGGCTTATTTACAAGCCCCTTGCGCCGCGGTGCGCCACTTTTTCCCATGTTAAAAGTGGTGCACCGGCGGCGCAAGGGGCTTGTAAATAAGCCCCATAGTTTGTGAATAGCCAAAAAGGAGTAAACTTACACAAAATTGTAAATTACTCAAAAGTGTATAGCACCTGTGCACTTTAACTTGGTGGAGATATAAAAGTTATACTTTTGGAGTAAATTTACTTTCATATTTTGTGAATAGCCAAAAAGGAGTAAACTTACTCAAAAGGCAAATTACTCAACAGTGTAAATTACCTTTGTGAATCGGCCCTCTGTGTGTGTATGTGCTTCTGTCTATTCTGCACGTGTATGCGAATGGTTTGTGTATGCGCATGTTTGTGTATACTTACATTTATGCATTTTCACCTATCTTTGCATTTGTGTATCCATCATTGCCTGTGTGCAGCGTGTTTGTGTCAAGATCCGTGCGTGTCTTTATTTGCTAGTATTCTCAAGTCACCGCCCGTGGCCCCCCTGACATTCCAAAGTGGTAAAATGTTAATCTGATAATGGTTTCTTTAATTCTGCGACAGGCCAAGGGATAAGTGCTGACACGTGCATGTACCCACAGGTGCTGAGGAATACGAGCACTTGAATGCCACAAAACACACTCATCTCCCGCACACGCCTTCAGATGAAAACACGCATCAACAAAGTCAAAACGGCAGCGCATGAATGCTGCTGCCCCAGGACAAACACAGACCTTTCTCTTCTAACTCCTACAGTAGGACAGGCATGCACTGATAAAGACAATAGGCTAGCTGCTTGTATAGAGAAAATGTTTTCTATCAAGCTTCACTAACAATACAACACATACACAGGACCTAGGCAGCAAAAAGTGCAGTTATGCACTTTCTCCCCGCACTATGGCCGCAGCTTTTATAACTAAAGTCACAGACAGGATGAACAACGCCAGCGCAGACATAGTGAAAATAGAGGAAAGCGTGCAGAACCCAGGCACACTTTTTTCATCGTCTTTTACCACATTTCCTTAATTATCGTCACTTTAAATGATTGCGCAAGTGTAGGAGCACCGAATTAGACCAGGAGTGTTGTATGCGCCATGTTAAATAATATTATATTAAAAGTGACGCACTGGCGGCGCAAGGGACTTGTAAATAAACCCCACAGACAGTAAACCATGGGGGGACAGCAGGGCACACAGTTGAGCCTTACGCTAGATCCTAATATGTAACCGTACTGTAGCTTACTCTTTCTTGCTTCCATAACCATCAAGGTGCAGGTACAAAAACATGATAAGAGCACAATTCTGGTTCCCTACTTACAACATTGAAACACTGCCCATATACGCCAAATGAGTAGGGTGCTATCTGTCTGCAAATGTACTTCGGTGATGCATCAGGGGTATGAAGTCCGATATAGATGTAACTACAACACACAATACAATCAGCAGTGCTTGCAAGTGTAGTGTGCAGTAAGAACAGAAAGAAACACCAATGAAGACCAGGTGAAGATGTGAATAAAAGTATTGCTGGAGGGAGCCCGTGCACTCAGAGTTCTGTTCAGGCAGGCAGCAAAAGCGAACTAGCTTGTTGAACTGCCTCCACGACCCGAACTCATGCAGTAAATGATAATTTGATTACACCAAAATGAATGGGAAGAATGTCACTTTAGCACTAGCCTAATATGCAACACAGACATAGGGCCATATTATGAAGAACGGCGATAACATTATCGTCGCTTTAGCGATAATATACCCTATAGAATTCCAATAGAAGCCCAGGTACTGGTGTGAAGGACATCAAACCTGGGCTTCTATTGGAATTCTATAGGGCATATTATCAAGCCCCTTATCGCCGCTTTAGCGGCAGTTTCCTGCCGCTAAAGCGGCGATAATGTTATCGCCCGTTCTTGATAATATGGCCCATAGAGTACTAGAAATAAGGACGAGGATCAGATGCAGGCAGTAACACACCTCCCATCTTTTTAAAAGAAAACAAAGTGGGAGGAGCCAAGATAACGCAGTGACTGGACATCGGGACCGCTCACTCCCTGGCTGCCGCCGGGATCCGCCCCTCCGGCTGAGCTGCGCACAGAAAATGTACAGGTGCCGACCCCTCCTGGATTCACATAATGGAACAATCATTCTAGATGTGAAAATTAGTGATCCTGGATCCCTGATGAAAGAAGATTGCTGGCGCAAGCCTCAAGGCCCGAATATCCAAGCTGGCCCTATAAGGAGCCCCAGAGAGTCAGATGGGTCTCAGGTGTGAGGGGTCAGAGAGAGGCGGCAAGAGACAGGGTACAGCCCAGGTGGAGAGTGTCACCAGTGGAGTACAGCCCTGTTCAAGTGGGGCTCCCTATAGCACAAAAGGGCCCTTTTTGTATGGTCACCCCCACACTTTTAATGTCTCGCCTTGGCAGCGCTTCTGCTGTCTCTTTGAGACTTGTTGTAATCAGAATATTGGCTGTAAGCTCTGCCCATTTTTCCACCCATGTATTTTATTGGCTCCTTTCACTGGCTTTTCGCAATGTTTTTTTTTCTTTCATTGGTTAACTTGTTTAGTAGTCCCTCCTTAGTACCTCCTCTTCTTCTGGTGTAACCCTCCATAAGGACTGCCCCTGTTACATGTGTTGTTACTCAGTATGTTTTATTCACAGTTTGTGAGCACTATTTTTTTAGTGATTTTCTTCTAGTTGCTGTTGCAGGCACAACACGCTCTCCCGCTTCCGCAAAGCAGAATCCACGTGTTTGCCTAGCTCAGCACGGCGCCCGATCATGGACGCCATCTTTATCTTTTAAAGGCCCTCCCTCCCCACTCCAAGGCCGGCGTGTACATGGTATCTCTGTATGTTTTGTTTAACCAGCGTGGCATGCCGCACTTCATCTTTAACAATGGCAGGCGCGCGCCTTTCTTCTCTTCTGTGTGGCTCCCCCAACTCTATTTTTTCAATTTTCTGGGAGTTTTTCTAAGCAGCAAGGCACACCGCGCTTCAGCTTCAACAATGCTGGCCGCCCATCTTTCTTCTGTGTGGCTCGCCCAACTCGATCAATGGTGGCCGCATGCCTTTCTTTTCAATCTGCAGCATGTATACAACACATACACAGGAGTGAGGAAAAGGGCAACAAACATGAGCGGTGATGACAAATCAAACCGAAGTATTCGTTACCCAATAATGATTACACAAAAAGGATTACAAACACATTGAACAAGATACAGTTTTTTAATTTAACAATCGTCCATGCATCCCACCGATGGACCAGATTACACTTCTAGTTGAATCAACACAGAAGCTAGGACAACAATCTCAGTGTAAGGTACCAAGTGGCGCAGCCCCGGAGCAGGAGTCAGCACTTTGGTGTCTCAAATTGCTGAGCACCGCATATAACACCAGGGGTCAGACTGAACTCTAAATTGTTGACCATGATTAGCTCAACTAGCAACCATTAGCACCACATGGTTACCTGTTCACTTAATTAGAACAAAAAAGCATTATTTTACTAAAGAGTGATAATGACTTTCTTCGCCCTCCCTTGCACGTCACTCGTAAAAATGCAGGTTGAGCCGCTGACCAACTCTATTTTATTAATATTCTAGGTTTTTTTAAGCAATGCGGCATGCGGCGCTTCAGCTTCAACAATGGCGGCTGCGCGCCTTTCTTTTCAATATACAATACGCATACAACACATATGCAGGAATTAGGGCAACAAACACTAAAGGTGATGACAAATAAAACCGAAGACTTTGTTACACAATAAACATTACAAACATATTGTAGAAGATACAGTTTTTTATTTTAAAAATCGTCCATACATCCCATCGATAGTCCACATTATGCTTCCAGGTGAATCAACACAGAAGCTATAGCAACAATCTCATTGTCAGGTAACAAGCGCTGCAGCGCCAGAGCCAGAGTCAGTACTTCAGTGTCTCCAATTGCTGAGTACTGCATATAACCCCAGGGGTCAGATTAAACTCTATTTTGTTGACCATAATTAGCTCAAATAGCAACCATTAGCACCACCTGGTTACCTGCTCGCTTTGTTAAAACAAAAAAGCATTATTTTACTAAAGACTTCTCATGACTTTGTTCGCCCTCCCTTGCACATCGCTCATAAAAATGCAGGTTGAGTCGCTGACAGACGCCTTTATATCCTTCATAGCGCCAAGGCCAGCACTGTTATAATGCAGTAAACAAACTAAGTCATACTCAACTTATTCTGTCACGTTTTATCTAGTACAAAATCTATACAACAAAACCCTGCCAAATAATCACTCCACTGCAAAGCAAAAAACATAAGTAAAAAACATTATCATTTACAACATCAATAGCTCTAATTTCAACAAATGCGAGACCTATTGCATTGCAAATGCTTGTTTCTTCAATGCTGATGTTTTTTGACTCTGAAGGTGCATTGGAGCCTGCTAACCGGGCCCCAGTGCCAGTGCTCTCTCCCTAAAATATGATGCATATGAATTGGTAACCCGAATTAGCTAGGACTTTAAACCCCTTATAAGGCTTTGGTAAGTGGTACCAGTGGTGCCCAGGGAATGGGAGTTAAAAGGGTCACCAGGGCTGCAGCACTGATTGTGCCACCCTGAGTGATCTAAGTACAAAGATGTCAGCAGTTCTGCCAGTGCAGACTGCATGAGCAGTGCAACTGCTTAAACTTGACTTTGCCCTCACCATGAGTGGCAAGGTCGCAGCATGTTTTTAATTATATGTCAGTCAACCCTAAAGGTAGGCCTCCTAAACCTAGGAGGCAGGGTGCAATATATGAAAGGTGTGGATATATAAGTGCAAGCTTATATGTTCCTGTAGTAAATTCCTTCAATTAGGGGCTACTATAAGTGTTCAGGGGTGTAGGAAAGTAGAATCTGCTTTCATGGTTACCTCCACTTTTTGCTGGTGTCATTATGTTTTTCTGACTAGTCTGACTGGGATCCTGCTAATCAGGACACCCGTCTATGTGCATCTTCCCTAAATTGGACCATGGTGAGTACTTAGGTACCCCCCAGATTGGCTACTGGAGTACCCTTGTAAGTATATGGTACTTAGGCACCCAGGGCATAGGTACACCAGGGGTTCCCCATGGGCTGAAGCATGTATAATGCCACCCATGGGAGACCACTCAAATTGTGACTGCAGGCCTGCCATTGCAGCCTGTGTAAGCTGGTGCTAGCACCACTTATGACAGATATATCTGAGGTCACTGCAATTAAAACCTATAAGTCACCCCTAAGGCAGGCCTTTCAATCCTGAAGGCAGGGTGCTGGGTTATAAGTGTGAGGGTGCCCATGAATGAGCAGGACACCCCTACAATCCTCGTAGTCCATTCTCCCAGATTGTAATCAGCCATTATGATACATAGAGTGGCCATGCGTCATTACTGCCGACCATAGACACGATTCTGCCCCCCTCCTGCTAAGCCAAGATCGAGCAGGGGAAAGCAGGACAATAGATTTTCTGTCACAGTGAGGTGTGACCACCTCCCAGACAGGACTTAGTGTATTGGGCCAGGGTGGGGCCGCTCGCCAGTGGCACTAGACTACTTTGCATACTCAGGTTGGAACCAATTCAGGGAGCGGTTGGCTCCCGCTGTGGCGCAAAACTGATCAAAGGACATGGGCGTATCCTCCCCACTGTCCAGCCTCTCCTGTGGGAGGGACCCCTGAATCGTCCCAACCCTTTCCTTAGGGTACTTAAGGGCGTACCTGTGGGTGGTTCCTTAGATGCGTTGTGGAACAAGATTCAGATCCGAAACCACTCCATCTTCAATTATCTGGGCACTTTGGACTTTGTTGGACTTTGCTTTGGGAACCGAGACTGCAACTGGGAAGACTCCTGCTGCTCCTGGTCGCGTCATCCTGCCAGTCTTCTGCGTCGTCTGTACCTGTGCTCCATACATGTTCTTCTACAGGCCTGTGGACATCCAAGACACCCGAAGGAATCTCCCTTGGAGTGAAGGAGTCACTCCCCTGCACCTGCAGGCACCTCAACGAAGCTGACCGGTCTGTTGTTCCTGAGCTCCCATGAACTCCGAAAGGTTCAGCAACACAGGTGGTGAATCTGCAACTCCCTCGAGGCCTGAACTGTCTTCACAGCAAGTTTGAAGCCAGAATCCCTCGTCGGAACCACTGGAGCAGTACCCCTGTGCACCACATTAACTTGCCGTTGACCAGGCTTGTTGGCTCTCTTCTCCAGAGATCTTAGGGCTCTAAGAAGCTACAGCCTCAAGCATCTCTTGCTACGAATATCTTTGTCCTCACAGCATCCTCTGCACCATGGGCCTTTATCATTGGTGAGCTGCTCGAGGTCCTCTTTCGACTTCTGTACCTCTGGCCTGTGGGTCCTCTTGAGGGTCTCCTTTGGCTCCAGTGGGTTCCCCTGCTTGCTTGGGGCCTGCTCTGACTTACCTACTCGTAGTGAGTCCCTTGAACCTTGCTGGTCTCGACATTGCACCTTTTTCGTCTACTACGTTTATTGCCGTTGCCAAGGCTTGTTGGTGCTCCCAGGGGATACCGACCCCCCTGGCTCTTGACAACCGACATGGGGCAGCTCGTGAATGGCTCCTGGTCTTCCATAGCATCGTCTGGTCCGCACAGCTGCAGCGCCAAGGTCACCGTCAACTCTACTGCATCTTCCGACATCGGTGGACATTTGTCTTCCGTGCCTCCTGGTCACTCCTGAGTGGCATAGACTACTCTCTGCTTGCAGGTACTTCTCTTCCTTAATCCACCTTTGGGTTCCACCGGACTCTTTCACCTTCTTTGCCAGCAGCATCTTCACTGAAGTCTTCCATTGTGGTCTAAGGCGGTTTCCGACGTCACTTCGCACCTATGTACCCGGCTTCCCTGGTGTAGGTATCCTGGTTCCTGGGCTATCCATGGCTGGGGTGACTCTCCAACCTTCCATCTTCCACGGGGTTTCTTCAGGGTCCTCGGGGAAGGGTCCATCTTCTTAAAAACTGCCACCGCGACTTACCCATTGACTTGTATTGAGCACTCTGTCGTGTTCCCACACTGCACGTGGCCTCAGTGGAGTTCCTTGGTACTTACCTTGGGTGGTTCTTTGGGTCTCCAGCTCTTCTACGTCTTCTGGGTCCAGTCTCGACTTAGGTTGTGGTTCGCATTCCACTTTACTAGTATATGGCTTGGTCTCCCCCTGGAGACCACTGTGTATTTGTGTTACTTATGTGTTCTATTGTTGAAGTATTGTGTGTATTGTGATTATATCTCCAGGTAGGAGATATTGCAATGTGTTAGTGAGTGTTTATAATAAATACATATATTTATTACTACACTGTGTGGTTCTTTTTCACTTAACCTACACTATATGATTAGTACTGGTAAAACAAGCTGCTTTACACTCCTTCTGGACTAAGCCTGAAGGCTGTTCTCCACTGCTACCACTTAAAGAGCTTTCTAAGATTGTCTAAGACCACTAAAATCACCATAAGGGTTGTCTGGATTAGTGCAGGGAGCTACACTTACATAGGTGAGCACCATATACTAAGCCAGCCTCCTACATTGGTGTGCAGCGGTTAGGATTCAAGCCTGCATTGTTTTACCAGCTAATCTAGGTGTGGATTAATTGAAAAACCATCACTAGCATTAGGCACATATACTATTTTATAGACAAGTAAGTTCTACTGAACTTTTAGATTTGTTGTTAAGGGTCTAGCACAACCCTTTCTCCAATCTTAAGAAGTTTAGTTTTCACTAGGGTAGGTAGGTGCAACACCACACTACACCTAGTCACTATGTCTTTAGTAGGGGCATCTCAGTGGGTCCCAGTCCGCTAAGTACAGTGGTATTATGTTCCAGGAACTAAGGACCCTGTGTAGCCTTAGAAGAATAAAGGCAGACAACAACCCCACTACAAAGTACCTCTTAGAGCTACTTCACCAGGATGACCAGAATCCTGGTGGGACAGAGGAACAGGACAATGTGGGTGGGGAGGCTCCAGAAGAGAGGCCAGGAGGGGTTCTGAGAATGGCCAGTAGGAGTCTGGTGACTCCACACAAGCAGATTTTGATCCCCCAGGGAACAGTGCAGATGGCACAGAGGGTGTCCCTTTATTATTATTATTATTTTGAATTTATGAAGCGCGACTATCACCCAGCGGGCATCTTGGAGCTGGTAAATCATTGAAGGGAAAAGGAATCGGGCATTATTTGGGAATGGGCTCTCTTTCTATGCATTTATCTATTTCCAGGGGTAGAGCCAAGTTTTTAGGTCCTTTCTGAAGCTCAGCAGGTTTGTGTTGGTTCTAAGGGAGAGAGGAAGTTTGTTCCATAGACTTGTGCATTGTACCTGGAAGGTTCTGCCACCTACTCTAGTTTTCCTAAAGGAGGGGGTAAATAAGAGGACAGTCTGGGAGGATCTCAAAGTTCTAGACGGTTTATATAGTTTAGTCATATGCTGAAGGGCTCTAGGCCCTGTGCCATTTATTGCCCTATGGGTGATGCATAGTGCCTTAAATTTGCACCTTTCATTTACTGGTAGCCTGTGTAGTTTGTGTAGTGTTTCTGAGTCTGAGTCCTTTCTCCCTTTATTTACGCTAGTTTAGCTGCAAGCACCTGGATCCTCTGGAGTCATTTAAGGAGGTATTCAGGACTACCTAGTAGCAGGGAGTTGCAGTAGTCTAGTCTACTTACAATTGACGCCTGTATCACCAGTTTTCTACAAGGTTGGGGGACTAAAGGGGCTATTTTCTTTAAGGTTCTAAGAAGTCCATGACAGGTTGCTAGTATTTTATTAATGTGGGCTTCCATAGAGAGCTTATTATCAATTTGGATTCCTAGGTTGCTTACCGGTTTTGATGTATTTAGGTCTGCGTAAGTTGCCCAAGGCCAGAAGTGTATAGGGAGTTGCTGGTGCACATTTGGGGGTGCACAGCATAGACATTTGGTCTTATCTCCACTGAATTTTAGTGGGTTATCGTTCATCCATTGGGCCATCTTTTTTAAACAAAGGTGAAGATTGTTTAGTTGGTTAGGGTCAGATTTGTTCAGGGTTATTATTAGTTGGGTATCATCCGCATAGTTTACATATGTTATCCCAAAGGATTTTATCAGAGTTATCAGAGGTCGTAGGTATATGTTAAACAGTATTGAACTCAGGGCGGAAAGTAGGTCCACCTTTATGCCTCCTGGGAGGGTTCCGAGTAGACAGAGGAGGTCTAGGTCTCCCTCTGCCAAGTCCAATGCTTCAGATCATTCCATAGGGACTTCCATCTCTAGCAAGAGAGAGGACTCATTGGAGAGGGAATACTACCTGATCAAACTTGAGAGAGTTAGACTCAGGCAAGATCAGTTGGCCCTTGACAAGGAGACCCTGGAAGTACAGAAAGCTAGGAAGAAACTGGGACTAGAGTCCTATGGTGGCAGCAATAGTGTACCTAGAATCAGGGAAACATCCTTTGACACTAGGGACCTGAGCAGGATAGTCCCTCCTTACCAGGAGGGGGATGACATCCATAAATGGATCACTGCATTGGAGAGGGCCTGTAAAGTTCAGAAGGTCCCTCAAGGGCAGTGGGCAGCTATCCTGTGGCTCTCCTTTGCTAACAATGGAAGAGACAAGCTCCTCACTGTTAGAGAAGAGGATGCTAACAATTACTCAGTCTTGAAGAGTGCCCTCATAGATGAGTTTGGCTTAACCACTGAACAGTATAGGATTAAGTTCAGAGACACCCAGAAGGCACACACCCAAGACTGGGTAGATTTCATAGACAGTGCTATTAAGGCTCTGGAAGGCTGGCTTCATGGAAGCAAGGTACAGGACTATGAGGGATTGTACAATTTGTTGATGAGGGAGCACATCCTTAATAACTGTCAGAATCAACTACTGCACCAGTACCTGGTGGACTCTGATCTGACCTCTTCCCAAGAATTAGGAAAGAAGGCAGACAAATGGGTCCACACCAGGATAAAGCAGAAAAACTATGGTGGTGGAGGTGACCAGAAGAAGCAAGATTCTTCTAAACCCCAGGAGAAGGGTGGGGAGAGGGGCAAAGACAAAAAGGAGTCTTCTCAAGGTCCCCAAAAACCTGCATCTGGGAGTGAGTCTCAAAACTCCAAGAAGTTAAAAAGAAGCATTTGTGTTATTCATGTAAAGTAAAGATCCATTGGACAAAAGATGCTGATTGTCCAAAGGCCAAGAAACCTACTATCACTGCCCCTAAGGCAACTGTTCCCCTTAGTACCAGTACAAGTGGTAGTACAGCAACCAGGGGATTAGTAGGGTTAACCTTGGGTTCTGAGGTGGGTTCTGGCCTAGTCATAACTCCAACTCAGGATGTACTTGTCTGTGATGGTGGCATAGATCTTGCCACCTTACCAGTAAGTCCCACTAACTTGGGCAAGTACAGACAACAGCCTTTAATAAAGGTAAAAGAAGCTATGGCTTACAGGGTCACGGGGGCAGTGTCACAATGGTGACAGAGAAACTTGTGTCCCCTGAGCAGATATACTCAGTCAGTTGTACCAAGTCACCAACGCTAGCAATGTCAGGACTGATCATTCCTTGGTAGTTGTGAATCTCAGCTGCGGAGGGGTAACTGGCCCAGAAAGAGTTATGGTTTCTCCAGACCTACCTGTATATTGTCTGTTGGGCAATGATCTAGAAACTTCAGCCTAGTCTGAAGTAGAGTTCAGGACTCAGGCAGAGATGATGGGCATCTTTGCCAGTGCATTTGCTGTCAACAGGGCTCAGGCCAAACAGCTCAGCATTGAGGGAGATTGGATCCTGAAAGAATGGATCAGATTGCGCCTAAGAGAAGGAGCAGGAAGGGTAAGGAATTATCCTCCTCCCAAACTCCCAGTGAGGATCTGTCTCCTGAGGGAGATGACCTCAGTCCCTGTGAAGGAACTATACTATCCCAGAGGAACTTGGGCTGGACCAGGCAGAGTTCTTGGGGGCAGGTGGCCCTTCCATGGCAGACTTGACTTTGGAGCAGCAATCCTGCCCTCTATTGAACAGCTCAGACAGCAAGCTTCTGTTGAGGAAGCAGCAGGTGCCAGTGGGTCCCACAGGATCTATTGGGAAGATGGGATTCTGTTTTCTGAAGGTAGAGACCACCAGGCCTGGTGCCGACAGGAGGTTGGTAATACCCCAGACGTTCAGAGGTTTTCTTCTCTCTCTGGCACATGACATTCCCCTTGCAGGACATCTTGGGCAAATCAAGACTTGGGACAGGATTGTCCCTCTTTTTTTTTACTGGCCCCATATGTCTGAAGACACCAAGGAGTTTTGTTGCTCCTGTGTCACTTGCCAAGCCAGTGGTAAGTCAGGTAGCACTACAAAGTCCTCCTTAATTCCACTCTCAGTGGTTGGGGTGCCCTTTGAGAGGGTAGGGATTGACGTTGTTGGTCCCTTGAATCCTCCAACATCATCTGTACACAGTTACATCCTAATGGTGGTGGACCATGCCACTAGGTATCCAGAGGCTATTCCCCTTAGAACCACTACAGCTTCTAGTGGCCGGGGCCCTCCTGGGAATCTTTTCCAGGGTGGGCTTCCCTAAGGAGGTCTTAACAGACAGAGGTACCAACTTCATGTCTAGTTACATCACTGTAATGTGGAAAGAGTGTGGAGTAAACTATAAGTTTACCACACCCTACCATCCACAGTGCAATGGGCTTGTTAAAAGGTTCAACAACACCTCAAAGGGTATGATCATGGGACTCCCAGAAAAGCTAAGGCAAAAATGGGATGTCTTACTACCCTGCCTTCTTTTTGCCTACAGAGCGGTTCCACAAAAGGGGGTTGGCTACAGCCCATTTGAACTTCTGTCTGGACATCCAATTAGGGGTCCATTGTGTCTAGTTAAGGAAGGTTGGGAGCAACCTCTCAAACCTCCTAAAGAGGATATTGTGGACTATGTCCTTGGCCTACATTAACATATGGCTGAGTATATGAAGAAGGCAAGCAAAAACCTTGAGGCCAGCCAGGAGCTTCAGAAAGCTTGGCATGACCAAAAGGCTGTACTGACTGTTTACCAGTGTTAGAAATGGGGGTCGCTAGTTGGCCATGGCTGGCGCCAATGTCCAAATAGGGACCCTTCTTCCTAAGTCAGGGCAAGTGGGCTACCCCCTTTGATAACCCCTGCTCAACCCTGTGGTAACGTAGCACGAGCAGTTAGGCCTATCTCAGAGGCAGTGTGTGAAGCATTTATGACCATGCACAATAAGGCAGTAACGACACCACAAAAGGACACAACTCAAGTAGGTATAAACAAAATAGTATCTTTATCTAAGGTTTAGTACGAGACTCTCAAAAGCGTTTTAACCAGTCACAATGCACGTAAATCAGTAGGGACTTAAAAAGGCAATAACGTGTTCACCAGAACGTGGGACTGACTGAGTTCAAGGCCTGGGTCTACGCGACCCGTTGCGCACCAGATACCTGCTGTTGGACGGGGACACAGCACGTAGCTTCTCGAAGAAGTGGAGACGGTGACAGGCGGACTGCCAGCGACCACAGTTCTCGATGGCAGTGGTCCGCAAAGTGCACTCACAATGATTCGGGCACTCGGGGACAGGCAAGCTCCCAGCGGCAGCAGCACGCGGCTGCGGCGGCCCGGGCTGGTGGTGGCGATGACTCTCGTCGTGCAGCTCCGCGGCGGCAGCAGCGCTCTCCTAGCTGCGGCGGCCCACGGGACGATTCGCGATGGTGCAAGGTTGACAAAGACGCGGGCACTCAGCGGCAGCAGCTCTCTCTTAGCTGCGGCGGCCCCCAGGACAAATCCCAATGATGCAAAGTTAGCAAAGGTGCGAGCACTCCACGGCAGCAGCTCTCTCTTAGCTGCGGCGGCTCACAGGACAAATCACGATGATGCAAAGTTAGCAAAGGTGCGAGCACTCGGGGCGGCAGCCCTCTCTTGGCTGCGGGGGCTCACAGAACAAATCTCGGTGATGCAAAGTTAGCAAAGGTGCGAGCACTCCGCGGCAGCAGCTCTCTCTTAGCTGCGGCGGCTCACAGGACAAATCACGATGATGCAAAGTTAGCAAAGGTGCGAGCACTCAGCGGCGGCAGCTCTCTCTTAGCTGCGGCGGCTCAAAGAACAACCACGATGTTGCACAACTAACACAAGTGCGGGCATCCAGCGGCGGCAGCTCTCTTAGCTGTGGCGGCCCACACAGTTTCAGCGAAGGTTCTGAGGATTCAAAATAAGGCGGGCACTCAGCGGCGGCAGCTCTCTCTTAGCTGCGGCGGCCAACACAGTTTCAGCGAAGGTTCTGAGGATTCAAAATAAGGCGGGCACTCAGCGGCGGCAGCTCTCTCTTAGCTGCGGCGGCCCACACAGTTTCAGCGAAGGTTCTGAAGATTCAAATTAAGGCGGGCACTCAGCAACGGCAGCTCTCTCTTAGCTGCAGCGGCCCACACAGTTTCAGCGAAGGTTCTGAAGATTCAAATTAAGGCGGGCACTCAGCGGCGGCAGCTCTCTCTTACCTGCGGCGGCCCACACAGTTTCAGCGAAGGTTCTGAAGATTCAAATTAAGGCGGGCACTCAGCGGCGCCAGCTCTCTCTTAGCTGCGGCGGCCCACACACAGAGTTCACAAGGGTTACCAGTCCGCGTTCCTCACAGTAGGACTAGAGGTTCCGGATTACTCGACGTAGGCCTCACCTGCAAGTAGAATTCCTAGCAAAGGAATTCGGGCGGCTGACGGGGTGAAGTCTAATGTCCCTGAGACTTCAGCAGGAGGCGCTCTCAATTCAGGCCCTTGGGTAGTTTCTTCAGCAAGCTTGGTGAAAGTTTCAAAGTCCTTTCCTCTGTCCGCTCGGACAGAGTTTCGTCTTGACATCCAGAAGGAACACACTTGAAACAGGTTTCAGCGCAGCGTTTTATACCTAAAAGTCTTTGTTCTCTGCAGTCACAAATCACTGCATCCAGCCAGAACCAGTTCGGTGGGGTCGGGGAGCACTTGGTTTACGAGGCGACATCCTGCCCTTTGAGAATCTGGGGGTCTGCTATCAGACGCCCAGTGGGAGGTGGAGCCATCATTCACCTTGCCAGGTGATGGAGCAGGGTAAATGAAATTTTTTTAACCTCCTAATGTTTTCGTAAAATAATTAATAAACATGTTCGTTTAAGTAAATAACCAACAATGTATGATACATGTCAAGGGTTAAAGGTAACACGCAATTCCGTGTGCAAAGTAATCAACTTATAATTGTTTACGTGTCTAAACATAACATAATAAGTTGCGTACTAATTAATATAATAAATGCATGATCTGTGCTTTAAATAAAACGTGTGGTTGCAAAATAAAGCGATGGTAAGTAAGGGACAGCTTTATATGTTGCTTTTTGCTAGGTAATACCTAATTGGGGTACGTAGAAAGACGGGAGGGAAACGAAAGGGTTTATATTTCTTTGTTTTAACAATATTTTGTTTATCTTTGAAAATAGTGCGCTTAGGCCTGTCGAGCAGCAATATAAAATGGCCGCAAGTTGCTAGAGTACCCATGTGCGGGAGACCATGTGATAGAGGAGAGAGGCTGTGGAAAAGGGATGATCACGTGCTGATGCTGAGAGGCTAAGATGGAAGTATGGTCAAGGCTGTTGTGACCTTTCTGAGCAGATGTGTGCCAAGATGATCAGCAAGAAGCGTGAGAAGTCCAACTGAATCAATAGACGGAACTGTGAAACCTAAAATGTAACAGAAAAAGATACAATTTGGACTGATCGAAACGGATGAGCAATTGCATGAACTGTGGGAAACGATGCTTGCATGGACATTCCACAAGGAACTGGTTAAGACCAGGAAGTTTGATTAAAATGTATATGGGCCTGAGTTTTGACCAATGAGAAAGAGTCACGCCATGAAGAAGAAACATTTTATGCTGTAAGCTAGAATTAGGGTATAAGAAGACCTACTCTTGGTGGGAGGGGTTAGAATGCTGCGTTAGATGCTGTGGGAGAGGCTGCAGGAGAAGTTGCTGGAGAGCAGATACTGGAGAAGTTAGATGCTGTAGATGAGAGAAGTTGCGGTTGCTGATGCTGACGAGCTGATGCTGCGGCTGCTATTTTCCTTTTCCAGTTGAGTATAAGATGCTGCTTGAGGAGAATTTCCCAGATAAATTTTTATCTTAGAACTATTAGATTTCCCCAGATAGATAGGTTGATCTTTAAGAGTTCTTACTATGAAAACCTTATTTTTCCGTCTAATAAAAATGCATTGTAATTTCAAGTTATTCTTATATTGATGATAAATGTAATGATCTAAATAATAAGCTTAACCTCATTTCCTGCATTCAAAACTTTATATAAACTTTATTATTCTTTAAACAAATGACTCAGTGATTCTTTAACTCAATGATTAAAATGAAATATTGAAGAGTTTATTGTGATTGAGCTGGTCTTAATCACCATCAACTGATTCCTACTAGTTGGTCCATCGACCAATGAGCGGAATACCTTAAAGCAAAGAGAAATATTATGTCATGTTAAAGAGGTATCCCGTCTCCTTCCAGCGAATCGTTTTTCTCCTAGGTTATTGACGGAGGAAATCCAGGGAACAAATGAGTAAGTGAATGTATATGCGGTGTTATGGGCCCCACCGTCATATGGATATAGTGTGTGTGTTGAAGGAGTAATTGCACCTGGATGACCGAAGTATATAGGAGAATTATTTTTATTGTTAGCGCTGGATCAGATTTCTTGGTAGCAGAGGATGGTTACTATAGATTAGTTTGGTGATTATTGATTATTGATTATTGATAAGTTCATGTCTAACACTTCTTGTTGAGTCGCGTTATGTTATATGTAAGTTCTCACGCTTCCGGGAAGTAGGAAGTGGAACACGTGTGGCAAGAGAAGTCACATGGAATTGTACACTGTCTGAGTTCAATTATGGTAATAACACAGGTTGTGTTATAATAGGGACATTTTGCGTATAAAAGGTGTGTAAGTGAAATAGTGATCGGTTTTCTTGTGAAACTTTGGCCTTAATTCTCAGGAGCAGTATAGTCTCCACATGTGTTTTATCCCCAGAGAAACGGGTTTACTGATTGCTTGAAAGAAGGGTAAGGTAGAGGGAAGTACTACTTTATCGGCGAAACAAAAAAAAAATTCTGTGGTAGGGTAGAGGTAAGCGCTGCCTACTGGAAAATACAGAATTCTTGTGTAAATGGTCAAAGCTATCTCTTCGATTTAGCGAATCAGACAATGGAAATGTGTTTTAAATGTTGTAACTAACAAAAATTGTTGGAAAAGAAATTGCCGATAAATTTTGTAAAGGAGGGGTCAAGAGCAGAAGTGACGTAGACAAGAGTCGCGCTGGGATTGGACAGTGCGCTAGTCACATGAGAACAGGAGCAGAACTGACGTAGACAGAAGCTTTGTCAGTGTGCGGTAGACAGAAATCGCTCTGATTGGAGTGTTGGTGTGAGTCGCGCTAGTATTGGTTGAAATAACGCATAGAGAACAGTGTTGAATTGCGGATTGTTTAAGGAGAAAAAGGTTGTGAATCATGTCGTACTATGAGTATGGTAAAGAGAAAACGTCATGGATGTCGAAAGTTAAGAACTTCTTTAAGAAAGACAAAAAGGTAGTGACTAGAGAGGGACAAATAATTCCTCCACCAAAATCACCAGCTTCACATATGATGCTGAAATATGGATATCATACATGCATATGGTTAGAAAATTGGACAAAATACACCAAGAATGATGGAGCATTGGCTTTCCCTGAGAATGGTTCATTTAATGTAGTCGTACTACGGAACTTGAGAGAAAAGATGGTAATGTTAGAACCTAGACCTAGACCGACACAGTTTGAAGCTTTAACGGAATGGGAAGATGAGATGTATGAGCGAGAGAGATTCAGAGGATTAAAGAATCATGAGTTTCTGCCTGGAAGGTTATGGGGAGTAAATCATGAGGACAGAGTAAAGCGTTGGAGATATGCTAACATGACAGGAGGTTTGTTTCCAGCTTTTACAGTTGAGGAAGAAGCAAAGAGAAAGTGTACAGAGAAAAAGAAGCATTTAGTGGTAGAAAAGTATGTGTATGGTGGTAGTGAAACAGATGACGAATTGCTGGAAGATATTTTAAACAGAAACCCACCTCCATACCAACAGGCTTCTGCGGTGGTGACACCTAATGCACCGCCAATGGAAACTGGGAGGAATAAAAAACCCGAACGAAGAAATGAAACAAATAGGTCACAAGAACAATTTAAAACTTCACAAAATGAAGAGATAGAAAGTGACAATGCAACTGAATTAGCAAAAACGACAAAAGAATTGACTGAGAAAATAAGAGAATTGACAAAGAATATGGAAGCTGTAACTGTACCAGTAACGATAGGTCCAGTGATGCCAATTTTTGAGAATCAGAAAATTAATGAACGTTTCTTAGTGATTCCCATGAATTCACATTTGCAAAGAAAAAGAGAAGGGATGGAACTGAATAATGAAGGTGCACACAATTTGGCTAGTACCTGTAGACCAAGCCCACCTACAAATTTGACGATAAATGAAAATGAGATTAGGAGAATGCCTATGGTGACAGAGTCCGCATCAGGAACACCAGAAAGAAGCAGCGATTGGATAGAATTAAATAGTACGCCTGTAGGTCCGACTCCAGATGAGTTAAACGAATGGATGAAAGCGCTAAAAACAAAAGAACCGGAAGAGAAACCATTAGATGTAATTAGGTTGAAAATAGACATGGAAGAATTGATTTTGGGAACAATTGGAACAGAAAAACTAAAAAATTATCAGGATGATGAGATTATGTTTTTGTGCAAGAGTCTTACTTGGAGAGCTAGAAATTTACATGACAAATTGGAAGAGACAGCAAGTGAACTAGGAGTGGAATTTGTAAAAGTGAGAACGTTGCAGAAACCATACAGAGTAGATTTTTGTGAGAAAGACATAGAGAATTTGAACACATCAGGAAGACTGACCCAAATAAAAGAGTTGATTGTTTTATTGAGAAAATGGGGTGATGTGGATAGATGGAGAAATAGATGGTCAAAGAGGAATGAGAAAACAACAGATAAAGCATCTTTGGCTTTTGCAGTGACAGATAGGGAACCAGTTGCTAGGGAATACCCGATGAGAGAAACTCCAGGGGGTAGTTATGTGCATGTTCCGTGGACCAGACAGGATATACTGTCATTTACAAATGACTTCCCCAAATTGAGAGAGAAACCAGTAGAATGGTACAGACAAGTGGAGAGATTTGTTAAGGTGTCAAAAGTGCTGTGGATAGATCTAGATGGATTGTTTGATATAGTAGTGCCAGCTGATTTGTGGACAGAATGTAAGATTACTATTGATTGGCCAGCTGTAGAATATCCAAGGGACGCTAAAACTGGAGCGCCAGGACCAGAAGTGATGAGGAAGTACGACCAAGTAATTACCTTTTTGAAGAATAAAATTCCACCAAAAGAAACAGATTGGGTAAAAATAGACAGAACAACGCAGGAAAGCAAAGAGTCAGTGCACGCCTACTATGAGAGATTGTTGTTGGTCTTCAAACAGTATAGTGGTTATGAGACACTGAATGAGAAGGATATGAGTCATTTTGTATATAGGTTTGTGTATGGATTAAAACCAGAGATAAGTGAAATGATTAAGCAGCACTTGATTGGTTGGCAGAATAGCACAGTGGATGAGGTTTTGAGATATGCTAAGTATTGCAGTGATGAAATTGAGAGTAGACAGCGTAAATTGAAAGAAAAGGCCATGTGGGCACAGGTGAAAGTTGCAGAGAAGCAAGAAGCTCAATTGAATAATACTGGTAATGAAACAGGACAGGTTAAATCCCGACCTAATATAGGTAAAGGAAAAGGACAAATGAGCATAGATGAGGCAAAGAAAAAGTGGCCATGCCACAACTGCGGAAAGCTAGGACATTGGAGAAACGAGTGTAAATTTCCTCCAAAACCTAATGTGGAAAATCAATCATTAAATTCACAGGTGCAGAGTGAGGTAGTTACTCAACAAGGTCAGGTGCCACAACCACCACTTCCCAAGAGTGTTAACCAACAGAAATACAGTGCAGAAACAGGATTCTACGGAGGAGAACAGGTAACACAGTTGCCGCGTGCAGCTGCAATTTCTCAATATTGGTTACGACAGGATGAGGATGACATGGATGAAAGTTCCTGACGGTGCCTAGGAGAGGGGGAAGAGTGCGTGCTTGGCGCAACTCTAGAGGTAGATCAGTCTGGTCCATTTGTGGATGGAGAAGTGAATGGTGCAAATGTAACATTCCTTGTTGACACTGGAGCTACTCGTTCTACTGTTAGGTCAGTGGAAATTCCAAACCTTCCTCTCTCAGGTGAACATATCCAAGTAGTTGGAGTATCAAATCAGCAAATTAAAACGCCTCTTACTAAATTAGTGAAGGTAAGAATTGGTCCCTTTAGTGAAATGCACCGATTTGTGGTATGCAATTGTAGTCCCGTGAACCTTTTAGGACGCGATTTATTGTGCAAGATGAACTGCACTATTTATTGTACCCCAGACGGAATTGCATTTCAGACTCCAGATGAGGATGTGCTGTATAAAATGACAATGGTGAATTTAGAACCAGAAGTAAATGGTTTGTTTCCTGTATTTAATGCAGGGAAAATCCCAATTGAATTGAAAAAGACAGTGAAAGAAGAAGTGTGGGACTTTTCAGGAGAAGATGTAGGATTAATGAAAGGAGTAGATCCCGTTAAAATAACAGTGAAAGAGGGAACGAGTTACCCAAATACGCCCCAGTATAAATTGACGCCAGAAATAATTGAAGGAATAACGCCAGTAATAAATAAAATGATTGAACAAGGGATTCTAAAAGAAATCATGAGCAGTCCTTGTAATTCGCCAATAATGGGACTGAAAAAGCCAAACGGAACATATAGAATTGTACAAGATTTGAGGAAGGTAAACAAAATTGTTGTGCCTTGTTGCCCAATAGTACCGAACCCTGCTGTGATTCTATACCAGATTCCACGTGAAGCAGAATGGTACACAGTAATTGATTTATGTCATGCATTTTTCTCTATTCCATTGCATCCAGATAGCCAGCCATTATTTGCGTTCCGGTTTGGGGAGCGTATTTTGGCATGGTGCCGAATTCCTCAAGGGTACACAGAAAGTCCCTCAATCTTTAATCAGATTCTAAAGAAATCATTGGAAGATTTAAGAATGCCAGAAAAGTCAGTGATGGTTCAGTATATTGATGACCTACTGGTGGCATCAAAAACGAAAGAAGCATGTGTCAATGATACAATTGCTTTGCTGAATCATTTAGCAAAAAGAGGACATAAAGTGTCCCCTTCAAAATTGCAGTTTTGTCAACAAGAAGTCCAGTATTTAGGGCATAAAATTGAGAAAGGAGTGCGAAAGGTAACGACTGAAAGAATAAAAATGATTCAAGGAGTGAGAGCTCCAATGACACAAAGAGAGGTAAGAATGTTTTTGGGAATGGTTGGATATTGTCGACAATGGATAAGCGGTTTTTCACTGATTGCTAAACCATTGCAGAAACTGACAAAGAAGGATGTTAAAGATCCTTTTGAAATGAATGATGAAGAAATGAAAGCATTCAGAGAGCTGAAAAAGAAATTATGTGAGGCTCCAGCTTTGGGAATGCCTGACTATGAGAAAGATTTTGAGCTGTATTGCAGTGAAAGAGATGGATGTGCATTTTCAGTTTTGGTACAGAGACATGGAACTATGAAAAGACCAATTGCATATTTTTCGGCTGTTTTAGACCCTGTAGCAAAAAGCATTGCCTGGATGTTTGAAAGCAGTTGCTGCTACTTGTGTGAGTCTGGAACAGAGTGAAGGCATAGTGATGGGGTATCCATTGAGAGTGTATGTTCCCCATTCTGTGGAAATTCTTTTGACGAGAACGAAAACCCAATACATGACACATAGTCGGCTGACTAGGTATGAAAAAGTAATTTTGAGTGCAGATAATGTGACCATTGACAGATGTATGAATGTGAATCCTTCAACATCATTGCCAGATGAAGAGAGTGTGATTGGAATGGATGAAGTAGATCATGATTGTCTGAATGTGCTCGAATACTGTACAAAACCAAGGTCTGACATACGAGATGAGCCTTTGAAAGAATCAGATTATATTCTGTTTGTGGATGGCTCATGTTTGAGAACAAGTGATGGAGTTCTAAGTGAGGCATATGCAGTTTGCACAGTAGCAACTGTAATGGAAGCATCTTCTCTGAAAGGTGTACGATCTGCCCAAGTTGCTGAATTAGTAGCTCTGATTCAAGCATGTAAGTTGGGAAGAAATGTACGGGTTACGATTGTGACAGATAGCCAGTACGGCTTCGGGGTGGTGCATGATTTCGGTCAGATTTGGTCACAAAGGGGTTTCTTGACGTCTGCAGGAACGCCCATTAGAAATGGAGATTTTGTGAAAAAGCTGCTTGAGGCGATACAGCTGCCTAAACAGATCGCTGTAGTGAAGTGCAATGCACATAAAAATGGGGAAGACTACATAACTGTTGGTAATAAATATGCTGACGAAATGGCACAGTATTGTGCAAAGAATGTGGTTTCTTTAAACAAATGTCGGGAAAGAGAGCATATTTCTTGTCTTTTGCTTTTTACTAACTCTATTGAAACATGGGATGAGGTAAGACAGTTACAAGAAGCTGCAGAGGATGAGGAAAAAGATACATGGATAAAAGCAGGATGTAGAAAACATGAAGAGACTGATGTTTGGGTTTACAGAGATGAGAGACCAGTTATGCCTGATAGCATGATTTCTGACCTGGCACGGATGTACCATGGACAAGCCCATATTGGGAGAGATTCAATGATCAGACTTTTTAGACAAACATGGTACAATCCAAAATTCAGAGCCATAGCTGAGAGTCTTTGTCAGAGATGTCTTATTTGTCAACAGTTAAATCCAGGAAGGAAGACAGTAGTGAGTCTAGGAACAATAGGACGAGAAGGGGGTCCTTTCACTAGAATGCAAATGGATTTTATTGAAATGCCACCTTGCAACAGACTAAGGTATGTCCTTGTGGTTGTCTGTTTGTTTTCCCGTTGGGTGGAGGCATACCCAACAAGAAGGAATGATAGTATTACGGTAGCAAAACTTATGCTGCGAGAATTCATTCCGAGGTATGGTTTTCCAGTCACGATTGAAACAGATAGAGGAACACACTTCCAAAATGAATTAGTTAAACTGATTTGTGAAGCACTTAGTATTAAACAGAAACTACATTGTGCATACAGACCAGAGGCTTCTGGAATAGTAGAGCAAGTGAATGGAACAATCAAGAACAGGTTAGGAAAAATGTGTCAAGCTACAGGACTCAAATGGCCAGATGCTTTGCCACTAGTTCTAATGACAATCAGAAGTATTCCGGAAAGGAAAACTGGACTCAGTCCCCATGAAATAATTATGGGACGAGCAATGAGACAAGCACAAGTACCTGTCAACAAACTACTGACTATAACTGATGATCTAGTGCTGGATTATTGCAAAGGATTAGCTGATGTGGTGCGTTCTGTGTTTCATCAGGTTGGACCGGATGCGACCACTCTTGAAAGAAAACCAGCTCACGACTTGAATCCAGGAGATTGGGTTCGCATAAAAGTCCACCGGAGAAGAAACTGTTTGGTTCCTCGCTGGGACGAACCACGACAAGTGATCCTGGTGACGACCACTGCAGTCAAGTGTGCAGGAGTGAAACACTGGGTACATGCCAGTCACACCATCAGAGTTCCAGAACCTAAAGATCGACATGTGAGTCGACATCTGGAAGTATTGGATAACAGTTCAACATCAGAAACAGAAGAAGAAACAAACAGGGTGCCAGAACCTGAAGATCGACCAGTAAGTCGACATCTGGAAGACCCAACTACAAGTGCAACGACAGAAGAAGTAGAAGAAGTAGAAGAAATAGCTGAAGTTCCAGAATTTGAAGATCGACCTGTAAGTCGACATCTGGAAATATCAGACACCAGTTCAGAATCTGATACAGAACATTCGGATTGTGAAGAAATTCTAAAAAGAAAATGGAATTTTGAAAGCATAAGAGAAGAAACTGAGCCAGAAAATAGTGACAGTGAGCAACCAAGTACAAGTTGGGGTAAAAATCCTTCGGAGATAATATTAATAGATGAAGAAGGGAGAGTTTCAAACAAAAAGCTAGAAAAATCGGAAGATCCCCGAGGAACAATAGGGACAAATAGTCAAACACGAGAACAGGGAAATTTAGAAGCAGATAGAGAGACTGACACAAATTCGGAAGAACCTCGAGGAGGGACAGAAATAGGTGAACGAAGGAAGATAAGAAAAGAACCACAAGTAGAAGAAAATGAAATTATAAGTTTCAAAATAAGAGGAAATAACGAGAAAATTGAAACAGAGTCTGAAGAAAGTGGAGAAGAAAGAAACCAAAAGCTAGAGTCAAGAAAAAGAAATTGGAAAACAGAAAGAGAGGAAAAAGGAAGTGAAGCAAAAAGGCCAAGAAAAGGAGACAATTGGCCCAACGAAGTAAGAAAATTAAGATACAGAATCATAAGGTTGGATGGGAAAAGTGCTGAACAACTGAATGAAATAACAAGTCAGAGAGAGCAAGAAAAACAAGGTGGAAAACACTTGCAGAAAACGAAAAGAGTAAAGAAGGTAAATCCGAAGTATAGATCGCCTGAATGGTTGTATCGTGCTTTGACTAGCAACAAAGAAGAAAAGAACACTCACGAAAACCCAGAACAAAGAAACCTGATGGGAGAAAGTGAAGTGCAACAAACCTGAAAAAGTTTAGATAGTTTCTACCGGATTTGACAAAACCCTGGATCTGACGAATTTACCGGATGTGACAAAGAAAGAATTCTGAGAAAGAATTAAAAGAAAGTACCAAGCAAAGTCAAAACATTTGAGTACAGAGTGGCAAATAAGTCATTTCTGAGATGTAGTGACACAATTTTCTGGAAAACAAATAAATCAGGTTATCAAACAAAATGGAGAATAGTAGAGATAGAAAATGTAAATGTGAGTTTTTAAGTAGATGGTGCAAGATGTGTTGCTTTTGTACAGGATTATTAATAACAGTATGGGTGGTTTTAGCAATCACTATTCCAATTAGTTTAGCTGTAGTAGAAATGTCTAATAACACTGAGAAAGAAAAAGGAGCTAACACTCAAGAGCCAGTTATTTTAAAGAGTAGTGCAGAATTACACAAGGACAAATCAATAACAGATTTTTCAAAAAATGTTTTTACTAAATTATTATATGAGTATGTAGAAACAATGGATGTAAGAGATTGCTATGTTTGTATGCAGTTGCCTGCATCTGTAGCAGAGGGTGTGACTTATCATCACCTCCCTTTGACATATGGAATAACATGTAGCGTTTTAGCAAGTTTATTTTATAAAACAGGTAGATTAGAATATTATTACACTGACATAAATAAGATTTTTGCGAAAGTTTCTGTAGTTCCCGAGCTTAACAAAATAAAAGAGGGAAAAACGTTTGGTGAATATTTTTTAGAAGATAAGATTTTAACATTAGATAGTATAATTAGGTACAACCTTACCTGTGAGTTAAAGAAGGAAGAAAAAGTATTTTTAGAGATGGTTGAAGAGAGAAGAGTGAAATTTCAAAGAAAAGTGATAGAAGAGACAAAAACACCTCTTTGGGCGTTTGAGGAAGAAAATCATGTCAAGAAAAAGACAAATGCAGCTATGACTCTGGATTGGCCCCAACAGGGAAGGTTGTGCATTAGAAGAAATAAGACAAGATATGACAATTATTTTGTGGGTTCCAGTAATTGCCATGACAATTACCAAATTTTAGGTGGATGGGGATTCAAAGGAGGAAAAGATCCAATATTTCCAGGGATTTATTTGTTTGCGGAAATAGGGCTTATTATAGGTTGCCGGACCATTGGTATGGGTCATGTTACTTAGGCCTGGTCTTTCCAAAGATTTTTCATGTGGATAGAAAAGAAAAAGGAACACACAAAATGGTAAATACCTTTACACGTAGAAAAAGGAAAAGTTTTTCAGAAATAGTAGGTGATATTTTTGGTGCATTAATACCAGCAGTGGGAATATCTTTGAATGCATTTAGAATTCGGAAATTATCCACAGTGGTAGATCGTTTATCTACAGATACTGCTGGAGGGTTCTTGATGGTAAATACCGAGATGGTTGCCATGAGAGCTATGGTGATGCAAAATCGACTTGCCCTTGACATTCTTTTGGCAAAAGAGGGCGGAGTCTGTGGAATGCTGAAAGTCCAACATTGTTGCACTTACATTCCAGATAAAAGCGAAAATATACAGAAGTATATAACAAATATTACAAGTTTGCACAAAGAACTTGTTCCACTGGAGGTTGAAAGTGCATGGGGAAAACTTGGTAAAGGGTTTTCTTCAGTAATAAATTGGTTAACAAGAATGAGTGGATTAATAATAGGGAAAGTTATAATAATAGCAACCATGATAATAATAATAATATTAGTACTGAAGCTTGCAATAACATGTATAAAGAGAAGAAGAAGGCAGAATAAGATAGAAAAAGAAAACATGATAAACAGGGAAAGAGAGAGAGAAATGGGTGAAATAGAGTTAGAAGAAATAAAAGAGAACATGTACAAGAAAACGAAGAAACAAGTTGAAAGGGATACAGTTGTGTAAACTAACAAAAGCAAACGGATAAAAGATATATGCTGTCTGAGAAAATTGTATAACTTGGGTTTTGTGGTGATATTAAAAAATCACCAAAGGGGGGAGTTGATGGAGCAGGGTAAATGAAAAAATTTTAACCTCCTAATGTTTTCGTAAAATAATTAATAAACATGTTCGTTTAAGTAAATAACCAACAATGTATGATACATGTCAAGGGTTAAAGGTAACACGCAATTCCGTGTGCAAAGTAATCAACTTATAATTGTTTACGTGTCTAAACATAACATAATAAGTTGCGTACTAATTAATATAATAAATGCATGATCTGTGCTTTAAATAAAATGTGTGGTTGCAAAATAAAGCGATGGTAAGTAAGGGACAGCTTTATATGTTGCTTTTTGCTAGGTAATACCTAATTGGGGTACGTAGAAAGACGGGAGGGAAACGAAAGGGTTTATATTTCTTTGTTTTAACAATATTTTGTTTATCTTTGAAAATAGTGCGCTTAGGCCTGTCGAGCAGCAATATAAAATGGCCGCAAGTTGCTAGAGTACGCATGAGCGGGAGACCATGTGATAGAGGAGAGAGGCTGTGGAAAAGGGATGATCACGTGCTGATGCTGAGAGGCTAAGATGGAAGTATGGTCAAGGCTGTTGTGACCTTTCTGAGCAGATGTGTGCCAAGATGATCAGCAAGAAGCGTGAGAAGTCCAACTGAATCAATAGACGGAACTGTGAAACCTAAAATGTAACAGAAAAAGATACAATTTGGACTGATCGAAACGGATGAGCAATTGCATGAACTGTGGGAAACGATGCTTGCATGGACATTACACAAGGAACTGGTTAAGACCAGGAAGTTTGATTAAAATGTATATGGGCCTGAGTTTTGACCAATGAGAAAGAGTCACGCCATGAAGAAGAAACATTTTATGCTGTAAGCTAGAATTAGGGTATAAGAAGACCTACTCTTGGTGGGAGGGGTTAGAATGCTGGAGAGTAGATGCTGCGTTAGATGCTGTGGGAGAGGCTGCAGGAGAAGTTGCTGGAGAGCAGATACTGGAGAAGTTAGATGCTGTAGATGAGAGAAGTTGCGGTTGCTGATGCTGACGAGCTGATGCTGCGGCTGCTATTTTCCTTTTCCAGTTGAGTATAAGATGCTGCTTGAGGAGAATTTCCCAGATAGATTTTTATCTTAGAACTATTACATTTCCCCCAGATAGATAGGTTGATCTTTAAGAGTTCTTACTATGAAAACCTTATTTTTCCGTCTAATAAAAATGCATTGTAATTTCAAGTTATTCTTATATTGATGATAAATGTAATGATCTAAATAATAAGCTTAACCTCATTTCCTGCATTCAAAACTTTATATAAACTTTATTATTCTTTAAACAAATGACTCAGTGATTCTTTAACTCAATGATTAAAATGAAATATTGAAGAGTTTATTGTGATTGAGCTGGTCTTAATCACCATCAACTGATTCCTACTAGTTGGTCCATCGACCAATGAGCGGAATACCTTAAAGCAAAAAGAAATATTATGTCATGTTAAAGAGGTATCCCGTCTCCTTCCAGCGAATCGTTTTTCTCCTAGGTGATTGACGGAGGAAATCCAGGGAACAAATGAGTAAGTGAATGTATATGCGGTGTTATGGGCCTCACCGTCATATAGATATAGTGTGTGTGTTGAAGGAGTAATTGCACCTGGATGACCGAAGTATATAGGAGAATTATTTTTATTGTTAGCGCTGGATCACAGGCACAGCCCTGCTCAGATCAAAGAGTCACCCCTCTCCATACTCTAAATGCCGATCTCTCTCTCCAGCCAGGTCTGACCCAGCTGGCCCTGCTGCTCCAAAACCAGACGGCCAATACACACGCTAGCAAAGCCTACAGGAAAGCTGAGGCCAGAAAATACCTCGTTTCTATCAGAGGTATTTTCGAACACGGGCTACGCAAATAATCCTTACTAAAAGATGTATCTCAATGTCCTGAGCTTAAACATATCAAATTCGACGTTCCTATCAGGTTCCTGGGGGCAGGTAGGATTAGGGCATGTAATACTCAGCCTGCCCATTCTGGCCTATGAGAACGGATAGCCCCACAATAGTAAACAGTGAAATGGAGGGTAACTCGCTATTAGAAACATGCTACACAGACATACTTTAAAAGTTGCTTCGGTGGGTAGCGCAAATCAGCGCTGCCGGCCCACCAGCAGTATTTGGTCTACCAGCCCTGGGCACACACAGTGCACTGATACTAGGGACTGACAGGTAAACCAAACGAGCCAATTATGATTATCCCAATTCATACAGATATCTTTACACAGGGAGCATTCGCGCTGTGTCACTGATTGGCAGAGGCACAGCGCCCAGAGCATCTAAATCCAGCCAACATAAAAGGTAAGAAGCGAAAAGAGGAAGGGAGACCCGCGCCAATGATGCCAGGTCTAACACGCGTCCCCTCCAGCTGAAATGTGGGGAGAACTAACCATTCCCTTGGGAGTTCTCATCACTAAGGCGGAAAAACCTGGACAGACCGTCAGCAATGGCGTGTTCTGTACCAGGGCGGTGTTCCAAATCCATACCCTGTAGGGAAATGGACCACCTCAACAACTTGGGATTCTCACCCCTCATATGCATCAACCATCTAAGGGGCCTGTGGTCTGTCTGAACCTGGAAGTGAGTCCCAAACAGATATGGCCTCAGCTTCTTCAGCACCCAGACCACAGCAAATGCCTCACGCTCAATTGCACTCCACCTCTGTTCCCGGGGAAGTAACCTCCTGCTTAGGAAGGCTACCGGTTGGTCTTGTCCCTCCTCATTGATCTGTGACAGAAAAGCCCCTATACCATGCTCTGAGGCGTCTGTCTGGACAACAAATTCCTTTGAAAAGTCGGGCGCCTGAAGCATGGGTGCGGTGCACATGGCAGTCTTCAGGGCGTCAAAAGCGTTCTGACAGGTGTCAGTCCAGTTTACCTTCTTTGGCTGCTTCTTAGAAGTCAGCTCAGTCAAGGGTGCAACAATGTTGCCATATCCCTTGATAAACCTCCTGTAGTACCCCGTGAGTCCTAAGAAGGCTCTCACCTGCATCTGAGTCTTGGGGGGTTCCCACGCCAGGATAGTTTCAATTTTGGGCTGAAGGGGCGCCACCTGGCCGCTCCCCACCTGGTGCCCCAAATACACTACAGAACCCTGCCCAATCTGGCACTTACTGGCTTTGATTGTGAGGGCTGCCTTCCGCAGTGCCATCAATACCTCCCAGAGGTGGCGCAGGTGGTCCTCCCAAGAGGAGCTAAACACCGCAATGTCATCCAGGTAGGCGGCACTGAAGTCTTCCAGCCCAACCAACACCCTGTTGACCAGCCTCTGAAAGGTGGCAGGGGCATTCTTCATTCCAAAGGGCATCACCCGGAACTGGTAGTGCCCATCGGGTGTGGAGAAGGCTGACCTCTCCTTTGCTCCCTCGGTCAAGGCGATCTGCCAATACCCAGACGTCAAATCAAATGTGCTGAGGTATTTTGCAGCCCCTAGCCGATCTATGAGCTCATCAGCTCTGGGGATGGGGTGCGCGTCAGTCTTCGTGACTGAATTGAGGCCCCGATAGTCCACGCAGAACCGAAGTTCTGGGGTGGTACCAGGCGCTGCAGCTTTTGGTACCAGGACCACTGGGCTGGACCAAGGGCTGCTAGAGGACTCAATCACCCCAAGGGCAAACATTTTGGTAACCTCATCCTTAATGTAAGTCCGGTTTTTTTTAGTCCGGTTTTATATAGCGCAGCTACTCACCCTTACGGGTCTCAAGGCGCTGGGGGCCGTCTTGGAAATTAAGTGAGCTATTGCCCAGAGTCACATGGTGCTGAGCTAAGCTGCCGCCGGAGCCGGGGATCGAACCGTGAACCCTGTGCTCCGAAGTCAGCTGCCCTGGCCGCTGCACCACACCTCTCCACTGTAATGTAGGCCCTTACCCGGTCAGTCACTCGGTAAGCCTTGTGCTTAATGGGAGGACTGTCCCCGGTGTCCACGTCATGGACACACCAATCAGTGACACTAGGTATCAGGGAGAACAGATCACTGAATTGCCCCAACAGTTGGCGACAATCACCCTGCTGCTCAGGGGTCGGTGTGGTGGAGAGGACCACACCCTCCACTGACCCATCTCGCTCCCCTGCACACAGGAGGTCAGGAAGGGGCTCGCTCTCCTCCTCCATCCCAGCATCTGTGGCCAGAAGCATGCCCACTTCAGACCTCTCAAAGTGGGGCTTCAGGCGGTTAACATGCAGGACCCGCCAGGGGTTCTTGGGAGACTGCAAGTCCACCACGTTGGTAACAGGACTCTTGCGCTCCACCACCTCAAAGGGGCAGGTCCACCTATCCTGGAGCGCACAGGGCTCCACCGGGGCCATGACCCAAACCTTCTGTCCAGGCTGAAACTCGATCAGAGTGGCATTCTGATCGTGCCAGCGTTTCATCTCTTCCTGGCTGGCTTCCAGGTTTGCCTCAGCAAGTTTCCTGAAACGCCGAGTCTGGTTCCTGAAGGCCAGCATGTAACTAAACACATCCTGGGGAGGTTTCCTGGGAGATTGCACCCAGCCTTCCTTGACCAGACTCAGAGGCCCTCTTACCGGGTGACCATAGAGCAGCTCAAAGGGACTGAACCCTAAGGACTTCTGTGGCACCTCACGGTAAGCAAACAACAGGCATGGCAAGAGGACATCCCACTTACGCCTCATGGGCTCGTCTAGGCCCATAATCATGCCCTTAAGGGTCCGGTTGAATCTCTCAACCAGCCCATTACCCTGGGGGTGGTAAGGAGTGGTGAACTTATACGTTACCCCACACTCCTCCCACAGAGACTTCATGTACTTGGAGATGAAGTTAGTTCCCCTATCGGACACCACCTCTCTGGGGAATCCCACACAGGAGAAAATCCCCATCAGTGCCCGGCCCACCACGGGGGCCGTCACTGTCCTCAGCGGGATGGCATCAGGGTACCTGGTGGCATGGTCCACCAAGACCAGGATGAACCTGTTGCCCATGGCTGTCTTCGGATCCAGAGGCCCCACAATATCAATGCCCACTCTTTCGAATGGGCTGTAGTGGGGCCTTAATCTTCCCCCCACTCTTCCCGCTTGCCTGGCAAGTGTCACACGTCCTGCAGTGAGCATCGGAGCTCCTGCGCATCTGGGGCCAATAGAAGTGGGTGACCAGCCTCTCAAAGGTCTTGGTCTGCCCCAAATGTCTGGCCAGTGGCACATCATGAGCCAACCCCAGTAGGAAGGTCCTGAAGCGCTGGGGTACCACCATCACACGGGCTGACCCAGGCTCAGCAACCTTAGGCTCGCTGTAAAGGAGGTCGTTCTCCCAATAGATCCAATGTGACCCTGTCTGGTCACCTACTGCCTGGGCGGCGGCCTGTCGCCGCACCCCCTCAAGAGAAGGGCAGGTTCTCTGCTGCTCGCAACATTCCTCCCTGGAGGGCCCCCCTTCCTGCTGCCAATGGGTCAGCTCCGGTAGGTCCCCCAGTTCGGCCACTTGTTTCCCTGTAGGTTCCAGGGCATCCCCCTCAAGGTCTGCTCCCTCTGGGACCGTGGGAACCGCGGGGGCCGGTTTCCCGCGCTCCCTACCCCTTCTCTTTGAGGCAGGGGCCTGGGCCATACTTTCAGGCTCCAGACCCTCCTGAACATCCTTCTGAGCTGTCATGGACCGAGTGGTCACACACGCCCACTCAGGCAAACCCAACATTTCCAGATGAGACTTTCTCTCCACCGTAGCCCACGGGGAGTTCTCCAGATCGTTGCCCAACAGACAGTCTACAGGCATGGCGGCCCTCACAGCCACTTGAAGAGTTCCTGTGACCCCCCCCACTCGAAGAGAACCTGAGCCACTTCACACTGGCTCTCTGAGTTGTCTGCTGACACTACGGGGCAGAATGCATGGGGGACAACTTGCTCTTTGGACACCAACCGGGAGCTGACAGCAGTCACACTAGCTCCGGTGTCCCTGAGAGCCTCCACCCTATGGCCATTGATGGTCACCCACTGCTGGTACTTCTGAGTGTTGGTTGGCAGTGTGGGGTTAGGGACCTTCTCGAAGTCCCCTAGCGAGACAAGGGTTAACTCTACGGGATCCCACCCACCTTGGACCTCCATTTCCTCCCCCCCCCCCAGGGCTACACTGGCAATCTGGCGGGATGGTGCACGGGGTGGTGCACGAGGGGATGCATTGGGGTCCCTCTGGGGACACTGGGGATCATAATACCGGTGGCCCACTTGACCACACTTGAAACAAGTAAGGGGCCCCCTATGAACAGGCCTATCTGTCGGGGACACTGGCTTCTTCTCAGGGGGAGGCTGGGACACCACTGCTTGGTTCCCTTGGGAATTACTTTGGGTCCCTCTCTGGAACTCCCTCTGTTTACCCTTGTCCCCCCCACTTTTCTGCTGGGGACCCTGCCCACCTCTGGCGAAGTCTCCCACAAAACCTTTGCGGACCTGGGTGCTCACCCAGCGGTCCGCCTCACCAGCAAGCTTCCTAGGGTTAGTCAGCTTGCTATCAATCAGGTGCTGGCGTAGCTCTGGAAAACAGTTACTGGACAAATGCTCCCACGCAAACAAATCATACAATTGCTCGAAAGTTTTCACTTTTCTACCTTTTACCCAGCGATCCATTGCTCTGCAGAAAAAAGACACATATTCAACCCACGTGGTACCCTCTAACTTCTTACAGGTCCTAAACCTCTGCCTCTACAATTCCGGGGTCAAACCATAACGGGTCATCAAAGCTTCTTTCATATGGGCATACACCATCCTGCTCTCCTTAGGCAGGTCCAACAGAGTATCCCTACCATCACTCACAAAGCGCCCCCACAATCCCGCTCCCCAATCCTGCTCAGGGACCCGGTGGGACACCATTGCTATCTCATATGCGGCAAACCATTGCCCAATATCCTCACTCTTGTGAAAATCCTTAATGACATCCTTAGGAATATAAACTCTACTCTCAGGAGTTACTAAAGGTATGCTGCCACCAGAGGGGGAAACCGGGACACTCCTCGCCCTGATCTCTATCTCCCTCAACATTCTCTCATGTTCCATTCTCATTTTCTCAAGTTCAAATGACAATCGATTCTTCTCAATGTCTAACTTCTTACTCTCAAGGTCCTTCTGACCTTCCAATTTAGCCATCTCCAAACTATGCCTCCTATCTCTCTCCCTGTCCTCCAGCTCTTCTGGGGTCAGGCTCCTTTGGGATACACTAGTACCTGGATTGGAGGGTGTTTTATCTCCCCCCCCCTCTACTGCATCATCCTGCTGCCCTCCAGCATTCTCTTCCTCATCCCCAGCGGACTCTCTCGCTTCCCACCAGGCCTTCAGCGCCTTGTGGTACTCCTCCTTCCTAGAGAGACCTATCACGGGGACTGCGAATTGCCTACAAAATGACTTCAGCTGTTTGGCAGTATAGGTATCTAATCTTTCCTCCTCAAAGGCGAGATCCTCCGAAGCATTGGATGTTGGCCTTCCCATATTAGCAGTACTCATGGCTGCGATCAACAATTCAATACTAAAACAACCAACTAAAAAAAATTCGGAGAGAAAAAAAAAATCCGCGCGTGTCTGCACTTTGGTCTGTACTCACTAGGGGTGTCTACCAGTTATTGTACGTGGATCATAAATGCAAGTCCTGATCCTCACCGCTGACCGCCAATGTTAGAAATGGGGGTCTCTAGTTGGCCATGGCTGGCGCCAATGTCCAAATAGGGACCCTTCTTCCTAAGTCAGGGAAAGTGGGCTACCCCCTTTGATAACCCCTGCTCAACCCTGTGGTAACGTAGCACGAGCAGTTAGGCCTATCTCAGAGGCAGTGTGTGAAGCATTTATGACCATGCACAATAAGGCAGTAACGACACCACAAAAGGACACAACTCAAGTAGGTATAGGCAAAATAGTATCTTTATCTAAGGTTTAGTACGAGACTCTCAAAAGCGTTTTAACCAGTCACAATGCACGTAAATCAGTAGGGACTTAAAAAGGCAACAACGTGTTCACCAGAACGTGGCACTGACTGAGTTCATGGCATGGGTCTAGCGACCCGTTGCGCACCAGATACCTGCCGTTGGACGGGGACACAGCACGTAGCTTCTCGAAGAAACGGAGACGGTGACAGGCGGACTCCCAGAGACCACAGTTCTCGATGGCAGTGGTCCGCAAAGTGCACTCACAATGATTCGGGCACTCGGGGACAGGCGGGCTCCCAGCGGCAGCAGCACGCGGCTGCGGCGGCCCGGGCTGGTGGTGGCGATGACTCTCGTCGTGCAGCTCCGTGGTGGGCTCGTGGCAGCAGCAGCGCTCTCCTAGCTGCGGCGGCCCACGGGACGATTTGCGATGGTGCAAGGTTGACAAAGACGCGGGCACTCAGCGGCAGCAACTCTCTCTTAGCTGCGGCGGCCCACAGGACAAATCCCAATGATGCAAAGTTAGCAAAGGTGCGAGCACTCCGCGACAGCAGCTCTCTCTTAGCTGCGGCGGCTCACAGGACAAATCACGATGATGCAAAGTTAGCAAAGGTGCGAGCACTCAGCGGCGGCAGCCCTCTCTTGGCTGCGGCGGCTCACAGGACAAATCTTGGTGATGCAAAGTTAGCAAATGTGCGAGCACTCCGCAGCAGCAGCTCTCTCTTAGCTGCGGCGGCCCACACAGTTTCAGCGAAGGTTCTGAGGATTCAAAATAAGGCGGGCACTCAGCGGCGGCAGCTCTCTCTTAGCTGCGGCGGCCCACACAGTTTCAGCGAAGGTTCTGAGGATTCAAAATAAGGCGGGCACTCAGCGGGGGCAGCTCTCTCTAGCTGCGGCGGCCCACACAGTTTCAGCGAAGGTTCTGAAGATTCAAATTAAGGCGGGCACTCAGCGGCGACAGCTCTCTCTTAGCTGCGGCGGCCCACACAGTTTCAGCGAAGGTTCTGAAGATTCAAATTAAGGCGGGCACTCAGCGGCGGCAGCTCTCTCTCAGCTGCGGCGGCCCACACAGTTTCAGCGAAGGTTCTGAAGATTCAAATTAAGGCGCGCACTCAGCGGCGGCAGCTCTCTCTTAGCTGCGGCGGCCCACACACAGAGTTCACAAGGGTTACCAGTCCGCGTTCCTCACAGTAGGACTAGAGGTTCCGGATTACTCGACGGAGGCCTCACCTGCAAGTAGAATTCCTAGCAAAGGAATTCGGGCGGCTGACGGGGTGAAGTCTAATGTCCCTGAGACTTCAGCAGGAGGCGCTCTCAATTCAGGCCCTTGGGTAGTTTCTTCAGCAAGCTTGGTGAAAGTTTCAAAGTCCTTTCCTCTCTCCGCTCGGACAGAGTTTCGTCTTGACATCCAGAAGGAACACACTTGAAACAGGTTTCAGCGCAGCGTTTTATACCTAAAAAGTCTTTGTTCTCTGCAGTCACAAATCACTGCATCCAGCCAGAACCAGTTCGGTGGGGTCGGGGAGCACTTGGTTTACGAGGCGACATCCTGCCCTTTGAGAATCTGGGGGTCTGCTATCAGACGCCCAGTGGGAGGTGGAGCCGTCATTCACCTTGCCAGGCACGGCCCTGCTCAGATCAAAGAGTCACCCCTCTCCATACTCTAAATGCCGATCTCTCTCTCCAGCCAGGTCTGACCCAGCTGGCCCTGCTGCTCCAAAACCAGACGGCCAATACACACGCTAGCAAAGCCTACAGGAAAGCTGAGGCCAGAAAATACCTCGTTTCTAGCAGAGGTATTTTCGAACACGGGCTACGCAAATAATCCTTACTAAAAGATGTATCGCAATGTCCTGAGCTTAAACATATCAAATTCGACGTTCCTATCAGGTTGCTGGGGGCAGGCAGCATTAGGGCATGTAATACTCAGCCTGCCCATTCTGGCCTATGAGAACGGATAGCCCCACAATAGTAAACAGTGAAATGGAGGGTAACTCGCTATTAGAACATGCTACACAGACATACTTTAAAAGCTGCTTCGGTGGGTAGCGCAAATCAGCGCTGCTGGCCCACCAGCAGTATTTGGTCTACCAGCCCTGGGCACACACAGTGCACTGATACTAGGGACTGACAGGTAAACCAAACGAGCCAATTATGATTATCCCAATTCATACAGTTATCTTTACACAGGGAGCATTCGCGCTGTGTCACTGATTGGCAGTGGCACAGCGCCCAGAGCATCTAAATCCAGCCAACATAAAAGGTAAGAAGCGAAAAGAGGAAGGGAGACCCGCGCCAATGATGCCAGGTCTAACACGCAGCCAGGACAGAAAATGTGGGTTTTGGAGCCTGTGGCCCCAGCAGCTCTCCAAGACAAGTGGAGTGGCCCCGACACCATCCTTGAAAAGAAAGGTGAGGTCACCTACTTGGTGGACCTAGGGACTCCAAGAAGTCCCCTCAGTGTACTTCACGTGAACCACCTAAAACCTTTTGTAGACAGGGCCGACATGAGCTTGCTCATGGCCACTGATGAGGGACAAGAGGAAGAGAGTGACTCTCTCCCTTATCTATCTCCTCTCTCAGAACCCTGTTGTTGGGTCAGTTGAAGGAGTAGCCTTGGCAGGCAGCCTCACTGACCAGCAGCAAGCTGATTGCAGGCAAGGCCTCAATCGGTTCAACCACATATTCTCTTAAACACCCAGTCAAACCACCTGGTGTACCCATGAGGTGGACAGAGGTGACAGTCTGCCTGTGAAGAACATAATTTACAGACAGCCTGACCATGTCAGAGACTGCATGTGCCCAGAGGTCCAAAAGATGACGGAATTGGGGTCCATTGAGCCTTTAGATAGCCCTTGGGCTAATACAGTAGTCCTGGTACCAAAACCTCACACCAAAGGTGGCAAGAGAGAATTGAGGTTTTGTGTGGACTACAGAGGCCTTAATGCAGTCACTAGGACTGATGCCCATCCTATTCCCAGGGCAGATGAGCTCATAGATACTTTGGCCTCAGCCAAATATCTGAGCACATTTGACCTAACTGCTGGCTACTGGCAAATCAGACTTGCGGAGGATGCCAAGCCAAAAACAGCATTCTCAGCCCCCAGTGGGCTTTATCAATTTATTGTGATGCCTTTTGGCTTGCAGAATGCGACTGCCACATTTCAGAGGTTGGTGAACAAAGTCCTAACAGGTCTGAAAGCCTATAGTGCAGCATATCTAGATGATATTGCTGTCTTTAGCTCCACCTGGTCCACCTCAGAAATGTTCTGGAGGCCCTGCAAAAGGAAGGCCTCACTATCAAGGTAACCAAGTGCCAGATAGGGCAGAGCAAGGCTGTATACTTGGGTCACCTGGTAGAGGGAGGCCAAGTTCAGCCATTGGACAGTAAAATCCAGACCCTCATGGACTGGGTTGCTAGACTCAGGTCAGAGCTTTCTTGGGCCTGACTGGGGAGGAGGTTTGTTAAGGGATATGGGTCTATTGCAACTCCCCTTAATGATCTCACCACCAAGAGAATGCCTAAGAAAGTTCAGTGGACAGTTAGCTGTCAAAAGGCATTTGATGACCTGAAGCAGGTTATATGCACTGCTCCCATTCTGCAAAGTCCTGATTACTTCAAAACCATCATGGTCCAGACAGATGCTTCTGAAATAGGGGTAGGAACTGCTTTGTCACAACTTAATGCAGAGGGCCAGGACCAACCAGAAGCTTTTATAAGCAGAAGGTTGACCCCAGGGAGAAACGTTGGTCAGCTGTAGTAAGGGAGGCCTTTGCTGTGGTCTAGGCCTTGAAGAAGTTGAGGCCATACCTGTTTAGTACTGACTTCCTTGTTCAGACAGACTATAAGACCCTCTTATGGCTTAAACAAATGAAGGGTGAAAATCCAAAACTTTTGAGGTGGTCCATTTCCCTACAGGGGATGGACTTTTCAGTGGAACATAGGCCTGGGAGTAACCATGCAGATGGACTCTCCAGATATTTCCACTTAGAAAATGAAGACTCAACTGGGCAAGGTTAGTCTCATCTCCTTACGTTTAGGGGTGTGTGTCGGAAAGTAGGATCTGCTTTCATGGTTACCCCCACTTTTTTCTGGTGTCATTATGGTTTTCTAACTAGTCTGACTGGGATCCTGCTAATCAGGACCCCAGTCTCTGTGCTTCTTCTCTAAATTGGACCATGGTGAGTACTTAGGTACCCCCCAGATTGGCCACTGGAGTACCCTTGTAAGCCCCTAGTATATGGTACTAAGGCACCTACGGCATGGGTACACCAGGGGTCCCCCATGGGCTGAAGAATGTATTATGCCACCCATGGGAGATCAAATTGTGACTGCAGGCCTGCCATTGCAGCTTGTGTAAGCTGGTGGTAGCACCACTTCTGACAGATGTTTTCTTATATCTGAGGTCACTGCACTTAAAACCTATAAGTCACCCCTAAGGCAGGCCTTTCAATCCTGAAGGCAAGGTGCTTGGTTATAAGTGTGAGGGTGCCCCTGCAGGAGCAGGACACCCCTACAATCCTCGGAGTCCATTCTCCCGGGTTGTAAAAGCATCAGCCATTACGATACATAGAATGGCCATGCGTCATTCCGCGATGGCTAACTCTAAACTGGTTTTAATGAACACTGGTGTGTTTGGTATACAACATGTTGGAATCATACCCCAACACTCGCTCCTCTGGGAAGCCCTCAGTACTCCCGGTACCAGTCTTCCAGACCCGAACAGCAAACTATGGCTGCTGCCGACCAGAGACACGATTCTGCCCTCCTACTGCTGAGCCAAGCTCGAGCAGGGGAAGGCAGGACAATAGGTTTCCTGTCACAGGGAGGTGTGACCACCTCCCAGACAGGACTTAGTGTATTGGGCCTGGGTGGGGGCATTTGCCAGCGCCACTAGACTGCTTTGAAGGGCACATTTGGTGCCCTCCTTGCCTACTCCAGTTAGAGCCAGTTCAGGGAGCCGTTGGCTCCCGCTCTGGCCTGAAACTGGACAAAGGACATGGGAGTTTCCTCCCCACTGTCCAGCCCCTCCTGTGGGAGGGACCCCTAAATCATCCTAACCCTTTCCTTAGGGTACTTTAGGGCTTACCTGTGGGTGGTTCCTTAGATTCGTCGTGGGACAAGATGCAGATCCGAAACTACTTCATCTTCAACCGTCTGGGCACTTTGGACTTAGTTGGAGTTCGCTTTTGGAACCTAGACTGCTACTGGGAAGACTCCTGCTGCTCCTGGTCTTGTCGTCCTGCCAGTCTTCTGCATCGTCTGTGCCTGTGCCACCTACAGGTTCTTCTACAAGCCTGTGGACATCCGAGACAACCCGAAGGAATCTCCCTTGGAGTGAAGGAGTCACTCCCATGCACCTACAGGCACCGCATTGAAGCTGATCGGTCTGCTGTTCCTGAGCTCCCACAGATTCTGAAAGGTTCAGCAACACATGTGGTGGTTCTGCAACTCCCTCGAGGCCTGCACTGTCTTCACAGCAAGTTTGAAGCCAGTATCCCTCGTCAGAACCGCTGGAGCAGTACCCCTGTGCACCACATTAACTTGCTGTTGACAAAGCTTGTTGGCTCTCTTCTCCAGAGATCTTCGGGCTCCAAGAAGCTCCAGCCTCAAGCATCTCTTGCTACCAAGATCTTCATCCTCACTCATCCTCTGCACCGTGGGCCTTCATCATTGGTGAGCTGCTTGAGGTCCTCTTGCGACTCCTGTGCCTCTGCCCTGTGGGTCCTCTTGGGGGTCTTCTTTGGCTCCAGTGAGCGCCTCTGCTCGCTCGGGGCCTGCTCTGACATACCTGCTTGGGGTGAGTCCCTTGGACCTTGCTGGTCTTGACATTGCACCTTTTTCGTCTACTACATTTGTTGCCGTTGCCAAGGCTTGTTGGTGCTCCAGGTGGACACCGACCCCATGGCTCTTGACATCCGACGTGGGACAGCTCGTGAATGGCTCCTGGTATTGCACAGCAGCACCTGGTCCGCACAGCTGCAGCGTCAAGGTCACCGTCAACTCTACTGCATCGTCCGACATCGGTGGGCATTCGTCTTCCGTGCCCCTTGTTAGAAATGGGGGTCTCTAGTTGGCAGAGGTAGGTACCTTTGTCCAAATAGGGACCCTTGCTTCTAGTCAGGGTAAGGGGGACACACTTCTAAAATAACTCCTGCTCACCCCCTTGGTAGCTTGGCACGAGCAGACAGGCTTATCTCAGAGGCAGTGTGTAAAGCATTTGTGCGCACATACAGTAATACAGTGAAAACACTACAAATGGACACCACACCAGTTTAGAAAAATAAGTAATCTTTATCTAAACCAAACAAGACCAAATATAAAAATAATACACAATACAATACTGTAAAAATAGTTACTTTGCAAGATAACCTTTAAATTGCAGAAATAGCTGAAAAACACAGTTCTTCCGAGTCGGTAGCTCCGTCCGGGGCTACCACGATGCTGAAACAACAAAGTCTAAGAGGTCCAGCTGACCGCGTTGGTAGGGGCCAGCTAAAGCGTTGACAGACTCGTGAACAGTACCTTTCTCGTTGCGGCCGACACGTTGGTGCGAGTCGGTCAAGGGCAACCGTCGCGGTTGTGTTGCACACAAATGGAAGCGGTGCAGGGTGCGGTGCCCTCACGATGCGGTGCAGGCAGCGGCTCAGTGACGATCGTCCAGACGGCATCGGTGAGCCCAAGGCTTACGGTGCAGGGTGAGGCGGTGCTCGATGCAATGCTGGCAGGTTGCGGTGCAGGCAACGGTCGATGTACCGGTCGGGCAGTGACGGTGTCGATGATGTCCAGGCAGGGTGAGATGAGGCGGTGCGGAGTGCGGTGCCCACAGGACGTGGTGCAAGCAACGGCTCGGTGACGATCGTCCAGACGGCATCAGTGAGACTAAGGATGTGGTGCGAAGTGCGGCGATGCCTTCTGCGGGGCCTTCAGGACACGGAATCCTGCAATGGACTCGGTGACAGAGTCGGTTGCCTTTTTCTTCTGTGGCGACTGAAACCAGCGGTTCCAGAGACGGTGCACAGAAGGATGGTGAGGCTGTTCCTGAGACCTTGTGAACAGGGGGCAAGCTCCACTTCCAAGCTCTTGGAGATACTTTCTCAAGCAGGATGCAGACACAGTTCCTCTCCTTGGCAGAAACAGCCACTGCAGGCCAACCCCAGACAGCACACAGCGAAGGGGCAGTACTCCTTCTCCAGTTTTTCCAGCTCTTCTCCTTGGCAGAGGTTCCTCTTGAAGTCCAGAAGTGACCTAAAGTTCTGGGGTCTGGGCCCCAATATTTATACAGCAAAATCCTTTGTTCTCTGGTGGCAGAGAAGCCCTGTGCCCAGTCAAAACCAGCTCTGTCCTCTCTGGTGCAGCTTCCTGGCAGGAGGTGGAGACAGCATTGTGTAAGGCAGACCAGGCCCATTCAGGTGAAAGGAAATCTCCTCCCCCTATTCTAAATGCAGCCCAGCCCGGACTCACCCTGGAAAGGCAGGACACACCTAACTCCCCCCTTCATCCCCCAAGTGGCTGTCTGAACAGAATGCACATCCCCAGCCCCCCTGTCACTCCAAAGCCAGACTGTCAATACACATCCTAGCAGAGGCACACTGGATGGCTAAGCAAGAAAATACCTACTTTCTAAAAGTGGTATTTTCAAACACAGAATGTAAAAATCACCCTCACTAAAACATGCACCTTAACATTCTGAGTTCAGGCATACTAAACTTTATTTTCCTATCTTGTTCCCCTGGGCAGTTGTGCTTATAAGGTGTTATAAGCAAACTCCCCATTCTATCCTATGGGGACACATAGCCTTACAATAGTGAAAAACGAATTTGGCAGTATTTCACTAACAGGACATGCCACACACACCAGTGCATGTCCTACCTTTCACATACACTGCACAGGGGTACCTTGGGCCTACCTTATGGGTGACTAACATGTAAGAAAATGGAAGGGTAGGACCTGGCAAGTGGGTGCACTTGCCAAGTCAACATGGGGGTACCAAACTGTGCACAGATACTGCAGTGGCAGATCTGAGTTACATTTACAGGCTGCTTATGTGGGTGGGACAATCAGTGCTGCAGGCCCACTAGCAGCATTTGATTTACAGGCCCTGGGCACACACAGTGCACTGTACTAGGGACTTAGCAGTAAATCAAATATGCCAATCATGGAATCACCAATCCATAAACACAATTTACAGGGAGAGCATATGCACTTTAGCACTGATCAGCAGTGGTAAAGTGCCCAGAGTCATAAAACCAACAAAACAGGGTCCAAAACAGGAGGCCAAAAAGTCCGGTGTTAAACCCGCTGGAAAAGCCAGGTCTAACACAACTCCCTTCCAGCCTAAAGCCAGGGTAGACTAATCAATCCCTTGATAGACTTCCATGCTTGAGGCAATAGAACCTAGACCTGGCCCACAACAACAGGGGCACATTCTGGTTCTACGCCTTTCTAAACCCAGTTGGATCCCTCTGTCCATACTCTCAGGGCCCACTAAGCTAACCCATGGGGAACCCTTCTCCTCACCAGTGGACACCATCTGTGCAGCACCTAACCTTAGCTTGCTCACAGGTGTGTCCCAACAGGCAGAGAGTACCCACAATGCCCACACAGTGGTGTGGCCCAGTCCACCCCCGGGGTGTGACTCCTGCCGCCCGCCCCCCCCAGGGGCCACTCTGTTCCTGAGGACAGCAAGCCACAGTGGCCACTGACAGTTCTCAGTGATGAGACCCAGGCCTTATGCCTTTCAGGGCTCTTGAACCTCTGTGGTGTCCGAGAGAGGGGGGCAGTAGCCCCAGGTGCCTTGCACCCTTTGTCCACTCTCCCTCCTGTCAGGTCCTGACACTGATCCACCAACCCAGGGTCTCTACCCTGCGACTGGACAGGGGACTGGGATGGGCTCTCCCACAACCTGTCCTCCTCCTTGGGGCTCTGCATCCTCCCACCTGCAGCGGTACCCCGTTCCAGAATTGTCAGGGCACCCGTGGCAGGTGTCCTGCACAATTCGCCCACCAGTTCAGGGGTTATATCCTGCAACTGGGATCCCAGCCTAGGGTCTGTACCCTTAGACTGGGCAGGGTTCAGGGGTGAGCCTGCCCTCTCCCTGCCCCCCCTACTGGGGCCCTGCACCCTCCCACCTGGAGCGGTGCCCCCAGAAGACAAACCAATAGGGGCATTGTTAGCAGTCGCTCCTTCATCCAGGTCAGGGGGGACACCCTGAACCTGGTCCTCCAACCCAGGGTCTGTACCCTTAGGCTGGACCTGTGTCTGGCAACCCAGGACTTCCGGGGGTGTACACCAACCCTCCCCAAAGGAAACACACTCCTCTGGAGTTGTGCAAGAGTCTGCCTGGCACAGGTCTCCAGCCTCCTGTCTACCTGACAGAGCATGAAGACCCCCCAGGCCAGAGGTGGCCTCACCAGGGTCAGTCATGGGGTGCTCTGACCTCAGAGCTGGCAACCCCTGACCCACTGGTCCTTCCAATTGGGGACTGCGTCCCCCCTCACCCCTCTCTCTGGACTCATGCCCTCTCCCAACTGGAGAGGTGCTGCCAGACACCAGAGCTGGTGGAATGCTGGTTATAGCAGTCTACCCCAACCTAACTGACACCTTGGGATCCCCCTCAGGGGATAGCCTCCTGGTACAGACCATCCCCCCCTGGTGTTCCCTCATGGGACCAACCAGGCCTTGAGACTGGGTTTCGGGAACCTCGGGACACAGCCCACTCCCACTCCTTCTCCTCTGAGACAGGACATGGGACCATACACCCCTCCTTGCTCTGGGACCTATCTGGGCCACCACCACCTTAAGGATCACCCCCAGATGCTTCTTCAGACCCTCTGTAATCCACCAAAAGGTCTGCCTCCAGTGTGAGCTCCCTGGGGTCAGAGAACTCACACTCCACCAGGTGTTGGCATAGCTCTGAAAAACAGGGACTTAAAATATGCTCTCCAACAATTGAATCACACAGCCCCACACAGGTGTTAACCAAGCTACCCTTTGCCTCTCTATCCAGTGCCTCGCACAAGTACCCCACATCACTCTCCAGAGACTGGCAAGACAGCGTCTGACTGTCTCTGTCACTCAACCCACACTCTTCTGGGCAGTCTCCACACTCACATACCAGAACTTCTACCCTGGGGGAACCCCTCTCCCTGTACCTCTCATCTAGAGTCAGTAGAGTGTCCCTCCCACCACTAGGAATATGATCCCCTATGCCAGTTCCCCAATCCACTTCAGGGACACTGCGCCCCACTGGAGCTACCTCATAAATATGAGCCCCCTGGTGTATGTCAACCCCCTCCTTCAAGTCAGGCACCACATCTCTGGGTGTGTGTACATTTCCCCCAGCACTAAAAAACACCTTTTGCTGCCACCATCTGAGCTGGACTCCACCTCCAGCCCAGCCAAGCTCACTTCCTGAGCTACACACATTTTCTTTCCAGCTAAGGCTCGCTCTATCTCCTCGCGCTCCCGGTCTAGCTGCCTCAGCCTCCTGTCATGAGCACAAATCCGATTCCTCTCCTCACGAGCCAATCTTTCCCATAATGTTTCCTCCTCAGGGCCACTGCCCTCTTGGCATTCTGGCTGGGGATCCTCCCCCTCAGATTCCTCCTCAGAGTCATCTGATAGTGTTGCCTCCCAGCGTAGCACCTCATAGCTATGCAAGGCTGCCTCAAGATCCTGCCTTGTGGATCTACTCCTCACAGACAGCCCCCTCTCCTTGCAAAAGGCTTTTAGTTCCCTCATCTTGTAGATGTATAGGTGCCAAAAGTTGATTTCCATTTTTACAAGGCCCCACAGGTGCAATAACTAACCAGAGTTCCAACAACCAAATTCCAAATGGAAACAGGGACAAAATAGTATGTGGTTGTGTAATGGTCCGCACTATACTAGTAGTGTACACCAATCACTGTATGTAGGGCACAAATGCAAGTCCAGATCCCACCGCTGCCACCAATGTTAGAAATGGGGGGCTCTAGTTGGCAGAGGTAGGTACCTTTGTCCAAATAGGGACCCTTGCTTCTAGTCAGGGTAAGGGGGATACACTTCTAAAATAACCCCTGCTCACCCCCTTGGTAGCTTGGCACGAGCAGACAGGCTTATCTCAGAGGCACTGTGTAAAGCATTTGTGCACACATACAGTAATACAGTGAAAACACTGGACACACCAGTTTTGAAAAATAAGTAATCTTTATCTAAACCAAACAAGACCAAATACGACAAAAATCAACAATACAATACTGTAAAAATAGTTACTTTGCAAGATAACCTTTAAATTGCAGAAATAGCTGAAAAACACAGTTCTTCCGAGTCGGTAGCTCCGTCTGGGGCTACCATGATGCTGAAACAACAAAGTCTAACAGTTCCAGCCGACCGTGTCGGTACGGGCCAGCTAAAATGTTGACAGACTTGTGAACAGTACGTTTCTCGTTGCGGCCGACACGTTGGTGCGATTTGGTCAAGGGCAACCATCGCGGTTGCGTTGCAAACAAATGGAAGCTGTGCCCTCGCGATGCAGGCAGCGGCTCAGTGACGATTGTCCAGATGGTGTCGGTGAGCCCAAGGCTTATGGTGCAGGGTGAGGCGGTGCTCAATGCAGTGCTGGTAGGTTGCGGTGCAGGCGACGGAGCCGGTCATTATACCAGTCGCGCAGCGACAGTGTCAGTGACGTCCAGGCAGGGTGAGATGAGGCAGTGCTGAGTGCGCTGCCCACAGGACGCGGTGCAAGCAACGGCTCGGTTACGATCGTCCAGACGGCATCAGTGAGACCAAGATGCGGTGCGAAGTGTGGCAGTGCCTTCTGCGGGGCCTTCAGAACACGGAAACCTGCGACAGACTCGGTGACAGAGTCGGTTGCCCTTTTTGTGTGCGGTGACTGAAACCAGGGGTTCCAGAGACGGTGCACAGAAGGAAGGTGAGGTTTCTGCTGTTCCTGAGACCTCATGAACAGGGGGCAAGCTCCACTTCCAAGCCCTTGGAGATACTTTCTTAAGCAGGATGTACACACAGTTCCTCTCCTAGGCAGAAACAGCCACTGTAGGCCAACCCCAAAGAGCACACAGCAAAGGGGCAGTACTCCTCCTCCAGTTTCTCCAGCTCTTCTCCTTGGCAGAGGTTCCTCGTGAAGTCCAGAAGTGATCTAAAGTTCTGGGGTCTGGGCCCCAATATTTATACAGCAAAATCCTTTGACTCTGGTGGCAGAGAAGCCCTGTGACCACTCAAACCCAGTGTAGGAAAGTGGGTTTCTGTTGCAGTAACCCCCCCACTTTTTGCCTGATAACTGATGCACTTTTCCTTGGTGTGCCCTGGGTCCCTGCCAATCAGGTACCCAGGGCCTGTGTTCCTTCCCTAAAAACTGTACTAAAGCCTAAACCCAATTGGCATCTCTGGCCACAGGTAAGCCCCTGGTAAATGGTACCCTAGGTACCCAGGGCACTGTGACCAGAGAAGGCCCCTAAGGGCTGCAGCACTTATTGTGCCACCTTAGAGGCCCTGTACCCTGACACACACACACCCTGCCTTTGCAGGCTGAGTGTCTTGGTGCAGAACTAAACAGAGAGTCGACATGGCACACATCCTTGTGTGCCATGCCCACAAACACACTGCCCTGGCATACCTCAGTCACCCCTCTAGCTGGGTGCACTATGCCAGTGGTGTGGGCACAGGTGCATGAGCCCTGTGCCCCTACAGTACCCAGGGCCATTCCTGGGCACTGTAAGTGCAGTGATGCCATTAAGAGTATATGGTGCTGGGAGGTTGTCATTACGAACTCCACAGCACCATAATGGCTACACTGAAGACTGAGAAGTTTGGTATCAAACTTCTCAGCACATTAAACCCACACTGATGCCAGTGTGGGATTTAATGTAAAATGCACGACAGAGGGCAACTTAGAGTTGCCCCCTGAACCTAACCTACAATCCACGTCTTGTCTGAGGGGCTGCCCCGGCTGCCACACAGCAGACATGTTGCTGGACCCCTGGATAGAGAGCCATCCGCTCTCCTGGGCCTGCAACAATGCACACCCTGGGCGAGGTGCTAGGTCTCCTCCCCCAGGATGGGCAGGAGAAGCTTCAAAGGCATGCCGCCTTTGTGAGCTTCTCCAGGCCACTTGCTGTACTCAGCAACTGGCCCTCACCGGTTCTGACCCCCTCTCTGGCGGGGAGAGGCGAGGTGAAGCACAACTCCGGGCTCTCGCCATCTTGAAGATGGGGAGCCCTGCCCAATCAGGACTAGGCTACTGCCCCCCTCCCACAGGAGAGGGGCAGGATAGGGGGTGTACCCACCCCAGGGAAGGGACCCATTGGTCCCTGCCCTTTACCTACCTGTAACGCCCCTAAATTTAGTATTTAGGGGCACCCTGAACCTTCCTTCCTCAGATTCCCGCAACCTAAGAAGAAAAAGGACGAAAGAAGACGCCCAGCAGAGGAGACTGCAGAGAACAACTGACTTGGCCCCAGCCCTACCGGCCCGTCTGCAGTTTCCAGAGATCCTGCGCCAAAAATCGTCTTGTCCTTCAGCCAGCGACCTCCAGAACCCCGGGGAGGACTGACTGCCTTCAACAAAGACCGGATCTCCTGTGAACAGCAGCTCTGTTCAAAAGAAACACCAAACAAAGACTCCGAGCCTGCTGAGGAAAAAGAAACCCGACGCCTGGAACCACCACTGCACCCGTCGCCTACAGCCCGAGTTCAAGTGGCCCACCGGTCCCAGCGAGGTCCCCCAGCGCTCCAGAGTCCGAGTCCACTGTGGGTTGACCCCTCCAGGACTCCCCAACGTCGCCTGCAGCCTCTGCACGAGACACCCCCCAACCGCGAGTGGTCCGGTAAGGTGAAATCCGACCTCAAAAGACACCCCTGCATCCAGCCGCCCTGCGCCCTGGAGAAAGGAACCTGTGGTGCACCTACGTCCCCGAGCCCTCCAACTTACCTGCCCAGCTGTTGGTTCCTCCTGGAAGTCTTCCTGGACCGAGCCTGCAGCTGAAAACCAAAACCGAAAATCCCCATTGAAAACAACAGGGCACCCAACACCAAAACAGCACTCTGCACCCGGCCGCCCCAGCGCCGCTGAGGGTGCACCTTTTGTGCTGGCTTGTTTCCCAATTTGCCCTGACCTAAACCCTAGGAGCTTTGCTCCCACAACCTTGTGGCCTGCTCGCCAGCAGCCACCAACCGGAGGCCCCCCATCCCCCATAGGATAACTTTGGGCCTCAACACTCTGCACCCGACTTCCCTAGTGCCGCTGAGGGTGCAACAACAGTGCATCACTGACCCTGGGAGACCCCTGAGTCTATGCCCAGAACCTTAACTCTGCCAGTCGAGTACTTACCTGAAAACCGATAACCTACATTTTCTCCATAGGGTAACATTGACTGGTTTACACTGAAATTTCTTCTGTGTCGAGTTTTGAAACTTTAAAATAATCACTAAAAATCGTCCGATCAACGAAAACGAAATTACTCACCTGTTATCAGGAGAGATCCCAGTGCGGGATCTTGGTGCCCAGCACTGACCCTGAAAAGTAATCATAACTGTACTTACCGGTAACTTTAATTTCCTTCCATAGGATAACATTGCCTGGTTTTTGCTGAAAAAGTTTCTAAGTGTCGATTTTGCAAACTTACAAATATTCGTTAAAAATCGCCTGTATAACAAAAACACATTCTTTCAACTGTTTACAGGAGATGCACCAGTGCTGGATCCAGGATCCAACACTGAGTTAGAAAAAGTAACAATAACCACACTTACCTGCTAAGTGAATTTCCTCCCGTAGGATAACATTGGTGATTCTATGTGAAAAAGTTTCTAAGTGTCAACTTTTAAAATACAATAATATTCCTTAAAAATCACAACTGTAACCAAAACGTTTTTACTCAACTGTTTACAGGAGATGTCCCAGGACTGAATCTAGGATCCAGTCCTGTGGTAAGAAAAGTAATCCAAAAAGTAATCTATTGCATTTAACTAGAAATTCCCATTGAGCTCAATGTATTATTGTGTTTGAAATTGTGTTGCCTATTGTAACAACTGTAACTATTGTATTCAAAAGTCTATTGCCTATTTGAAAAGTATTTAACTAAAGTAACTCATTCTGAGAAAGTATATTTTGATACCTATTGTTGGTTCTAAAATAAAACAACTATATATTTTGATACAAAACCATTGGCCTAGAGTTCAGTTCTTGAGTGTGTGAGACCATTTGCTGACTGAGTGTGTACAACAAGTGCTTTACACTGTCCTCTGATACTGCCTTACTGCTCGACCAAGCTACCACTTTAGAGAGTAAGGTTATATCTAACTTTAGCCTCTGCCAAACCTCTGGGGACTGTGGACTCTGTGCACACTGAACCTTACTTTGGTTCAGTATATACAGAGCCACTTTCTTACACCCAGTTCTGTACTCTCTGGTGCAGTTTCCTGGAAGGAGGTGGAGACAGCATTGTGAAAAGACAGACCAGGCCTATTCAGGTGAAAGGAAATTTCCTCCCCCTACTCTAAATGCAGCCCAGGTCTATTCAGCCCAGCCCGGACTCACCCTGGAAAGGCAGGACACACCTAACCCCCCCCAAGTGGCTGTCTGAACACAATGCACATCCGTAGCCCCTGTCACTCCAAAGCCAAAATACCTACTTTCTAAAAGTGGTATTTTCAAACACAGAATGTAAAAATCACCCTCGCTAAAAGATGCATCTTAACTTTCTGAGTTCAGGCATACTAAACTTTATTTTCCTATCTTGTTACCCTGGGCAGTTGTGCTTATAAGATGTTATAAGCAAACTCTCCATTCTATCCTATGGGGACACATAGCCTTATAATAGTGAAAAACGAATTTGGCAGTATTTCACTATCAGGACATGCCACACACACCAGGGCATGTCCTACCTTTCACATAATCTGCACCCTGCCCACAGGGGTAACTTGGGCCTAACTTAGGGGTGACTAACATATAAGAAAAGGGAAGGATAGGGCCTCGCAATTGGGTGCACTTGCCAAGTCGACATGGCAGTACCAAACTGCGCACAGATACTGCAGTGGCAGATCTGTGCTGCAGGCCCACTAGCAGCATTTGATTTACAGGCCCTGGACACACACAGTGGACTGTACTAGGAAATTTACCAGTAAATCAATTATGACAAACATGGAATCACCAATCCATAAACACAATTTACAGGGACAGCATATGCACTTTAGCACTGATCAGCAGTGGTAAAGTGCCCAGAGTCATAAAACCAACAAAACAGGGTCAAAAACAGGAGGCCAAAAAGCAAAAAGTCCGGGGATAAACCCGCTGGAAAATCCAGGTCTAACACAACTCCCTTCCAGCCTAAAGCCAGGGTAGACTAATCAATCCCTTGATAGACTTTCATGCTTGAGGTGATAGAACCTAGACCTGGCTTACAACAGCAGGGGCACATTCTGGTTCTACGCCTTTCTGAACCCAGTTGGATCCCTCTACCCATACTCTCGGGGCCCACTAAGCTAACCCATGGGGAACCCTTCTCCTTACTAGTGGACACCATCTGTGCAGCACCTAACCTTAGCTTGCTCACAGGTGTGTCCCAACAGGCAGAGAGTACCCACAATGCCCACACAGTGGTGTGGCCCAGTCCACCCCCGGGGTGTGACTCCTGCCCCACCCACCCCCCAGGGGTCACTCTGTCCCCGAGGACAGCAAGCCACAGTGGCCACTGACAGTTGTCAGTGATGAGAACCAGGCCTTATGCCTCTCAGGGCCCTTGAACCTCTGTGGTGTCAGAGAGATGGGGGCAGGTGCCCCAGGTGCCTTGCACCCTATGTCCACTCTCCCTCCTGTCAGGGGTGGTATGACATCCTGACACTGATCCACCAGCCCAGGGTCTCTACCCTGCAACTGGACAGGGGACTGGGGTGGGCTCTCCCACACCCTGTCCTCCTCCTTGGGGCTCTGCACCCTCCCACCTGGAGCGGTACCCCCTTTCAGACTTGTCAGGGCACCTGTGGCAGGTGTCCTGCACAATTCGCCAACCAGTTCAGGGGTTATATCCTGCAACTGGGATCCCAGACTAGGGTCTGTACCCTTAGACTGGGCAGGGTTCAAGGGTGAGGTTGCCCTCTCCCCGCCCCCCCCTACTGGGGCCCTGCACCCTCCCACCTGGAGCGGTGCCCCCAGAAGACAAACCAGTAGGGGCATTGTTAGCAGTCACCCCTTCCTCCAGGTCAAGGGGGACACCCTGAACCTGGTCCTCCAACCCAGGGTCTGTACCCTTAGGCTGGACTGGTGCCTGGCAACCCAGGACTTCCGGGGGTGTACACCAACCCTCCCCAAGGGAAACACACTCCTCTGGAGTTGTGCAAGAGTCTGCCTGGCGCAGGTCTCCAGCCTCCTGTCCACCTGACAGAGCATGAAGACCCCCCAGGCCAGAAGTGGCCTCACCAAGGTCTGTCCTGGGGTGCTCTGACCTCAGAGCTGGCAACCCCTGACCCACTGGTCCTTCCGCTGGGGACTGCGTCCCCCCCTCACCCCTCTCTCTGGACTCATGCCCTCTCCCAACTGGAGAGGTGCTGCCAGACACCAGAGTTGGTCACTTCCTGAGCTACACACATTTCCTTTTCAGCTAAGGCTCGCTCTATCTCCTCGCACTCCCGGTCTAGCTGCCTCAGCCCCCAGTCATGAGTATGAATCCGATTCCTCTCCTCACGAGCCAATCTTTCCCATAACGTTTCCTCCTCAGGGCCACTGCCTTCTTGGCATTCTGGCTGGGGATCCTCCCCCTCAGATTCCTCCTGAGAGTCAACTGATAGTGTTGCCTCCCAGCGTAGCACCTCATAGCTATGCAAGGCTGCCTCAAGATCCTGCCTTGTGGATCTCCTCTTCACAGGCAGCCCCCTCTCCTTGCAAAAGGCTTTTAGTTCCCTCATCTTATAGATGTACAGGTGCCAAAAGTTGATTACCATTTTTACAAGTTCCCACAGGTGCAACAACTAACCAGAGTTCCAACAACCAAATTCCAAAGGGAAACAGGGACTAAATAGTATGTAGTTGCGTAATGGTCCGAACTATACTAGTAGTGTACACCAATCACTGTTTGTAGGGCACAAATGCAAGTCCAGATCCTACCGCTGCCACCAATGTTAGAAATGGGGTCTCTAGTTGGCAGTGGTAGGTACCTTTGTCCAAATATGGACCCTTGCTTCTAGTCAGGTTAAGGGGGATACACTTCTAAAATAACCCCTGCCCACCCCCTTGCTAGTTTGGCACGAGCAGACAGGCTTATCTTAGAGGCAGTGTGTAAAGCATTTGTGCACACATACAGTAATACAGTGAAAACACTACAAATGGACACACACCAGTTTAGAAAAATAAGTAATCTTTATCTAAACCAAACAAGACCAAATACGACAAAAATCCACAATACAATACTGTAAAAATAGTTACTTTGCAAGATAACCTTTAACCGCTTCGCTGCGGCCGGAATTCTGCCCAGGTGCTGGACATTCCGATCGCGGGCGTGGCTCGGACGGCCCCCGCGCGTCGTTAGCACACGCCCACCGTGACTCATGACGGCCAGGGGCCGTCATGAGCACGGAAGAGGTTAAATTGCAGAAATAGTTGAAAAACACAGTTCTTCCGAGTCGGTAGCTCCGTTCTGGGCTACCATGATGCTGAAACAACAAAGTCTAACAGTTCCAGCCGAACGTGTCGGTACGGGCCAGCTAAAGTGTTGACAGACTCGTGAACAGTACGTTTCTCGTTGCGGCCGACACGTTGGTGCGAGTCGGTCAAGGGCAACCATTGCGGTTGCGTTGCAAACAAATGGAAGCGGTGCAGGGTGCAGTGCTCTCACGATGCGATGCAGACAGCGGCTCGGTGATGATCGTCCAGACGGCGTCGGTGAGCCCAAGGCTTACGGTGCAGGGTGAGGCGATGCTCAATGCACTGCTGGTAGGTTGCGGTGCAGGCGACGGAGCCGGTCAATATACCGGTCGGGCAGCGACGGTGTCAGTGACGTCCAGGCAGGGTGAGATGAGGCGGTGCTGAGTGCGCTGCCCACAGAATGCGGTGCAAGCATCGGCTCGGTTACGATCGTCCAGACAGCATCAGTGAGACCAAGGATGCGGTGTGAGTGCGGCGGTGCCTCCTGCGGGGCCTTGAGGACACGGAATCCTGCGACTGACTCGGTGACAGAGTCGGTTGCCCTTTTTTTGCGGGGCGACTGAAACCAGCAGTTCCAGAGACAATGCCCAGAAAGCCAGTGAGATCTTTGCTGTTCCTGAGACCTCATGAACAAGGGGCAAGCTCTACTTCCAAGCCCTTGGAGAAACTTTCTCAAGCAGGATGCACACACAGTTCCTCTCCTTGGCAGAAACAGCCACTGTAGGCCAACCCTAGAGAGCACACAGCAAAGGGGCAGTACTCCTCCTCCAGTTTCTCCAGCTCTTCTCCTTGGCAGAGGTTCCTCTTGAAGTCCAGAAGTGATCTAGAGTTCTGGGGTCTGGGCCCCAATATTTATACAGCAAAATCCTTTGTTCTCTGGTGGCAGAGAAGCCCTGTGCCCAGTCAAAACCAGTTCTGTACTTTCTGGTGCAGCTTCCTGGCAGGAGGTGGAGACAGCATTGTGTAAGGCACACCAGGCCCATTCAGGTGAAAGGAAATCTTCTCCCCCTACTCTAAATGCAGCCTAGGTCTATTCAGCCCAGCCCGGACTCACCCTGGAAAGGCAGGACACACCTAACCCCCCAAGTGGCTGTCTGAACAAAATGCACATCCCCAGCCCTTGTCACTCCAAAGCCAGACAGTCAATAAACATCCTAGCAGAGGCACACTGGATGGCTAAGCAAGAAAATACCTACTTTCTAAAAGTGGTATTTTCAAACACAGAATGTAAAAATCACCCTCGCTAAAGGATGCATCTTAACATTCTGAGTTCAGGCATACTAAACTTTATTTTCCGATCTTGTTCCCCTGGGCAGTTGTGCTTATAAGATATTATAAGCAAACTCCCCATTCTATCCTATGGGGATACATAGCCTTACAATAGTGAAAAATGAATATGGCAGTATTTCACTATCAGGACATGCAACACACACCAGGGCATGTCCTTCCTTTCACATACACTGCACCCTGCCCACAGGGGTACCTTGGGCCTACCTTATGGGTGACTAACATGTAGGAAAAGGGAAGGGTAGGGCCTGGCAAGTGGGTGCACTTGCCAAGTCGACATGGCAGTAACAAACTGCGCACAGATACTAAAGTGGCAGATCTGAGTTAAATTTACAGGCTGCTTAGGTGGGTCGCACAATCAGTTCTGCAGGCCCACTAGCAGCATTTGATTTACAGGCCCTGGGCACACACAGTGCACTGTACTAGGGACTTACCAGTAAATCAAATATGCCAATCATGGAATCACCAATCCATAAACACAATTTACAGGGACAGCATATGCACTTTAGCACTGATCAGCAGTGGTAAATTGCCCAGAGCCATAAAACCAACAAAAACAGGGTCCAAAACAGGAGGCCAAAAAGTCCGGGGATAAACCAGCTGGAAAAGCCAGGTATAACACCCCTGGTCACTCCTGAGTGGCATAGACTCTGTCCCCTCTGCTTCCAGGTACTTCTCTTCCGAAATCCACCTTTGGGTTCCACCGGACTCTTTCACCTTCTTCGTAAGCGGCATCTTCACTGAAGTCCTCCTTTGAGATCTAAGGCGGTTTCCAACGTCACTTCGCACCTATGCACCCTGCTTCCTTGGTGTAGGTATCCTGGGGTATCCACGGGTGGGGTGACTCTCCAACCTTCCATCTTCCCCGGGGTTTCTTCAGGGTCCTCTGGAAAAGGTCCTTCTTCTTAAAAACTACAACCGTGATTTACCCATTGACTTTTATTGCGCTCGAGATCGTGTTCCCACCATGCACATGGGCTCCAAGGGGTTCCTTGGTACTTACCTTTGGTGGTTCCTTGAGTCTCCAGCTCTTCTACTTCTTCTGGGTCCAGTCTCGACTTGGGTCATGGTTCGCATTTCACTTTACTAGTATATGGTTTGGTCTCCCCCTGGAGACCACTGTGCATTTGTGCTACCTACGTGTTCTATTGTTGAAGTATTGTGTGTATTGTGATTATATCTCCGGGTAGGAGATATTGCAATGTGTTAGTGAGTGTTTAAAATAAATACATATTTTTATAACTGCACTGTGTTGTTCTTTTCCACTTAACCTAGACTATATGATTAGTACTGGTAAAACAAGCTGCTTTACACTCCTTCTGGACTAAGCTTGAAGGCTGCTCTCCACAGCTACCACTTAGAGAGCTTTCTAAGGTTGCCTAAGACCACTAAAATCACCATAAGGGTTGTCTGGATTAGTGCAGGGTGCTACACTTACAAAAGTGAGCACCATATACTAAGCCAGTCTCCTATAAGGGGGGCATAGGATAACATGGGCTGGCACATGGGAATTCCCAGGTTGCCAGCTCCATTATGGTTCCACTGAAAAGTGTCATGTTTGGTATCAAACAACTTGTCTCATCAAACCCAACTTTTTCCCAAAGTCAGATTTAATGTGACATATGCCCAAGTGGCCAGCCTTTCCTGTGTACTCACTGACACCAAGACAGGAATTTGACCTCCTGCCAGGAGTTAGAAACAAAGGCCTGCCTGGGTGGGAGGTGTCACATCCCTCGCTGACAGGATGGCTAGTGAAGCAGGGTACTGGTGGCTTAGTGGACTAACACGTCCACTGTAGGGCCTGTGTTCGACCCCATGGTCACAAGTTCAATTCCTGGCGGGTCCACTCAGCCTTTCATCTTTCTGAGGTCAATAAAAAGAGTATCATTAAGTTGGTTAACAATAAACATCTGTATTCAGCGCCAAAATACCCTCGGGTGAACGTGCGCTTTACAGATACACATGTTATGTTATGAGGTGGTACATCAAGGCAGTGAGCTTCAAAGCTCCCATCACCTCTGATATGCAACCAGGCTTCCTCCAGAGGAGGAAGAGCCACTCCCACCCCAGGCACATCTGCCACCCGGGCAGGTGGGAAAATTAGATAGTCAGGTGGCATACACCCCCAGAAGGCTAACCACACCCCTAAGGTGGGCTACCTGGTCTGTTCAGCCGAAGAAGGGGTCTGCCATTTTTAAAAGTGATAGAATAGAGGATTCTGGGTAGAAAACGTGCCACCCTCCCCAGGAAGTGGTCACATCAGGGGCGGATTAGCCACTGGAACGAGTAGCCTATTGGCTACGAGCTCCCACACTCCTAGCACCCCTAAATCTAGGATTTAAGGGGCTCCCTGTTACCAGAACCTCAGATGTGATTGACTTGCAATCAAAAGGCAAAGAAGTGACCTGAGTTTGTGACTTCAGGACCTGCACAGAGAAAAGGAGCCACAGACTGCACCTGTGGCAACCTCCCTGCAACTGCACGGCTCAATCAATCAGTAGATTTGTAGAGCGCTTCTTGTCACCCGTGAAGGTATCCAGGCACTATGACACATCCTGGTTGAGAGACCGGTTCAAAAGGAAATAGGAACCCCCTCTGCAAGACAAAGGCAGCTCCATAACTCCCTTGGACTAGAGGCACTAGTCCCTGCAGACAAGAACCACACCCGGATCTAAAGAATCACTGGGCATCGGGCCCAGCGAGGGAATTGCCCAAAAGTAAATGGTCAAGTGCATTGTGGGAAATGTATTCCTGACCTCCACCAAGCTTCAGTCAGCTACCGCTTTCCCCTGGACTCCAGGATGTCAAAGTGACTGAAGGCTAAGCTTGCCGCTGCCAAGGCATGTTGGTGGCCAGTCAGGCTACCACTACCTTTGTTCGACGCTGTGCCTCGAAGGAACCCTACAGCATTGTTAACCCGACACCTCTGTGGCCCAGTTGTTGAGATTTTGCATCCCCTTCCTCACCAGCACCGTCTAAGTGGTAAAACCAGCAAACGAGGCTCCCACTTCATCACCAGGGACAGCCAGGACAACTCTGCACCGGGACCTATGAGACAGGTAAAAATCAACTGACTGTCTGAGCCTGGTCCTGGGACCCGCCTCATCTTCACCCTCAGTGGTTTCCACTGAACTAGACCTGTAAGTGACCGGTTGTTACTAATCCATTTACCCATTGACCGCAGCGTTGAAGTTTCATAGGAGTGAAATGCACTGATTTATTTTTTGGTTAAAAATCCAGTCCTCTGGTTATATTAATCCGATTGTGTTCACTTTGATGTCCAAATTTATATAAAAATCTACTTTATATTTATAAATTGCTGTCGGATTTCTTTCGAGACGTGTCAATTGCTTATCGTCCCTGTTGGTGCTCTGAAATGCTTAACACATGTTCCTCTAGTAAACCCTGACTGCTCTGTGCCACACTACCAGGACTGAGCTAGGGATTTATTTGTGTGAGTCCAAAGGACATATTTGGGGTAATGTAAGATTATTACATAGTGAAGCCTAACCAGCTTCACTGCATAATACCCTACTTTTCTACACCCCTTCCCTCTGGGGGAGCAACAAAGTGAAAGAGTCCACCTAAAGGGTTGGATGCAAGAGCTCATGGGAATAATGGCAGTTTGATTCTGGCATTATAAAGGGAATCAGGGGTGGTTTCTCCATTAGGGCTCTGAAACTGCACCCCTGTGAAATTCCTGCACGTTGACCCCCAAAAATATTAAATTGATCGATTTATTTAGAGATACAATTGTATCTCTAAACACATCAATGTATTTAAGTCTGGGCTGTCTGAGCCAGGCTGCCTGCCCCACCTCGCTTTGAAGCAGAAGATGGAAGCCAGGCAGTAAATCAACTTTCTGCAATGTGACACATCACGCAGGGCTTACCTCTCTAAAGCCCTTCATTGCCATTATAGCCTATGGTGGTATCCATTGTAAGCCAGTAACGCATTCAGCATTACAGATTCGGGCATCAAAGTCTGCATCCCTGCGTGAGGCTAGACATCCGTCATTCACAGGCATAGATACCAACCTTTCCCATTCGTCACACGGTAGGACTGAATGTAAGCATCTGATTTGGAGTCTCGTCCTTGGCAATAGTAAGTGTTATAATGCTAATGTTGTGTTATGTATATTGTGCTAAAACCCCTGGTATGCTAACCTTCCCCACTGTGACACCCCAGGTCCTGGCTGCAGATCGCTGGCCCCTTTAAAAGTGGAGCGGCTGTATTTGTTCCCCTGGGAAATTGATCTAAAAGACGAGAATGATTTTTTTCGCTTGTGAAGTTGATCTCAGTATCCAAGTTAAGCGCAAAGGGAGAAATGAACAAGTTATTTACCTTCGGTAATGCTTTTTCTGGTGGATACAGTATCTGCCTGTGGATTCCTTACCTTTTGAATTACCCTTGCGCCAGCATTCCACGGAAACTTTTTTCATAGCTCTCCCACGTCAATGAGGACGTCGCAATAGCACGGCTCCGATCGCGACTCCGTATGATGTCATCGGACCCATAACAAGACCTCGTCGGCGTGCTGACATCAGTTCCATCCATTTTTTCCGTGCCTTCGAGGCGAACGGGTGAACCGACAACATTTCACAAGTATACACAGTATACAATATATACACGAATATACACAGTATATTATTCAAAGAAGAAAGGAAATTGCAAATACTAGACATTTCCTAGCAACAAGCTACATATCATTTCAAATGACAATGAAATACCAGTAATGTTATACTCAGAATTCTTTTCGGTATAGGAAGGCAGACAACGAGGAGGCGGGTGGGTCAGTGAGGAATCCACAGGCAGATACTGTATCCACCAGAAAAAGCGTTACCAACGGTAAGTAACTTGTTCTTCTGATGGATACATCTGCCTGTGGATTCCTCACCTTTTGAATTGAATCTCCAAGCAGTCCCACTCCTGGTGGAGGGTGTCCGTCTACCTATACCAAAAATCCTGCAGCACAGAACATGCAAAATGGCCGACCCTCCTCACCTCCGAATCCAAGCAGTAATGCTTTGCAAAGGTGTGGAGGGAGGCCCAAGTTACCACCTTGCAGATGTCTACAACAGGAACACCTCTAGCCAAAGCCAAAGAAGAAGACTTAGCTCTAGTGGAATGAGCTCTAATATCTTCAGGAAGCTCCTTCTTGGCCAAGGCATAGCAGATCTTGATGCACAAGATGATCCACCTGGAAAGCGTTCACTTGTGGACAGCTTTGACCTTCAGTCTTCCCACATAACCAATGAAGAGCTGGTCGTCCAGCCTTAAGTCCTTGGTTCTGTCCAGGTAGAAGCTGACCGCCCTCTTAGGGTCCAGGAGGTGAAGTCTCTCCTCCCCCTTGGAAGGGTGAGGGGGAGGGTAGAAAGTAGGTAATGTGATTGACTGCCCTAAATGGAAAGGAGTAACCACCTTAGGCAGGAAAGCAGCTCTGGTCCTGAGAACCATCTTATCTGCATAAATGGTTGTAAAAGGAGGTTTAGAACTAAGAGCCTGAAGCTCACTTACCTTCCTGGCAGAGGTAATAGCAATCAGAAAAATTGTTTTAAAAGTAAGAAGCCTCAACGGACAACTATGAAGAGGCTCGAAAGGAGACCCCATCAGGAAAGTAAGAACCAAATTTAAATCCCACTGAGGCATAATAAAAGGAGTGGGAGGGAATCTATTAGTGAGGCCCTTAATGAACCTCATGACTATGGGAGACTTAAACAACGATGGTTGGTCTGGCAAACAAAGAAAGGCTGATAAAGCCGACAAGTAGACCTTAACAGTCGCCACAGCACAACCCCGCTGGGCCAAGGAAAGGGAAAAACTAAGAACATCAGACAAATAAGCTGTCAAAGGATCAATAGAACTCTCTCCACACCACTTAACAAACCTGGCCCATCTACAGAAATAGACAGATTTGGTAGAGTGTCTTCTGGCCGATAAGATAACATCCACCACATCCAGTGGGAGAGAGAAAGATCTCAGGTTGCCTCATTCAATCTCCAGGCATGAAGGTGCAGGCTCTGGAGGTGGGGGTGTAGAACCTGCCCCTGCGATTGCGAGAGGATTTCTGCCCTGAGAGGGAGACGGAGTGAAGAGTGAAAGAGGTCTGTGTACCACACCCTTCTTGGCCAATCTGGAAAGGTCAAAATGACTTGGGCCCGGTCTTGGCGAATCTTCCTCAGAACTCGAGGAATCAAGGGTATGGGGGGAAATGTTTAAAAGAGTTGCGAGCCCCAGTCCAACTGAAGCGCGTCCTCCAACGCTCCCCGCATTGGTTACTGATACTGAAGACTGCAGAACGACGGGCAGTGCGCGTTCACGTGAGTGGCAAAAAAGGTCCAGCCGAGGAAACCCCCACATCCTGAAAACGTAATGGACCATTTCCGGATGAAGCCGCCACTCGTGATCGGCTGAGAATTGCCAAGTGAGACTGTCTGCACGTACATTCAGCACTCCAGCCAGATGATTTGCAATCACACAAATCTGATGGTCTTGAGACCAGAGTCGCAGAGACTTTCTGCAGAGACGATACGACCCTACTCCTCCCTGTTTGTTTACGTACCACATCGCGGTAGTGTTGTCCGTCAGGACCAGAACCGACTGACCGCGAAGGGAGGGAAGAAAGGCATTGAAAGACAAAGGTATCGCCCGCAATTCCAAAAGATTGATGTGAAGCGATCTCTCCTCCGGAGATCTCCATATCCCCCAGATGAGCACCCCACCCAAGAGTGGAGGCATCCGTTATCACTGTGGCCCCCGGAGAAGGAGGATGAATGGGCTTCCCTTGAGACAGGTTGCCTGAAACACTCCACCATAACAGGTCCGCTACAGTGTCTCTGGAGATTCTGACATCCTCCCTGGGCTCTCCGTTGTGTTGTGTTGTATTGAAACCACTGCCTGCGGAGGCACCATTGGAGTGCCCTCATGTGCCAGCATGCATGGTTGACCAACAGAATGCAGGAAGCGAACAGACCGAGCAGGCGTAAGACCTTCAGGACTGGAACAGCCGCTCCATCTTGAAACATTGGGATCATATTCTGGATGTCTAAAATCCTCTGAGGAGGCGGGAAAGCACGACTCACAGTACTGCCCCTATGAACAGGTTGCGCTGAGAGGGCACCAGGTGGGATTTGGGTACATTTATCGAAAAACCCAAGTCGAACAACAGCCGAGCAGATGATGCAGCACCATCTCTGGCAACTTTGCTTTGAGCAGCCAGTCATCCAGATAGGTGAATACAGGAATCTCCAACCTTCTGAGATGAGCTGCCACCACCGCCATCCCCTTTGGGAAGACTTGAGGTGCGTAAGTAAGGCCAAACGGGAGAACCGCAAACTGGTAGTGCTGAGACCCTACCGTAAAACGGAGATACTTGTGATACGACTACAGGATGGGAATGTGAAAATATGCATCCTGTAAATCGATCAACACCATCCAGTCTTCCTGCTGCAGCGCCAGAAGAACCTGAGCTCGGGTCAACTTCTTGAACTTCTCCTGTTTGAGGTACAAATTCAAGATCCTGAGGTCCAGGATCCGCCTCAAGCACCCGTCCTTTTTGGGGATCAGGAAATACCGGGAGTAGCATCCCTGACCCCTTTCCTGCTCCAGAACCACCTCTATCGCACCTTTCTGTAACAAGGACAGGACCTCTTGGTGAAGAAGCAACAGATGGTCCTCCGAACACCAGCCCTGGCAAGGAGGGTAAGGAGGGGGAAACTCCTGGAAAGGAAGAGCATACCCATTTTCTATTAGATTCAAAACCCAAAGATCTGATGTAACAGATTTCCAATTTTGTAGAAAATGGGACACCCGGCCTCCTATGGGTCCAACATGCCCCAAGATGGGGGATTTAGAGCTGCTTCCCTGCAGAACCAGTGGGGGGACAGGAGTTGAGGAGGAGGAAGAAGAGACTTGTTGGCGAGTGGCCCCTCGCAGGCGACCTCTTCCCTTCCCTCTGTACAATTTATACAGGGGGTTCTGCTGCCGCTGCTGTTGCTGCTGCTGACGGCCTCAAAATGGAGCAGCCTTCCCAAATCCACGAAATCTCCTGTAACCAAAACCCCTAGGCTGGGACTGTAGGCCTAAGGATCTAGCAGTAGCCCTGCTATCCTTAAAACGTTGCAGAGCTGAGTCCGTCTTTGCCCTTGAGCCTGGAGCCATCAAAAGGAAGATCCAGCAGCGTGGCTTGAATATCCGGAGAAAACCCAGATCCTCTTATCCAGGCATGCCTCCTGTTTGCCACCGAAGAGCCCATCACACTGGCGACTGAGTTCGCTGTATCAAGACCCGACTGGATCACCTGACGGGCCGCTGCTTGTGGATCAGTCAACACCTCTATAAAGTGACCTTGAACATCCTCAGGCAGTTTAGGAGCCACCTCATTAGCTGTGTCCATCAATGCATGTGGCATTAGTAGATTTCAAAGCCATGCTTGCCGATGAAAACACTTGCTTAGCCGACTGTTCCAGCTTTTTGGAATCCCTATCCCCCGGGGTGGAGGGGAAGGAACCTGCTGACTGTTTGGAAGAACATGAAGCTTGAACCACCAAGCTTTCCGGTGAAGGATGAGAGATTAAAAATGCTGGATTTCCAGGTGCAGCCTTGCAACGTCTTGCCACTGCTCTGGAAACTGCCGGGGCAGTCATTGGCTTCTGCCACACCTTCAAAATCGGCTCAGTCAGAGCTTCATTGAATAGGAGCAAAGGCTCTATCACTGAGGACGGAGAGTGCAAAACCTCAGTCAGAATGTTAGACCTGACTTCCGCAGTGGGCAACTACAGATCCAACAGGTCAGCAGCCTTCCTTATAACTGTGTGATATGGAGCCACTTCCTGAGAAGGCAGAGCCTTGGGAGAAGAGAGCTCCCACTTCGGAGAAGTGCCAATCCACTGGCCTCCTGAAGAACTTTAAAGTCATCCACCGACTCAAGAACTTCTCCCTCCTCAGCCTGCTCCTGGAAATCCTCCTCTTCCAGAAGCCTCTGTGCCTCGCTCCCTCATCGTATCTTTGGAATCGGCGTTGGTGGAACCAGACGCGGTGCTGGTGACATCCGAGCCAGCATCGATGGAGGTCCCTCAGTGGCGGTCAGCAGCGCCGCACGAAATCGAGAAGGCGCCGGCCAAGAGCCCGACGGCGCAGGAGAAAAGCCCATCCTCCGCTCCAGAGACGGGATCGGCGTCGAGAACCTCGGAGTCGGGAGAGGCCATGACGGAGTCATCAGCATAAAAGGCACAAATGGTGCCTTGGCATAATGCTGGGGGATGCCAAAATTGTAGGAAAGCGGTCCCACGGGACCCCTGGCGCGCTGGCTGGGTTAGATTCCTTGTCAAACATGCCAAACATTGCATTAAGGAAATGCGAAGGATCCGTACCTGGAACCGGAAAAGGTGGGTTCTGGAACAGTCCGAGGCCGTAAGGCAGGTTCTGGCTGTGGCACCGGAGACTCCGGAACCAGAATCGGTGAAGCCCGAGGTGCAGGAGAAGCTTCCCTGGGCGCCGGAGAGTCCCTCAGCGCCGAAGAATGTGCCGGAGTCACCTGTCATCTTTCCTATGATGCCACTGGACTGGGGACGCTGACCTCGATGACTTGCCCTTTGAAGAACGACACCTGGACCCAAGAAGCCACTGCTTCTTGTGTTTTTTGGACGACCTCGAGGTGTGCGGGGTCGGCAACTTCGACCTTGATTTGGTCCTCTTCCGGCCTCTATTCGCCTTCTTCACTCGGGCCATAAACAACTTTGCCTCCCTTTCCTTAAGAGCCTTCAGATTCATCCGACAACACGACGAGCATCCCTCGACGTCGTGGTCGGACGACAAGCACCAAAGACAATCCTCGTGGGGATCCGTGATGGACATGTGTCCCTCACTTTCCTTACAGTGCTTAAAACCAGACTTTTTCTGGGCAGCCATCGCAAAGCTACAATAACAAGCAATGGTAACAAAGTAAACCACAAAGAAATGGAGAGTCCTAGAAAAACAGTTACGCGTCGACGGCGCGGCAAAAAGGGAACTGACGTCAGTACACCGACGAAGTCTTCTTATGACTCCAATGACGTCATACGGAGTCGCGAGCAGAGCCGTGCTATTGTGACATCCTCGTCAACATGGGAGAGCTATGAAAAAAGTTTCTGTGGAATGCTGGCGCTAGGGTAATTCAAAAGGTGAGGAATCCACAGGCAGATGTATCCATCAGAAATGTGCTTTTAATAAGACAGTTAAATGCTGTATGGCATTAAAAACAATCTTCATGCCCCTAACATTAATGACAAAAACATGGACTGATTTACGAATAATGAATGTTATAAACATTAAGGTAATGCATGTCAGCAATTTAGTTCCTCTTTTATTTCAGGTTTTACTTAATCTTGCATTCTAGCTATTTCATCATGCTGTGTTTCTGTATTTTTTGTGTGTATTTTATTGCTCTTGTATAGTGCATACTTTGAATCATGTCAGGTGTTTATGAGAGGCTTTGATTAAAAGCTCTTGCGCTGAGGCAGAAGGCAAATCAAAATACCGGTTGGTGCGTTGGCCTCTCTGTAGAGCACGCAGAACAACCGTCATGTATTCCAGTTGCAATTGAAATTCTGTGTAAATGTGTGTGATGGAGGTATACAGATGTCAAAAAATATTTATAATGCAAAAGTAATATAAAATAAAGTGCTTAAATGTGAGTGCAGTGTATGTTGGGGGTGGTGAAGTGAAGAAAATGTAAGGAAAGGCATTTGGGGAGAGTGAAAAGAGGGTGCTGAAGAGGTACGAGACGAAGTTGAAGATGTGCAGATGGATGAGATGTGCAGAGAAAAAGGGCATGCATATCTAACATAAAGCGCACATACCTGAAGGCCAATACTCCTTCCACAGGCCTTAATAATTTAATCCTCAGTCCCACATTTTCAGATTTGAAAAATTTCCAATGTTAATTATTTATAACAAATCATTGTTGTTACTCATTTGTCTTAAACAGCTAACAACCATTGACAAAGCCAATAGTACTGGCAGGTTTTAGGTGCACGTCAGATGTTGTGTTATATATATGAATTCAATAACATCTCAGAGAGAAACCAAAATAACGGTCAGGTGGCACACTATGGGAATGACAGAAATCTATTTTGCATGTTCCCTTTTAGAGAACACCCACTTTTTTCATCCCACTTGAAGACCTGTCTGCACATACACTATATGACTGATTGCAGCCATCAGCTGTGGGTGCTTCTCAAAGCTTGGTTAGAGCATTTTCTTCCAATGTCGATGCTGCATGCAGTGCACAACAGTGGGCAAGCAAACACTTTAAAGGGCCTGAAGTTGCCGTGCTGTACAATTTTCACATTACAGTAACTGTTGAACATATTAATGCAGTAAAATTTGGGGCAGTTTTTAATGTGTTTAATATTTCAAGACTATACATTCCCACTGCTTTATAAACCTTGCTTTCTCACTAAATTTATTTGCTTTAAAATACATCATTTGGCAATCTTTTTTCAGTTTTGTTCTCGGGAGGAGGACCCACCCCCGGAACCCATGTTTGCCCATTAAGCTTGCTCTCTATATAAAAGTCATACCCAACTTTTACACCTCACCACTTTGTTTGTGTTGGCAACAACCCTGGAGAGGTTAATATTATGGCAGCTAGACTGAACGCTTGGCACTTGGTGGTGGCAGGGCTGGCAGGGTTCCAGTCAAGTGTACTGCCTGTGTAGTGCAGTGAAGTCACAGTGGTCTGGGGATAGTTCAGGGCTTCCCAGGTGAATCCATATTGTTAACGGGACATGGTTATCATAAGACTAGGAACCACAATTGAGTTTTTCATATGGTAAGGAGCAAGGAGGAGAGGTGGGACTCTTAACACCGTACACCCAGGAAAATACAGATAGTAGTTGACAGTTGAGAAATGGTCAAGAAACAAAGCTTGCATAGCCATACTGAAAAATGACAGACAGAGATACCAAGTGTGAAAACACAGGTGAAAATGTGTTCATATAATGTAAAATGACTCAATGCCCTAGTATACAGGGAGTCTATTTGAAGATCAATTAAGTCCCTTTTGCCAAATATTCTATGCCTACAATAACCAAGACAGAGCAGCATAAGAGGAAGAATTGAGAATTGCCTATAGCTTACCATTCGTCCTCCATGTTCAAATATAATGGAATCTCTATTTTTATAAAGAAGGGAGTCCTACTAACTGTGACTAACATTTCTTAATTTTTTTCATTGAAGAAAGAGCACAGTCCCAGCATTATACAGAATATAAATTGGTTTCACTTGCTGAACCACAGATGGATACATGCAACCTCAGGAATTAGAAGCAGTCAACAAATTCGTGACAATAGTAGAGTCCATTCTCCATGCATTCAAGCCAATGTCTGGGCAGGTGTGTCGTTAGTCGAAGCTCTCATAGTGTCGGCCGCCTCATGGTACCGCTCTGCTTGTAGATCAAGTACGTACCGAGATGGCTCAAGATGTTCCAGGGATTCGAATTAACTGGAATAAGTGCATAATATTCTTCCAGCTTCTCTTGATAGTATGACATATCCCACAACCAAGAGCTTTTGCATGGGCAAGCGTGTCTCCCCCAATGCATCACCACCCCTCTTTCGGCCAAAAGTAGCATCATGGCTATGAGTATGTGAGAGCTTGCTGGAAAATCCTTGAGGTAGCCCAACAGGGCAACCAGTGGTGTTTGTGGTATAGTATCACAAATCACTACATCAATACAGTCAAAGACAGAGGTTCAGAACTTTGCCACCTGAGAACATCCCAAAGCTAAGTGGTTGAAATCAGCATCAACTGTGCTGCATCGCACACAACGTGCTTCAATCAACAGTCCAATCCTGCACAAGTCATCGGGCATGCTGTATAATCGATGCAGGAAATTAACATGAATAAGTCTTATTCAGTAGTTGGCGACAGCATGCTCGTCTAGGCTGAGTAGTACCACCACCACTCCTCATTCAGAACATCTCTCAAGTCGGCCTGACATTTTTTTGGCACTCTGTCTCTGGCCATGGGGGCCCTGTCCTGTATAGTTGTGTATATTTACAGTAGATACATACTCTCTGGAAAATATGCAAAAAAGTGGGATCCAAACCACCTCACTTTGTTCCAGTGACAATTTCGTTTTAATCAAGGAAGGGGGTGCCCCACAGCACCAACTGCTTGAAGGACTGCTGTGAAACCAGATCTGGTGTCTGCCTGACAGCTAGTGTTTCAGGGGTGAGGGGACATCACCGGGAGTCAACACTCTACTAGTGGAGATGAGGGTCTGCCTCAGGAGTCTAGGAGCCTGCCTGCAGAGAGAGGAAAGTATTGTGCCTGGCCCTGTAGGAGGAGAGACTGCCCAGGAGGAAAAGATCACATGTTCCAACATGAGGAGCCCCAGAGAAATTTGATGGCTCAAGGCAGCAATGAAGGTGCACTGTAAAAGAGTCCCTGGTCTCGGCACATTTCATGAGTGAGCTGCATGAAGATTGTACCATAGAATGTATTCTCATGAAGACCAGCAGCCCACACAAGCTTGAAATTCTGATGCTGTCAATGAGGAGAGGAGAGGAAAGTTGCATCACTAATGAAGCAGAGAACCCTTGGGGGGCATGGCCAGGGAAGACGGCAAACAGGACGTGCCCTTAGGGAGCTCTGTCTCCCCGCTGCATAATCCTCCTGACTCTGCACATCACTGCTGGCGACATCCACCCATTGGGGCACACCTTTAATGCCGGTTGTTTGTGGCAAGGGAAGTCTCCATCTCGTTACAGTCCCTCCTGCTGCTTAGGTGGCTGGGAGCCTTGTAGACAGCTCGGCACAGACCAGTCGGCACTGTGATGCCCCACGCTGCGGAGGGCTGCCTGGGGGCACTGGCAGCAGTGCCGGGTGGATTCGAGCACGTCCCACAGCAGCATCGAAGGAGGGCCCGGTCAGACGGGTTGGTGAGATCGCCCTGATTGCTCCCCGGGGCTCTGGAGACCGGGCCTATGCATTTGGCGTGACATCCTTCCTTACGGTGATCCTAACGGTGAGTGCTGCAGCGTCCCTGATGCTGAAAGGTGTGTCGGCCCACCGGGTACCCCCTAGCTCAACGAGTGCAGGGGTCCCCGGGGGTAGCGGTGACTATGGGCATTGATTGAGGGCCCTTCTTGGATGGCTCCCAACCTTCGACTGCCTCTTCCTTGTCCCGCTGGGTCTGCACGGGGACCCCTGACAATGCAGCCCCCCTGTGAGGGGACTGCAGTGGAGGACGTATTGAATGCCCTGATATAGCCAGGTGGGGGTGCCTGCCAGCGGCGGCTTCAGGGTGAGTGTGGGGCCTACTGAGGTCAGGAGTACGAGCCTGGCCATTGTGGGGCGATTGACTGCTGGCGGAGTGGCTGTTGGTGGGCCCCGAGGGGGCCAGGAGAGTATTGCCCTGGCTGGTGCAGTGGAGCACATCACGAGTGCGGAGCACTTGGTCTAAGCCCCACGCCCGGTAGGCCTGTTCTCAAGGTGACAGGTGTTGGTGTACCCTGGGGGCGCATTGACCTTGGGTCTGACCCAGGACGCATCTTGGGCTGTTGAGAAGGCCTGCACGTCTGGTTGCCGATGGGTCCCTGGGAGTAGTGGAAGTTCTTCGCAGTGGCTGGAGGGGTTGGCTGCGGGGTCGTTCTGCTCCCCCCCTCTACATCAGTAGCTCTGGAGCCTGCTTGCGATGGTGGGGAGCAGTCATCCACCTGGAGGCGGACCTTGAGACTGACGCTTGGACTGTGACTGCCATTCAGGGCCTTGCCCCCTCCTACCTCCTTCACCTGCCTGAGGCTGGTTTCTATGCAACTGTTGGCCTTAGCGTGGCCTCACTGGGCGCCCTCACATTGCGTTGTCCACTGAGTCCCCAGAGTCGATGCTTTATCCTCGCGGCGCCTTACGTCTGGAGGTCTACCTGTGCTACATTTTGCCTCTGACTGTGGTAAGGGGGTTCTCTGTGCCGGCTCGTTTTTCCTTGTCCGCATCATGGGGAAAGACATGCCTCAGAGGCACCAATAGGGCAATTCCATCACACAGTATACTACACCACATCAGCCTACTCATAGACTCATCAGGGAACCTCAGAGACCCCAGAGCTCTCTCTGGAGTGTCAAGAGGAGCTTCTCGAGCGGCCCTCCTGGGGGCTATACAGGGCTCTAGGGCAGCTCTTGAGGGGCATATAGCGAAAGTGTCCATCGAGGAGAATTTGTTGCACGCTGACCTCCATAAAGTCGCAGATAAAGTGGAGAATGCGGAAACCAATATCACGTCGCTTCAGGCCGAGATGCATCTCCTGAACCAACAGGTCTTCCAACTGTCAGTCATATCTCACATCTGGGACAACCATATGGAGGACACGGAGTGGCAATCGTGCCAAAATAATGTGCGCCTGCTGGGCTTTCCTGAAAGGGTGGAGGGCCAGTCGGCAGAGCGGTTCCTGGAAAACTGGGTAAGACACATTCTGCATCCTAAAGATTTATCCAAACACTTTGCCATTGAAAGGGCACACAGAGCGCTGGCTCCTGCCCCTCCACCAGGGGCACAACCGTGGGACTTTATTGCTAAAATCCTAAATTATGAGGACAGAGACGCGAACCTGAGAGCTGCCAGGGAGACGCCCGTCCCACAGTTCCAAACCACAAAATTGCAATCTATCCGGATTATACCCAAAAAGTGCAGGAGCTGCGTAAATCCTACTTGGAGGTTAAGAAGAGGTTGTGAGAGATGGACCTTGGGTATATACTCCTTTATGCTGGGAAGCTCCATATCATTGTGGCAGGGAAATAGCACTTCTTTGAGGCAGGATTTCTGTACACCCCTTGAGTGATGCAGACCCCTTCCTCGCCCACAATAGGCAGCAAGGGGGTAGACGAACCAGGCATGGGGGCCGTGCTCCACTGGAAGCCCAGAGTTTTGCCCGCATTGTGGTCAGGGAGGATGGCACTATTCACTCTGTGATTCCATCTTTCTGTTGGGCGACATTTGTGGGCCCAAAGGCCTGAAAATGGTGTTTAAGTTTCTACATTTGCTGTTGCTGCTGGCTAAATGGCAGGTGGCAATCACATGGATGGGGCAGAAGCGTCCCAGTTTTGAACGTTGGGTGGGTGATGTGGCTATGTGGGCAGTGGTGGAGGAGGTGCACCTGAGAAAGTGTAGGCATGATGATAAGATGGGAGATGACCTTGAGGAATGGGGGAGCTGCTTGCTGAATTTTTAGATCCTGTGGGTTCTGATGGGGAGGTGGACTCTTCCGATTCCATTGACACATGAATGTTTTTACTGGACCTAACCCTGCCGTGCTTGGACTACTTGAGTCGACTGGGCTCAAGTACCTGTTTATTGTTAATTATTGTCTTACGTGTATTATTCCGTTATAGATATGCTTGTGATCTGTATGCTTGATCTCTCTGTGATGCGGTAACTGAGGGCTATTGCTGACATATTACTTGTTTCTCTCTCTATAATTTGTAAACACTCAATAAAGGATGTCTTGAAAAAAAAATTAAGTAGAGTACTCTGATCGGCCCGGAGGCCGCAACTGCTACTGCTGTGCTCCTGACCACAACCGACCAGGAGTGCCGCCGCTGATGGATTGGGGTGCTGCAGCTGACCCGCCTCCCTTAGACTGTCCCATCAATCTTGTTTTGAGCGAGGCCGACCCGGGGTTCCCCCCACAAAAGAGTCAATCTGGGATGGCAGGAGAGCAACCTGTGTTCGTTGCATTGCTTGGGGTGCCACAAGCAACCAGCAGGTAAACCACACAGTTTGGCTTCCACATGCGACAAGATACTGAGGTGTGCAGGCAAACCTGATGCTTCTGCTTGAGACTATTCAAAAAATGAACACTGAACTGAGTTGCTAATCGAGCTACTGAGAGCTTTTGAGCCATCTACACCTGAGCCGAATCTCGCCTGAGCCTGTACACTGTTGGGGATGGCATAGCGGGATCTTGATCATAACAGGAGGGGGAACGATTAACAGCAAGGTGGGAAGGGTGTAACACCTCATTGTTAGAACATCGCTTAGTAAACTCTGTATGTTATCCTCATCAGATTGTGTAGTATTTCGTTCTGCTGTGATATTATAGTACTTTCTGTTTCTATAAAAGACAAACACTGGGCTGGAGATGAAGTTATTGCGTCTATTGGGTGACTGAATGGTTCTGAGCTCCCTCACTCAGACTCACACTGCCTCACTCAGAAGCCTGTGATTTCTCACCCTCGCTACCCTGAGAGTCAAGTGTGGAAAGGGTTGTACTTGGCCTAGTTTGCAGAGCCATAGTAGGCCAGACCACACGACACCAGTGGCAAACAACCTCAACCACAACGGATGGTGTCCAGTTACCTCTGTGTGCCCTGCGGTCCTCCTAATGGGGGTCTGACAAGCAAAATGTGTCATTGGGATACTGTTGTTGCACCCTCAGCTAACAATGATGATTAAAAAATTTGGAATCTGAAGGAAAATGCACCAGTTGTTCCAAACTTAAGAAAGGGACTCCATCTCCACCTTGCTAAAAACACTAGGGGGCATATTATCAAGCCAGACATTGCCGCGTTAGCGACACTTTTGTGCCGCTAACGCAATTTTTTTTATTGCCCTATTACCAAGATGTCGCTAACAAGCGGTAGCAACAGCTTTCCGGCGATAGCTACCGTTTTTGCTAACGCCGTGCATGGCAGCGATAGTTTCCGCTAATGATATGCTAAGTAGGCGTTCCCTCTCAAAATTTCATGAAAAAAGTCGCTAACACACCATTGCACTATTAGCAATGATGTCCCAGACCCGCGAAGCGATAAAAAAGTCCCGCTAAGGCCCCTTAGCTGCAGGGAAATAAGACCTGAAAAAAACAGGTCTAAAAATTGCAAAAATTGAGATAAAGGGAGGCATATAAGGGAGACTAGCCCAGACCCACACCTGAAGACCCACAGACGCCATGGAGGTACTAATCATTCAGCTTGGAGTCCCACGAAGGCAACAACCACCACCGCCACTGCCACCTCCCCCAGGACCACCACCAAGGCTGGGCCAAAGACGACAGCGGGCCCTGCGCAGACGTACCAGCCTCGCAGACCTGACGCCAGAGGATGTCATTGCCCACTACAGGCTCAAAAGGACATCCATCCAACACATCCTGAACCGGATAGCCCACAGGCTGACGCCACAAACACAGCGGAGAAACATCCCCCTGCAGACAAAGCTGATGGCTGTGCTGCATATGTTGGCCTCTGGGACCTTTCAACCAACAACGGCTAGAGTTGGAGGAGTCTCACAGGCAGCCTTTTCAATCTTCCTCCCAACTGTCTTGGATGGCATACTCAGCCTGATACCCCAGCACCTCCACTTCCCCAACACTGTGCAGGAACAGATTGAGACCAAGCAAGGATTCTACGCCATAGCCGGATTCCTACAGGTGTTGGGCGCAATTGACTGCACACATGTCCTATTTGTGCCCCCTGCGGACAGTGCACACATATACCGCAACAGAAAGCACACCCATTCCATGAATGTGCAGGCAATAGTGGACCACCGGGGACTGTTCACCAATGTCATAGCCAAGTTTCCAGGGAGTGTGCATGATTCCTACATCTTCCGACAGTCCATCATAAACCAGCGCTTCCAGGATGGCGCATATGGAAATGCAGTGCTAGTCGGTAAGTACTAACGTGACCCACCACATGCCTCAACTTCACAGAGATGCAAATCAGAAGTGTGAGAATGTACATGTCTCAATCACATATACATGTCAATCAACATGCCCACATACCAGACACAACAACACCAAGAACTGTGGGAACTGTGGCTAGATATGTAGACAAACCATCCTCAAATGCTAAGCCCCTGGGCCACCCATAAGCAAATGTGGTGAATGAATGAATGAAGCAGCATTTATAAAGCGCATAGCTACCCGTAGGCATCCCAGCGCTAGCGGATAACTGAAGCTTCAAGGAATCATTTAGGGAAGAGCCATGTTTTCAGCAACTTGCGGAAGACAAGGTGATTAGGTTCCCACGTAGCTGAAGAGGAAGGGAGTTCCAAAGTTTGGCAGCATTATATGAAAATAGCCGACCACCACTTCTAACTCTCTGAATTCGGGGACGACTGCCAGGTGTTGCTCGTCTGAGCGTAGTCGCCTGTTAGCTCGATAGGGCTTGACCATAGAGGAGATGATCTCTGGTCCTTTTCCTCCTATCAGTTTGTGGGTAATGCATAAGGCCTTAAAGTGGACTCTCTCCCGGATGGGGAGCCAGTGGAGAGCCTTCATGTCTGGTTTTGCCGACTGCCGGTTCTGAGTCCCCATGAGGATCCTTGCGGCGAGGTTCTGTTCTGTTTGCAGTTTGACGAGGACCGAACTCGGGGCTCCAAGGTATACGGCGTTGCCGTAGTCTAGGCGTGAAAGAATAAGCGCCTGGACCATGAGCTTTCTCGCCTGAAAGGGGACCAAAGGGAGCACTTTACGAAGCATCCTTATGATGCCAAAGCAAGAGGCTACCACCTTTCTGGCCTGGACTTTAAAGCTGAGGTCAGAGTCCAGCCAAAAGCCCAGGCTTTTTATTTCTGACTTAGGGACAGGTGCCGCGCCCATCGATGCTGGCCACATGGTATCTGCCTTGAAAAGAGAGGGGTTGCCAAGGAGCATAAGCTCGGTTTTATCCCCATTCAATTTCAAATAAGAGTCTTTCATCCACCTGGCTACTTCTTCAAGGCAGGTACATAGGGAGGTGGAGGCCCTATCTGAGTGGTTAAGTGCAACAACCAGTTGGGTGTCATCGGCATAGGTCACAATGTGCACCCCGTAGGGAAGAACAATTTCCGCTAGGGGGGCCATGTAGGCATTAAAAAGTGTGGGACTCAAGGAAGATCCCTGAGGGACTCCACAGTGGAGGGGCCAGGATTTAGAGATGGCCTCACCCTCGAACACCTGAAAAGATCTTCCCTCCAGGAAGGATTGCAGCCACGTTAAGGCTACTCCGGGCACACCCAGGTTTCTGAGTCGTTGAACCAAAATGAGGTGGTTGACCGTGTCAAAGGCCGCGCTGAGATCTAAAAGAATCATGGCAGAGGAGCCTCCTGCATCGAGAATCTTTCTAGATTCTTCCACGACTGCTAATAAAGCAGTTTCTGTGCCTTGGCGGGGACGAAAGCCAATCTGAGAGGGATGAAGAAGACTATTAGATTCAAGATAGGCCGAGAGCGCCAAATTGACATGTTTCTCCAGTATTTTACTAGTTCCTGGGAGGAGCGAGATAGGTCGATAGTTCCCCAGACAGTCTGGGTCCAAGCTAGGTTTCTTCAGAAGGGACCTGACCATGGCTTTTTTCCAAAGGGGGGGACCACCCCTGCGGCTATGGAGGAGTTCATCAAATCCAGAATGACTGGAGCAACTGATTCTGCCACCTGGTTCAGCATCTTGGGAGGGGCAGGGTCTCTGGGCGACCCGCTCTTAACGAGTGCAGAGGTTGTCTGAAGTGATTCGTAGTTCATTAAGGGGAAGGTCTTTAAAGAGTGTTCCTTTCTCCCTGTATGTGGGTCCTCTAAGTGGGAGATAGTGTGGCTATTGGATGGGGCGAAGGATTCATAGATCGATTGAATTTTGTTATAAAAGTATTCCGCAAGTTCGTTGCAACGATGGTCCGTGGCTAAGGGAGTATCAGGGAGAGAAGGGGCTCTTAGTAATTTCTTTGCAATCCGGAATGTTTCACGGGGAGAGTTGGCTGCTAAAGAACTTTTTTCCTCAAAGTAAGAGGCCTGGGCTTTTTTAATTTCGAGCTTGTAGATTTTGATAGCCTCCCTATATTCCTTTTTCTTGGTCGGGGAGAAGTCCTTTCTCCAGACTCTTTCAATTTTTTTACATGTTTGTTTTAATTCTCGGAGTTTGGGGTTATACCAGGCCGATCTATTGGGCCCTTTATGCGACTGATTGGTTGTTTTTGGAAGGACCTGGTCTAGCGTCCCCTCGATCCAATTGTTGAATCTCTCATTAGCCACCACCGGGTTGGTGTCAGGGAAAGGCTTGGAGTTTTCTAGTGCTGGTACCCACTTTTCTATGGAAAGTTTTGACCAGCGGCGGGATTTAATTTGCGTTGGCTGGGATGGAGGGGTAGCATGGGTGGGAGACCAGCTGACTGAGATGAGGAAGTGATCCGACCAGGGGATGAGGGTTGGTTTCAGACAGAAAAGCTCCTCTAGATTGGAAAAAATTGGATCTAAGAGGTGCCCTTTTGAGTGTGTTACATGTAGCACCTTCTGAGTGAGCTGAAAGGCCGCTAGGTCCAAGGACAGCTCAGATGCAACTTTCAATATTGGATCATCAAAGTGGATATTGAAATCACCCAGAATAGTAAAATTCGCGGCGGTGCTAGTCAGTTTGGGGACCATTTCAGAGAGTGACTGGCAGAATTGGCCTATAGGTCCAGGGGGGCGTAAATTAGGATGCCTGATAGAGTGAGCATAGGCGTAAATCCTATTGTGAAATGGAGGTTCTCACAACCAAGTAAAAGATCGGCAAATGAGGTGGCTTTTCAAGATGATAGCAATGCCACCACCTTTGCCAGTTGCCCATCTAGCCTCTGTATTATGTAGTCAGGAGGGAGGGCCTGGACGATGTCCGGCTCTGAACCCGCGTTCAGCCAAGTTTCAGTGAGGAATAAGACATCAGGGCCTTCATCTATAAGCAAAATAGACAATTCTGCTGAATGTTTAGGCAGAGATCTGCAATTTAATAAGAGCAGTTTAAAAACTTTGAGAGGTGAGGTGAGAGGTGGGAACCATGTATGTGCGATGGAGGCACACGATCCATAATCAAAGTAGGAACACAAGGCCCAGTGTGTAGGTGTTGTGCTGGACAGTCGGGAGTAAGCCGACCGCAGACGTGCCCATGTTGGCATATACCGTGTCACTGTAGCCCCGCCTGATGGCAATGACTGTGTGGGTCACTGTCATACCCGACAATGGGGGGGATCCATCTGAATGTTGCATGGAGGATGCATAGGCTGGCGAAGCAGCTGCAGGCCACTGCGTACACCTGTAGGTACATGGAGATGGAGGAGTCAAATATGGGGCCTAGGTACCTAGATGTGGGGTGGGGGCATCCGAAGGCGTTGGACCACCAGGTGATGCCACATGCTGATTGTACTGTTACGAGGATGAGGACTCATGTTTCCCCTGCTTATAGCAAGCCCCAGCTGTTGATCATACACATTGCAACTCACAGCAATCCTACCTGGAAGAGCAGTTTGGTGTGTGGGCGTATTGTTGATGGTGAATATGAGCATTCGTTCGTGTTGGTGGTGCTGTTTACTGGTATCCCAAAGCTTGCACCAGCTCCACTCCATGTGTCAGCAGATGCATCTGCCAACTCAGAGGTTGGTGCAGACTGAGGTGGCATTCATTGACTGCCGTATGTTGCAGTTGCATAGTGGGACAAGGGTGCATGCACAGTTGGAGATACATGTTTGGAAAATGTGGCCTTGCGCCATTGTTGACGACTGCAGTGTTTGGTTGTTGCAGTTGATGGTGGTGTGTAGCATCTCCTCGGTGAATGATCTACACCAACTTTGTGGGGGCCTGCATGTGGTCAACGGTGGCTTGGGGTACATCAACAAGTTGGTGCATGTGTAAGTGGTCAACACGTGCGTTTTATGGGGCCGATGAACTGGACCAAGTCTACACATGCAAAGAAGCCGTCAAAGTTGTGCCCTGCCTTGTGGATCAGTGTGGTGAAGATCTGGGACAGTCTGATGTCAGCTAACATTTCCCAGAGTCAAATGAATCTTGAGTAGCCGTGGCATGTGAGTTGGAGGCTACACTCCCGAATGAGTACGTAGTCCACGGAGTGGACAGTGTTGCGTCTGATGATGCTGATGGTGTGGGTGAAGTGTTCCTGCCTGCAATGGGCCCTGCATGTGAGGGGGCTGATGACTGTTGATATGTGGCCGCTCAGGACAGGAAACAGCATGTGTTGTGCATTGGGGCAGGTCTGGCAGCAGCGACAGCAGCACAACTGAACATGAACTGTGTCTGGTGTGGGCCATTGCCATTTCAATGTTCACATGGCATAGACTGTGAGGAGGGGGGCTGAATGCCATCGCTAGATGGTAGAAGAGCCAGTCATGCAACCGCGCAGCGCACACAATTGATGCGGCATGGGGGAGGGAGTATCAACAGTGAGTCAAATTAATTTGCAGTGATGCTTGTAATCAGTCAGAAGCAACACATGGCTAACATGAAATCCAACACAACACAAATGACACACCACAAAACCATCTACACCAACAACACAGCCGGACCAACCAATAATGTAAGCATCTTGCTTACACATGTTACAGGTGACCAAGGATATGCACTATGCCCGTGGATGATGACACCCCTCCGAAACACCACCACCCAGGCACAGAGGCAGTATAATGCGGCCCACAGACGCACCCGGTCCATTGTGGAGCGCACATTTGGCGTGCTAAAGTCACGTTTCCGTTGCCTGGACATCACAGGTGGCAGACTGCTGTACAGCCCTGAAATGGTCAACAAAATCATCCTTGCATGTTGTGTATTGCACAATATATGTGTGCGCACCAATGCTCCATGGATTCAAGTGCCTGCTGCACCGGACGATGACCAGGATGATGATGAAGATGAGGCAGGTGGCGCACAACCCACAGTAAATGCAGCAGGAACTGCCCGAAGGGACAGAATAATAAACAATTTCTTCAACTGAGCACGTCACATTGTGACAGTCCCCCTCCAATGTACCTCATAGCAAAATGACCGCAATCACGGTGTGTGCCAATAAATAAACATACACACATACCCTGTCTGCATGTTACTGTCCAGCATGGGTACATCACTCTGAAAAGGGTACGTTGCACAATACGTGCAAAGAAAGTAACAAAACTACATTCATGCTGGGAATGTCTCCTCAGTACAGAGATGCTTTTCAGTGTGTCAAATGTGTAAGACTAGAGTCTTCATGGTGTAAATTGGGCAACACAATCCAAAATTGTTGCGTGTCCTTTGTGCAAATCAGTCAATATAGGTTGTCGTCTGTGAATAAATGCACAATTGTAGTCTGTTGTCAGCGGTCAATAATTCATTGGAGTGTGTACGTTGTGTAAAACAATGAAACTGTGGGCGTGCAATGGGGTAAGAGATGCAAATTTGGGCGTGCAATGGGGTAAAATCTGAAAATCGTGCATGCAATGGGGTAAGATATGAAAAATGGGCGTGCAATGGTGCAAAATATGAAAATAGGGCATGCAATGTGGCAAAATATGGAAATAGGGCGTGCAATGGGGTAAAATATGAAAAATGGGCGTGCAATGGGGCAAAATATGAAAATAGGGCGTGCAATGGGGCAAAATATGAAAATAGGGCGTGGAATGGGGCAAAATATGAAAAATGGGCGTGGAATGGGGCAAAATATGAAAATAGGGAGTGCAATGGGGCAAAATATGAAAATAGGGCGTGGAATGGGGTAAAATATGAAAATGGGCGTGCAATGGGGCAAAATATGAAAATAGGGCGTGGAATGGGGTAAAATATGAAAAATGGGCATGGAATGGGGCAAAATATGAAAAATGGGCGTGCAATGGGGCAAAATATCAAAATAGGGCGTGGAATGGGGTAAAATATGAAAAATGGGCGTGCAATGGGGCAAAATATGAAAATAGGCCGTGCAATGGGGCAAAATATGAAAAATGGGCGTGCAATGGGGTAAAACATGCTTTCCTGTGTGTCAGAAGCAATTAGCTTGGAAGCCACGACCACCTCCAGATCAACAAGCCCCACAACAAGTATGTGGACCACTAACTTGACGCAGCAGACGGACCACCAGCACCCCTGAGACAACAACCAGAACGCCATCTCCAAATGGACACCAGGCACGGTTGAAGACACCTCCTCCGCTAGGAAAGGCATCCACTCGGGGGCCCACACAGTCCCCAGGCCCCCACACATCTACCACAGTGCCACATGTGCCATCGCACACAAACCACTATGCAACATCAACATCACCTTCAACACATGCACGTACACAGACTACTTGAAGCGTGCCGAAAGTCATGCCCCTACGCCTTGTGACCCCCACGGGAGAATGGCACACTTAAAAAATCCATGATTGATTGATGGTTCTGTTGTTAGATATGCAGTTATGGTGTGACCTGTGTTGAATGTTGCAAGTTAGGGTGTCATGTGTTATGAAACATCATTTACATGTTGTCATTTGAGTGCCAACCAACCTCAACATGTTGTTACAGGGCTCTGACATGAAATTTGCAACAAGACTGTACATCAGTGTAATGATTTGCCCTTAGCGTGCAGATCTGGCCGCTAACACGAAAAAGCAATATTTTTTTCATCCGCCCGATGTTAAAATACATTGCGCAACACTTTTTGTCATTATAAAGTTTTCTCATGTGACCATTTGCGTGCAATTTTCGCCGCTAACTCAAAAACGGGCCGCAAAGAGACAGGAAGTGATGTCTGCATGCTTCCTGTCTACTGGAGTAGTGTTCTGCACTTTCAGTTTCTCTTTTGAGCACATTGCTGGTGATTGTGGAGAGTGCTGGAGCTTTTTGGTGCTGTGTGCTGCAGTTTAGTGATTTTGAGAGTGTTGCTGTGTCCTGTGTCCTGTGTATAGTGTCTGTGAAGTGTTGTGTACTCATTAATTGTGTTTTACTGTCTCCTGTCCTCAATTTTGTCGGGTGTCCGTCTTGGGGTAGTGCATTTAAATTGTTGTTGGGGATATTTTAGGGGCCTCTTTTTTTTTCTGGCTGTGGGCTCACAGGTGTGTAGGGAGATGCCGGGTGTGGGCAGTGAGGGCAGGATGTCCGAGGGGACATTGGGGGGGGTTCCTGTGGCTCATAAAATTCCACCTGCCACTGATGTTGGAGAGGGGAGGCCGTATCCTGCAAGGGTACAATGTGTCTGTGCGGAAGATCAGGTGGGAGCGTGTGCGGGTGCATATGTCACAGTTCTTCGGAGTGGACCGCAACGTGCACCAGTGGAAGCACCGATGGCAGGACATGCTTGCACGTGAAGCAGGCCTCTTGGACTACGTGGGAGTCATGACAGGCCTACAGGGTGGTAAGTACAAACTCCACATTTATTTCTGTGGACTGTAAGGAATGAAAATTACGACATGTGTGACACTGCTGACAAAGTGAGAAATGGTTGCTGATTTAGGTGTGAGACGCAAAGCGTCTGCGCATATTGTTGGCACATCCGAGACACAACGCAGCATCACATTGACAAGCATATGTTGCAAGTCTGTGTCACCCACTGCGTTGGTCCAACACTTAGCACTGTACTGCCATAGCTGGCACACCTGCGCAAAATGTGCTTGCAGGCAGACGATTGTGTGTGTACGGCATGGGTGACTGTACATTAACTAACCATGGAATTGTCCATGTGAGCTGTGTGCTGGCCAAAAGGTAGTGACAAAATGCTGTCCTCATGATGTGTGTTACGTCAGCTACGCTGCCCTGTGAACATAGTTGCTGTGTGAAAGACTTTGGTTTAGGGACAAATGGTCTAAGGGAAGTGGACATCCCCAGATTGTCATACACCAACAACCTCTGTGTGACTGCTTTGTGCAATCTACAGCTACTCAATTGTACAAAGTGCATTGGTACATCAGGATGCATGTAGTAATGTTGCCTTGTGGATGACTCACACTACGATTATGGGCATTTCAGCTAGCATTACAGTCTTGTCTGTCCAAAATCAGCTGTCACAGGTCTGGTGTGAATGACAGTCAAAGTTGACCCAATCATGTAGTCAACATGAAACGCCACACCACAGTTACGTAGCATTTGCTGTCATGGTGATGATTGGTATGAGGTATACGACACATATGAATTGAAGTCTAATACCAACACATATTTCTTTCCTTGTCTCACAGATGGACGACCGCCAATAACACAGGGGGACATTGACAGCTTCGAGGACCCACACGCCACAGGTTAGTTGGAACGTAATTGACTAGCATGTTGCGTTGGCATGTATGTCTGGGTCACATGATCACCGTTGCAGTATGAAGTATGGGTGCGTATCACGTCTACCTTGCCTACAGTGTGATGATGTGTAGTGGAAGTCAGCAGTGTGCACTAATCTGCAAGTGACTCTGGACAAATGCATTGGTCTCACAGTTGTGACTTGGCCCATCCCCAGTCAGTGACACACATTGTAAGTGAGGTGCATATCATCAAGCCCATATTGCAAAGCCAGCGTTACTGTCATCAAAGTTATGTTGTCAATAGGGGCCTAGCATCATAATCTGAGCAGCGTTGAAACATTTCACGTTTATTGACGCTTACTTGTCAATGAGGTACACTGTCACGCTGTGCTGAGTGTGAACGGGACGTGCATTGGGGGTTGTGTTCGGTGTTCCACGCCAACACCCATTGTATCAGAGGCTGCCCCTGATGTCCAAGTGCGGCATTCATAGTTGGCAGCGCACAATTTACCAACAGTTACATCCCGGTTGTATCCTGGCCATAAAAGCAGGAATGCTTTTGGATCATCATGTTTGCTTTGTACATGTGTGCTGCCTTGTGCAGCACACATGGAAAAAGCAAAATGCCATGTTTTGACATGTACAGGAAGGTGTCCATACCTGTACATGAACAAACTGTAGACAAACAAGCCATTTTCTAAGTTCCATGTGTGCTGCATGACGCTGCACACATGATATTTACGAAATGGCATTTTTGGATTGTTCATGTGGCGGGAGTGAGTCCTCCCTACACATGAACAAACATCCCTGCTCGCAGACACACTTGCACTCTGGTGCAACATTGCCTGTGTTGGCGCAGTCATGATGAACCGCACACATGTGCCGGGGGACACACATGCCTGCACATGGACTTTGTACCTATCATGCAGCCCTGTGTCACTGGAGAGGATGAGGGTGGTGCTACACACAGGGGGGTAATGCTTTCCTCCTCCGATTGCTTGTACTTGTCACCCTCTGCCCGTGTATGTAATGGCAAATTCTTTTGGCAGTGTCAGCCAGATTTCTTAGTGACAGTGCATGTACCATGCCATGCACTGTCTTGTCAGTCTCCCCAGCATGTAGTCACTGATCCATGCTTCAACATGTCGTTGCCCAGGTCATTTGCTGACTTTACCTAGTTACGCCGTAGTGTATGCTCCCATGTTGAAGTGAACTTGTATTACAGATGTGTATGGAGGATATTGAAATTGGCTAAGGGACTCTAATTTTACTTTGTGTATGTTTTACAGACAACATGACGCCTGGCCAAATACATGCCTTCCAGGAGCGGAAGGACCGTTACCGACATGTGAAGAAGGTTGCGAAGGGGTACCGCAACATGTCCAAGAAGTACCATGAGGAACGTAAGAAGGGCACATGGAAGGCAGTGCCTGAGCTGGCCCTGGATGTCACACAGCCCCCCCCAGGCCCCTCAGGCGTCAGTGGTGTGTCCTAGCCGGGACAGGTGGCACATCCCCCTGCGGCACCCACCCACCCCCCACCCCAAGGCACTGTCCCACCTGCAACTGGGGATCAAGTGGTCACGTTCACATTGCGTGGAGTGGAGTGGAGAGGTGTGGTGCAGCGGCCAGGGCAGCTGACTTCGGAGCACAGGGTTCACGGTTCGATCCCTGGCTCCGGCGGCAGCTTAGCTCAGCACCATGTGACTCTGGGCAATAGCTCACTTCATTTCCACTACGGCCCCCAGCGCCTTGAGACCCGTAAGGGTGAGTAGCTGCGCTATATAAAAACGGACTTACTTACATTGCGGGACAGGAGGCTGCTTCAGGACATTGTGCTTTCGCTGGCAGAGCTCAGGCGTGAATTGTCTGTTGTCAACAGACAAGTGGCGGACATACACCAACACTTGGGACTGCCATGATGGGTGGACCTGTTGGACACCATCCCCCTCTTCCCCCTTCCCCCAATGTTTGACATCTTTTATTATGTAGTGTTAGGTTAGTTATTTATTTGTTAGGTAGTGTAGTTTTAGTGTAGATTTTAGTTAGTGTTAGCTTGTTAGGTAGGTATAAGATTTTAATTAGTCATCCGTATTTGGGGATAAGTTTCCTTTTCCTTTGGGTGGGGGGTTGATGTGTTTTTTCTTCATAAAAAAATATAAAAATAAAAATTACAAAAAAATATATCTTTGTGTAGGTTACATGTTTAGTTAGTTTATGTATAGCTTAGATGTCTTTGTCCTGTCTCGTGGTGTGCCTTAAGGGTGGGAGGGGGGTTGATGTCTATGATGTGTTGTTGCATGTCTAGGATTAGTTAGGGTAGATACTTAAGGTAAGTAAGATTGTTTATAGTTAGTTTAGATTTTAGTAGTAGTTGTAGTGATTAGTGTTAGTTTAGGTCACTTGCAAATCTATACTGTTCTAATAAAAATTTGATACTTTGGATTTCTGCTTGCACTTATGTCAGGGATGAGGTTGTGGAGTGTGTCTCATTCCATTGTATGCAACTTTTGCCATCATTGGACTATCCATTTGAATCGCTAAGTCTGCTCATGACATGTAAGTTTGCAGGATGTATTGTGTCAGGATACCTTAGATGTGAGCACACTGGACTTGCATTGATGACAGGGTGTCAATTTGGATTGACGCCCTAGTCTAGGGACAGTCGTTTGTGACGTTCTACATCTTCTGTGTGACTCACGGATTTGGACAGCACATTGTTGCCCATTTTGCACATAACCTAGTAAGATGGCATGGCGAGTGAATACGGTTAGCTACTGTTATCCATCATGGAGATGGATGTATGCCCCATGTTCCACAGATTCCGTCACACACCTGCATGTCAGATGCTCCTGCCGCAGAGTCCATCTACATTGCACAGACCTAGCCACACTTGCTGCGTAGTGCCAGTGTGTCCGCTTCCTTTGCAAGATATGGACCGGTTCATGTACGCTCACTATCCAGACCATGCATGATTTGTTAGAAATCTGTGTGCATTGTGTACAGGACATGGAACAGCAGTGTTCCTGATTTACCAAAGTAATCTGAGAGTAAGTGATGACTTCACATTTTACGTTACTCACAAAAGTATTTTGGGAGTAGTGCATTTTGCTTTACAGAGTTGACATCTCCTAAATGCCTTTCGTGACTCACTGGACTAGTCAAGTTCATATTTAGTCACAGCTAACGTTTGGGGGGTGGCACACTGTTCTGCTGCACACAAGGGGGAAATGTTGCTTTGCTCCCTGTAGTGACAGTGTCATGGAGACTTGTCCCAGCTGTTACTTCTGACATTGGCTCATGTTGATGACGCCCTTGAAATGTTGTCCGTGCATCTGACTATATGCTGAATGCAGTGCCACACACACCCCTACACACATTGCCCGATACGCTCGCAGTGGTCACAGCATGAGAGGGGGCATATCTTAGGTTACATCGTTTTTCGACAGGGAGGGGCTGACTGACGGCTTGCACTTTGGGCTGAGCCCCTATTTGCCAATCTACTTCACTGAGGCAAACATTGTGGTTCCGTATGTGTATGGTGGACATGTGCCCTTCTGTGTCTTCATCAATGTGGATATGCTGTCCAGTATTTTGGGATGTGACATGCAATGTGCACCATCACAACAGGATTTGTCCACCACGTAGTTTGTGAGTAGATATGCCAAGAGATATTTGTTTAGGTTGGTGTATTGCTAAATGGTTGTTTTGGAGCAATGGGGGCACCGCTAGTTCACACATACACCGCCATCTCACTGCCTATCTGTATCAGGTGAAACAGGTACATTGCTCGTATTTCCCTTGGTGTACCTTCTGGGTGAATCAGTGTCCTAACACTTTTTACATACTCCTATACTTGATTGGTCAAGAATCACACACATCTGTGTGAGTTAAATAATTTTATTGACATTCAGAGGATGAAGACTGGACCAGTGCTTGGCCATACATGCCCACATTGCATGGATGCCCATTGGAGGGCCAGACAGAGTCATTTGGTGGTAACAGGTCCAAGGGAAGAGGCATAGTTCAGTCCGCAGGCTGATTGCAGTGGCATTGGCAAGAAAGAAGTGATATGGCAGTCCATGTGGCGGTCCAAGGTGATTGTCGGGGGACAGTGGAAGACAGTGCAAGAAGATTTTCCATGGCATGATACTAAGCCCGGCACCAAGGAGGAAACTGGCCTTTTGGAGCAGATGGATGCTACCGCTTCCTCCTTTGCAAATATGCACTTTCATCCTCCTCTTTGTCCTCTGATGTGTCATGTGCCGCACATGTGGGTGGTGGTATGGTGGGTGCAGCACTGTGAGGCACTGACACATCAGGTGGCGGAGCTGAGGATGTGGAGGCAGCAGCAGCATTCATCTGCGCCAGACCTTGTGGCAGCAATGAAGTGATGAGCAGGTGCAGGGTATGATAGATCCTAGCAACCTCGCGCTGGTGTGCGGTCCTGGCAGCCATATCTTGTGCCTGCATCCGCTCCATGCTCTCCATTATCCGACAGATGTTGGCCAAATCCTGGCTGACATTGCTGGTGCCACTCTGAGCAGACAGTTGTTGTTGTCTCAGAATCATGACTCCAGCAATGTCAGCCATGGACCGTTGGAGGGCATCGAGCGGGCTGTGGGTGTCCGTGATCTTCTGCATGTGGTCCCGGATGGGACTCAGACACCCACGTATGGCCTCAAGTTTGTCTGCCAGGCGCTCGAACCCCACCCGCACCTGTTCCGCCATCTCCGGCGGACCTCTAGCACACGGCGTTGGAAGGCCAGGTGTGGGTCCTCGAGGTCCGGGGAGGCAGGTGTGGTGGGAGGTGCTTGCTGCTGGTTGGTTTGTGCAGGGGTTGGGGTTGCCGCAATGCTGCTGGGTTGCCCTGGTCCTGGAGGTGGGGTGCTGAAGGAGTCTAGCAGGTGTTGCAGTGCTTCCTGATCGAAGGTGGGGTATTCCTCCTCATCATCAGTGAAGGTTGGGCCAGTCTGCCGTCCAGGAGGTGCAGTCTCTCCCTCTGCAATGTGATAGGGGAGATTCAGTTTAACAGTGTTTGTCATGTACAATCATGCATTGGATGAGTTTACAAGCAGACAGCAGAACAGTGTCCATTCATACTGTTTTTGAGGAGATACCTATTTGTTGCAGGATAGTGATGATTTTGAGGAAATAGCGGCTGTGATGTTGTAGTTGTACATTGTCATCTCACAGTTTCCAGCTATGACAAATGTTATTGTACGATATCTACACACAAGCGTCACAAGTTGTGTCCTCTGTTCATTTGTGTGAGTAATGCAATTTGGCCCACATAGTAGTCAATGTTGATGGGCTCAGATTTGTCTGTGTGTGCACTGCATTGTGTGCTGGTGGCACCTGCAGCTTTGGTTTAGCTGCCCATTATACCTTTCAGGTAGTGAGCCTTTGAGTTCTGTGCATTTACAATGCTGTGCTGGGGCAAACTGGGTGGGATATGGGTCTTGGTCAGAGTTGTGAGAGTTGTGCATTGTTTGACTTCAAATGTCTTGTTTACGTCAGGGGTTGTATGTACACGAGGATGTGTCAGGGTGTGACTTGCTTGTTTAAGGATGTTGTCCACACTCCCCCACCTCAGTGAGGTGGCCTGAACCATGTTCATGGGTTGGGCCTGCAGGCATGCTATTCATCATGCACATGTGCTGCACTATGTAGTACACATAGACATCCATGTTGCTTTGTCTATTGTGATTTGTCTGGTGTGCATGTCGTCCTTCATTTTTTTTATTGCATGCATTGCTGAGGGCCCTTCGTTTGGCTGACCCGTTGTGAGTATGGTTCGGCGTGAGTTTCGATTGTTGTTGCTGTCTGAACTGACAGGGGCATGTCACCAAGGAAGTGGCAGGGAGAAGCGTTAGCCATCTTGTCTTCACGGCTCTCACCACCACTTTTGTAACGCCAGGCTCAAACATGTTATCAAGGATATGGTACAGCCTGGTGATGCCTGCAATGGAAGTGAATTACACAGCTTAGCACCAGCGTAGGCTCCCTTGCACCATAGTGCAAGGGTGTCTGCGAGCAGGGAGGTTCGTTTGTGTGTAGAAAGTAGTTGCTTCCTGCACATGGAGAAAGCTACGACGGCATTTTTTAACTTTCATGTGTGCTGCTTCGTGCAGCACACATGGAAGTTACAAAATGGAATTTTTAAGTACATTTTGTTCATGTACAGGAAGGGACACCTTCCTGTACATGAACATACCATGGAATTTGGCTTTTCACATGTGGGCTGCACAAGGCAGCACACATGAAACAAGCAAAGACAAGGTGATTAAATGCATTTCTCCTAGTGTTGCAACCTTAGACCCCGGATTTCTCTGGTGTTCAGATCAGCACTGCCACCTATTCTCGCCTAACTTGATAATGGATGGCAGCGTCGACTTCAATGGGTGTTGTGGTGGGACGCCCACCACAACACCCATTGCACGCCCCCTTTCACACAAAGTTTAGCGTGTAAGGGGCCCTATTCTCAAGGCAGCGTAAAGCCACTTAACGTGGCTTTAAGCCACATTGAGTGACTTAACACTGCCTTGATCATGGTGCGCTGACCCTGTCACCACCCCAACATCAGAAATGAGTGACGTTGTGGTGGCGATAGGGGCTTGGTAATATGCCCCATAGTGTCAACACCCATTACCCTCAAAGTTGACCCCACATGCGGTGTGTATGTGGTCAGTTTTCTGATGTATGTGCATTTCATGGTACCTATTTATGGTGCTCAGGCCTGGTCACCGCCACCCTCACAAGAGATGCATATGTGCGGGTGATGTGTGTTTGTGTATGTGCCACGCAGCTGATGCCATGGATGATACCTGCTGTCCTGGTTCTGTTGTTCAATGCCTGGGTTGGCATGTGGGTGATGACTACCTGACTGCATATTTGTTCACTGACAGTTGAATTACCAAACCGTTAATTTGAATTGCACATGATGGTGTGATGGGCAACTCACATCAGGATTGATGTGGAATCTGTATTCTGTGCGGCAGATGTGTACACTTGGGGGGGTGGGAGTGCAATTTGGCATAGGGGTTGAGGGTGGCATTTAGCCGGTTGACATGTTTCTTTGAAATTAGCTATCCTTGCTTGTTGTCATACTTTGGCAGTGAGACAGCTTTACAGGCACATTGTGGGTCAGCGAGTATGTCACACAGACAAGGCATGCAGTACATATTGGTGTGATACATTCCTGTTCTGCATTGTTCACGTACTGTGTAGTTGTTGGCACGTCCCCCTGCTCATTGTATTCCATCGCCCTTTTAGTGAAGTGTGCTGTTTGTGTGCATTTTTGGAGGTGCAACCTTTATCCAGCAGCCTACATGGTCAATTCGTTGTGACATTGCATGTGTGTGTGGTATGCAGACTCACTAGATGTTTCCCCACTTGGTGTACACCAGACTGCATCTCATGAACAGGCAAGGGGGCACATTGCATGGTGATGCAGGTGATGTCAGATTTTCCCCCTTGCCACATCACCACGCACATGCAAATTGCCTGCACATGGTCACATCTCACTCTGGGGCCAAAATGCGGATGCACTGTGCATGTGACTGGTCATGTGCACGATAAGGCATGCCACTACCAATGTCAGCACACCTGCAGCATTGTGCACATGTTTTTGAGTGGTGTGCAGGGATGTGCATGTGCATATAAGTGGACTTTGCTGCGCATACACAACCTTGCCCACTGCTCAGGCACATGTGCACAATGCTGCAGGTGTGCTGACATTGGTAGTGGCATGCCCGTTCGTGCACATGACCAGTCACATTCACTGTGGGTCATGTCCCGGATACCCCTGTCCATGGTGGCATAGGGACATATCACCCTTCTCAAACAACACATTGCATGACACACATTGGCTGGCAGACAGACCTTTAAAGGTACACAGAAAAGGAAGCCCAAAATAGTTCTAGGTCAACGTCAGTCATACAAATTGCCAGCACAAGGACACATCTCACTCCAACGCCAAAATGCGGATGCACTGTGAATGTGACTGGTCATGTGCATGATAAGGCATGCCACCACCAATGTCAGCACAGCTGCAGCATTGTGCATGTGTCTGTGTTGTGTGCCAGTTTGTGTATGGCAGTAAAGTCCACCTATTTGCACATGCACATTCCTGCTGACTACTCAGTCACATGTGCAGGATGCTGAAGGTGTGCTGACATTGGTGGTGGCATGCCTTGTCGTGCACATGACCAGTCACATTCACAGTGCATCCGCATTTTGGCGTTGGAGTGAGATGTGACCATGTGCAGGCAATTTGTATGTGCGTGGTGATGTGGCAAGGGGGCCATTTTGCCACCCTGCCGCATGTCAAGTTGTTGTGCCACTTTGTCATTTGAGGGGCACTCATGGAGTGGTCTGACGTTGACCTGGAACTATTTTGGGCTTCCTTTTCTGTGCACATTTAAAGGTCTGTCTGCCGGCCAATGTGTGTCGTGCAATGTGTTGTTTGAGAAGGGTGATATGTCCCTATGCCACCATGGACAGGGGTATCCGGGACATGATCCACAGTACATGTGGGTATGCACTTCAATTAATTTAATTGTACATGAGTGCCACTGGGCCCATCCACCCCTTCCCCCGTCCCTGGTTGATGCTCACCCTGGTGTTGTTGTGTCTGTTCACATTCAGCACTATCCTGGCCCGCAACTCCAACCACCGTCTCCTCACTGATGACTCGGGACACCTGCTCCTCCAGCTCATCCAGCTCCTCCTGTGGCGCTGGACTCCCACCTCCAGTCTGCCTCGCTGCTCTCACGTTGGCTGCTAGTTTCTCCTTGGTTTTGCGCTTGGTATCATGCCAGCGCTTCTTGCAGTCGTCAACTGTCCTCCTCCTCTCTCCAACGGCATTCACCTTGGACACAATGTCCTCCCATATTTCTTTTTTTCTTGCCAATGTCACCGTGGAGGTGACAAACAGTTCTTGTTGGTGTTCAGTCACCTCCGCAATCAGGACCTGGTTTTCCTGCAGGCTGAACTTAGGATTCCTCTTCCTCTTGGCCTTCGCTTGGGTCTCTGGCTGGTCCTCCTGGGTATTTGTGGGCATGTTTGTGGCCTCTGCACTGGTCCCAGCTTCTTCCATTGCTCCTCTGGTATTTTCCATTTTTTTTTTTCTGCTTGGGGGGCCTTTTATAGTGCATTTTCCCGCTGAACGCGTAAAATGCAGACCTGGTGCCAATTAGCGATAGGATTCTGTCGCTGATTGGCCCATCGCCACTTTTCTCATGTTAGCGTGCGTTTTTTTATCACCGTCACACTAAATCTATCGCCGTCCATTTCCGCCGGAAAAGGTAGCTATCGCCTGTTAGCGGCGTGTTGTTAATACGCCGCTAACACGGCAATAATTTCCTGCGGTAGACGGCGATAAAAAAAGTCACGCTAACTGCGGTTAGCGATAATTATCGCCACTTCTTGATAATATCCCCCTAGATTTTTTTGATAGTGTAATTTGAATAGATTGATGTGTGAACATTAACATGCATTGATGCACTTACCCTTTTTTTAATTCCATACTCCTGTCAGGCTGTGCCTTCATTAAAGCTGGATTTATTTTTCCTTTCATCTCCCTCTGGCATTCATAAATGCTTTAGCAGAGGGACTGGCTGATTGAGGGGTGGGGGTAAGCAGCACTTTGCCACAGATGAATGGATTCCTAGCAATGGCCTCTGAAGCTCACCTGAAATGCAGGCCTGGTGCCACTTAGCGATAGGATTCTGTCGCTGATTGGCCCATTGCCACTTTTTTCATGTTAGCATGCATTTTTTTTATCACCGTCACCCTAAATCTATCGCCGTCCATTTCCGCCGGAAAAGGTAGCTATCGCCTGTTAGCGGCGTGTTGTTAATACGCCAATAATTTCCTGCGGTAGACGGCGATAAAAAAAGTCACGCTAACGGCGGTTAGCGATAATTATCGCCACTTCTTCATAATATCCCCCTAGATTTTTTTGATAGTGTCATTTGAATAGATTGATGTGTGAACATTAACATGCATTGATGCACTTACCCTTTTTTAAATTCCATACTCCTGTCAGGCTGTGCCTTCATTATAGCTGGATTTATTTTTCCTTGCATCTCCCTCTGGCATTCATAAATGCTTTAGCAGAGGGACTGGCTGATTGAGGGGTGGGGGTAAGCAGCACTTTGCCACAGATGAATGGATTCCTAGCAATGGCCTCTGAAGCTCTCCTGAAATGGGGAATCTTTGCTATATTACAAAATGGGAAAAGAGGCCAATATTTAATAAGTAAAACACTTTCTTGTTTACTAAAGTTGAAAGGCACTACATGTGCACAGCATAATGGTTTCAATGAAGGCAAACCACAGCAACAATGCTTGCATTTTTGTAGGAATAAGAAAATGTTTGCTGTCACGCAGCAAACTTGGACATAATGCCAATTTGGAAGTAGTTTTCTGAATGCTTATGCGTGAGCACGTCTTCTTATAAAAACTCACGGTATATCTGACTATAGTTTTGTTGTTAGTAGCAAAATCACCACGTGGCAATAGCTATGAAACTTAAACAGATTGTCGGTTGTTTTGGTTTTTTTTGTTGCATTTTTCAGAAAGCCTATGCGTGTGCAGTCTTGCTATAATAAACGCTGTATAGCTGTCTTGTTTTAAGTCATTGCCAAAAATGTTTTGGGTCATGTATTTCTGTTTACCACATTGTGTTGCATAATTATTGTTTTTTCATTTTTATTGGATTTTGTAGTTTTGTATGACATTTTTCCATAGAGGTTAACATGGCATAACATCAACTGATTAGGGAAATTACAGTGCAAATGAGGAACTTCCACTTCAGGAGCGGCCCTTGCAGGTAAGAGCGGTGGGGAGGGGGACTCGACAGACGACGATGAGGGAAAATTAATTATTTATTTAATTTTCTCTCTTCATGGTCTGTCGAGTCCCCCACCCCACCGCTCTTACCTGCACGGGTCGCTCCTGCTCATATATATATATATGTGTGTGTGTGTATTTATATACATATGTATGTATGTATTTATATATATATATGTATAAATGTAGTTATATATATGTGTATACTTATTTATATATTATTATGTGTATATTATTTATAAATATATATACATACATACATACTACGTTGCATTTCGAGGGGAATCCAGACTATCTACAGCATGGCCAAAATATTTTCCCAAACTTGGTGGCACCCCTCACCTTGCATAGCTAATCCTTTCTGCCTCTTCCGGTTTTTAATTGACAGCTGCTCTGTGTACGGTGTGGCAACCACCTAAGCTACATTGGTGAATAATTTGTCATATTTAGCTAAATGCAAAGTCCAAACGGCAAATAAGGACGTCCTGCTCGTCTTCCTCTCTTAGTTCCTCTACGTCTTTCTCCTATTTTGCTTTGGATTGGTCTATAATGTGTGTTGTGTTGATGCTCAGGGTTCTGTAGGTCATGAAGACCACTTTTTTAAATATTCTTTTCTGAAATAATTTTTATTGAAATTGGCATTGGGTTCAAAGCGCAAACACAAGATATGAGAGAACATAGCAAACTGCTCTCTAGGGGTGCGCTTTCCGGGAAAGGTCAATGTGTGTGATATGTCTACCCAGTGAATGGCGCTGTTGGAGGTACCTAAGGAATCAGCCATTAGATAGTTTGTATTCCTAACACCAGTGAGCAATACGTTTTTAGTGTCCCTCACATCACCTAATCTCCAGACCTCTGGCATGGACCCACCCACAAACAATGGAATGTTCATAGTAGGAATGCCTTTCCAGCCTGCATCACAAACTCCCCACCCTCTGTGCTCTTATCATTCACTACCTTTGCTGAGGTGGGTTCATCGCAGTCTTGGTGCCTCCATATAAGTAATGGAAAAAGTCCTTTTTCTCATCTTGTGCCTTTCCCCCGATTGACGGTTCCATCAAATGACTGAAAGCCTACTCATTCGCCATTATCAGTTGCCATGCGAGCTAGTGCTTGTGAATAATCAGTAAAGGTATTTCCTCTGGAACAGCTTCTCTAGGCACACCTTGGGCTGATCCCATTCCCACAACGGATCCCTTACTATTCCATTCTCTTTGGTGTGTATATAAGCCCTATCGTAGCTAAACGGCGACCTGGTGTCATGAGTCCCTCCTTTGATATTGTCCAAAATGCCATTATCTTGTGGAGAAACACCTTCCTGGACGTTGTCTTAGAAAGCTCAATGAATGGCCCTGAGGCTTTGGCTTCCCATATATCTGCATCTGATCTGACTGTGTCTCCCTGACAGTCCAAGCTTCTTTTTGCAATTTAGTCATAGAAAAGTTGGAAGCAGTCTGTAAACCTTTGCACAGTGTCCTTGTTTCCCCTAAACCCTGTGCCACTGTTATCCCGGATCTCTGCAATCCACTTATCTTCAAATTGCATTTTGACACTTCTTACAGGATTAAATACACAGAATTCTGATCCCTTGTGTGCCAGCAATTTATAGGCTAAAAACGTCAGTTTACCTCTGCTGATTAATGTATCTGTCTGAGAGATCTGAGTTTTGTCTTGTCTGAGTTTTGACTCATTATAAAGTAGCGCAGAGGGATACTGTGCCTCCAGCGAAGCACAGTGTGTAACGTGTTATGTACACAGCTCAGTGGGTTACAGTTTTTGTCACAGGGACCTTTTTTGTTAATTTTAGTTCATAAAATACAATCCTAATATACCACAGTGAGCAATAACCTAAAATCGAATAGCAGCATGGAAACTGCAAGGCATGAGTGTACAGCCTTATTGTTTTTCTCTAATCTTTCAATCTTCTAAGGTTGATAAATAGGGATCCTTTGGATAATAATAATTACTTATTTGTAAACACAAGTCCAACCACTATGTTATGTTCTAAATCCTGAGTTTGTATTTCTCCAGACTAAGCAGTCTTAACATATACTGCCTACCAGTATGGATGACGTGACTCCTACACTTTGTAGTCCTCATTGTCTTGAAATGAAATGAAATGAAATGTGGTATTTGTAAAGCGCTGACTGTCACTCCGAAGGGAGCATCCTGGCGCTGATACTGAGGAGAGATAACACTCAAAAGATCTTAAATGAGAGAGAGGCAAAGTTCGTCTGTTGCTCCAAAGATCCAGGTTTTTAGAGCCTTTCTATATTGGGTTTCGGTTTTTAACATTCTCAGTTGCAAAGGAAGTAGGTTCCAAGCTCTGGAACCTAATACTGCTATTGTTTTGCCTCCTTTAGATTTGCATCGGAAGTTGGGAGGTTTGAGCAGGTTAGCAGATGAAGACCTGAGAGTTCTGTTTGTAATATAGGGGTGAATCTAGATGAAAGATATTTTGGTCCTATCTTAAGTGACGCTTTGAAGGTGATTAGAAGAATTTTAAACAGAATTCTCTTATGTAATGGAAGCCAGTGAAGGGTTTTGAGGGCTGCAGATGCGGAAGACCTTCGAGGAAGTCTTAAAACAAGCCGTGCTGCTGCGTGTTGGACCACTTGGAGTCTTTTTACTGTTTTTTTGCTGGCTCCTGCCAAGAGGCTGTTGCAGTAGTCAAGTCGCGAAAGAATTAAAGCGACTGCTACTGATTTCCTTGCTGCGAGAGGGAGTAAGTCAAAAAATGTTCTCAGGGATCTTATAATGCTGAAGCAGGTCCCTCCTACCTTCACTGCGTGTGGTTGGAAAGTGAAGGCGGAGTCAAACTGCACTCCCAGATTTCTTGCTACTTTCACAGTCTCCGGCGGGGGTGAAGTACCCTCTGGCCACCAATCACTTGGTATAAATGAGACTTCTTTCCCTATAGGTAGAATCTCGGTCTTGCTGGTGTTGCGCCTAAGGTGGTTATCCTTCATCCACTGAAGGGCCTTGGTCAAACATCTTTTAAAGTTGAGTTCTGCGTCCTTGGAGTTCTGATCAAGAGATCATTTGGGTATCGTCTGCGTAGGAGGTAACTTCGATCCCGCATGATGCAATCAATGAGATAAGTGGAGTCATATAAACGTTAAACAACGGTGACTCAGTGTGGACCCCTGAGGCACCCCAGCTGTGATGGTCCGTTCGACAGATAGGAAAGTTCCTAGCGACACAACTTGCCTGCGCTTAGAAAGGAAGGATTTTATCCAATCTAGAGCGGTATTCGAGATACCGCTAGATTTGAGTCTTGATAGGAGGATACTGTGTGATATAGTATCAAACGCGGCCGATAGGTCGAGTAGGATCAACACGGCCTTCCTACCTCTGTCTGCTATAATTTTTAAAGTGTCGGTAATTTCCAAAAGTGCAGACTCGGTGGAGTGTTTGGGACGAAAACCAGATTGTTGTGGGTGGAGGATGTTGGCCATCTCGATAAAGTTGGATAATTCTTTATGAACAAATCTTTCTGTGATTTTACCTAAAGCGGGAAGCAGTGATATAGGACGAAGGTTGGAAAGTACTGCTGAATCAATATTTAGCTTCTTTTTTAGGGGTTTCACTATTGCTAGTTTCCAGTCCTCAGGCACGATCCCTGCGCTTAAGGATGAGTTAACTATCTGGTTTATGACTGGGTTAATTGTGTCTACAATTTGGTGGAGAATTATGGGAGGACAGGCATCCAGGGGAGACCCTGATTTGCAGGCTAGGATTGCTTCTCGAGTTTGATCCAGTGACACTGGTTTAAATGAACACATAGAGTATTTAGTGGCTTCTGGACCGTGCTCAGGGACAGCATATTTAGTCGGGCCTGGGTCCGTAGTGAAGTCCTTTTAATATTCATAATCTTATCTTCAAAATAGAGTGATATTTGATCGCATAATCTCTGGGATGGGGGTATTTCTTTTGAAGTGCTTTAGGATTGGTATAGGACTGTACGACAGAGAAAATAATTTTTTGATCTAAATTAGCCTCTAATATTTTGTTTGAGTAGTATTCTTTTTTTGCTAGTCTGATCTGCATAGGGTAGAGTTTTCTGCTTGCTTTATACGCTTGTTTTTCTGCTATGTTATAACTTCTTCTCCATTTCCGCTCTTGTTGTTTGCATAGGAGATGTGCTTGTTTGAGAGTAGGTGTAAACCAGGGGGTTTGTTGTAATGTTTTATTTCCATCATTTTTTTTTTCTTTTCTGATTTTAACTTGTGTGATAAGTTCATCACTGACAGTAGTCATCCAATTATGGAAGAGACGTGAGTCTGCTATAGTGTTCCCTATCAGAGTAGGCACCAGGGCCTGTGCTGTAGTAACCAACTTAGGACTGTGTGCTAGTTGTGTCCAATTACGCTTGGGCTGCATGCTAATTGGTTGTTTGTCTCGATAATTTGTCAAAGGAATCTTTAACGTAAAGGGCACAAAATTATGGTCTGACCAAGTTTGGGGGATGGGTTGGTCGGTAGCAAGGAGGGTGAGGTTAGAGCAGACCCCGTCCAATGTGTGGCCAGCTCGATGTGTAGGGGCGTCTACCATCTGGATTAGCCCTAACATTTCTGTTATTTGGAGGAAATTTTCTACGCCTGGCTCTTTTTTGTCTTCTAGCAGGGCCACTAGAATTATGTATCCGGGAACGCCCAAATTATGCGGCAGGGGTGAGTAAATTATGCAGCAAGAAAAGGCAAATTATGTGGTGTAATACAGCACATTTTGTAATAGTATTAGTTAATTATTTTGCCATTTTTAAGCTTGTTAACAGGGTCTGGGCATAGATTGCACCTCATTAGTACCAGTTTAACACCCAAATATAGCAATAAGCAACAGAAAGATGACCAGTTACCCTTTGCAAAGGGCCTCCACTGCGCGGAAACATGTGTTGCTGCGTTTTTAGTAACTTTTAAATCATTTGAGCTCAAATCTGAATAATATGCAGCAGGTGATGGATTATGTGGCAAATGCAACAAATGTATAATCATGTGAAAATCGCAGCGGCCTTACAGTTGAATAATTCCAGTGGCCGTGGTCTCAAATATAATTTCATATACATTGGCTAACACACTTATACAAGCCATTGTGTCTGTGTAAAAAGTGTGTGATACTCTACCCTACATAACTAGAATGAGTAACAGAGTAAAAGAAATTAACTACACGAGAGCGGGTCTATGTAGAGATGAGGGGCACCATTGGAGGGTGGTACTGATTGAATCCTTGAAGAAGGAGGTCTCTGTGGGGTGGGCACAACACATATTCTCACATCATCTGGCACCAGCACTAAAGACAACCCTGTCAGGGCCATAGCTATCATTCCTGCAGCCTGTGCAGTGCCCCAGGCCCTGAGGTAGAAGCACTTCAGCAGCTGATTGTGGGACGGCTGGTAGGAAGACATAGTCTATGAACGGAGGGATTTAATTTTATTGTAATCAGTGCTTCTATAAAGTTTTTTCAACATTTCCAGTTAATGGAAAACGGAGAGCACAACTAGAAATGCCTATTTAACATGACCAGTGTGTTCTAATCCAAGAATTTTCTAGTGCCACACTGTAAACTGCAGACAAATGCTCCGGGTTGGAAATTTGGATGGATTTCTCCCTCATTCTTTAAAAAATTTCCTTTTCTTAACAAATAGTGATTTTCTGCCTATATGTGTGTATATGTCATTTCAGTAGCGCAACCCTAGCCAAAAGGCAGCGGAGCACTGTGAAAGGTCCAAGACAAAATTTAAGTCTGGACACCTGTGTGTAGATATATTTACTAACATTTCATGCAGCACAGGGCAGTATGTGAAGTTGCTCTACTGCGTTGGGTGAAAAGGAAAGTGCAGAGTAGTACCATAGTTTCAAAGATATGGTGCATTGAAATTTGGATTGAAAGGTCTGACATGCAAGTTACACAGTGAACACTCACATAATCTCTCTGTTCACTCCCTATTCAACCTCTTAATTTCTTGCTTCCCTTTTCTCTATCTATTCCCTCCTCTCCAGTACCTAGCCATTTGTCTCTGCCTCTCTCTCCCCATGTGCTTTCTTTCGGATCCCTCTACCTCGCCTTTTATATGCCCCCTCTACCTTTTTCTTCTCTTGCAAACCTTCTCTCTGTCACCCACACCATCTTTCTGTATCAGTTTTTTGCTCTTTTCTCTGCTTCATATACTTCTGTTGTCTTATTTTCTCTTTTCACCCTCTGCTCTTTGTCTCAGCTGGCAGGCTCTCGTTTGCTTTCCTCTTCTCTCACTGTTCCAACCTTCTGTCGTTTCCTCTCAATATATAGTCCTCTTCCCTTTCTCACCATCATTTCTCTCTCCTTTCAATACTCTATAGTAGTGCCATAGCCTGTGAACTCTAAGTCTATGTTCAGCAACAGAGTGCGGCTTCTGACACTATCATTCCTGGTACAAGGGTAAAATTGTTAAATCTGCCTCTTATGTTAATTGTCAAATTCTGCTTGGAGTGTACATGTTTACTAGTTTCTTCATCTTTAAATCTGACCAGCTATTTGTGAATGTTTGCTCCAGACTCCAATGTGTAATACAAACTAAAGAACATAAACCTATTTTGGCTTGTACTTCTGTCAGCTCTCTAATTGATAATCGTGCAACGTCCACAGATGTGTCCCTAAAAATGACCTCTTGTCCTGAATTTTTGTCTTGAATTTTGACCCTTTGTCCTGAATTTTTACTGTCACTATCCACAATTTGCCCTGTTGCCATCTGGTCACCCTAACTGCAAATAACCAGCACTAGTGTGACACAGGAGAATACGGATACGGTTGTGGAACGCCTGCACAGATTGTTGTGAGAGATGATGCCACTGCTGGGAACACTCAGATGTGTGGCCGCATTGATCGAGTGGACCTGTGGGGATGGTGGGCGGGAGATGCACACATTTTGTTTATTCCAGTTTATGTTATTAATTTGTTTGTAATTAGCGTCTTTGCCTTCTTTTTTCAAGACACGATGTTGTTAATTTGGCAGCTGTGCTAGTACACCCTTATATTGAGGGTGACGTGAGTTGAGTGTGAGGTCCTCTTGTATCACCTTGTTTCTTCTGTCCGGGCATGATACCGATGTGGACATCGTCCCCATTGGTATGGGTTGGGCTATGTGACACTGAAACACATGAATTGTAAAAACCAATAAAAAAATACCTACAAAAAATTATATATTTTAATAAAAAGGGCGGGCCCGTCCACGCCCGGAGGAGGCTGGGCTGGGCCCCCCTCTCTAACTTCAGCGCAACTGACAGGTACTGTTTCATTCTGTTGAAAGTATGTCGAAAAGAAGGGCCTTGGGGGACAAGAACACAGGAGGGGTAGGTTTGACCCTGGACTCATTCTTGATTAGAGCGGCAAGTGTTCTTACACACGAAATAGAGCTAACTGAAAGGCGCCTATCAATGGAGCCGCATCTTTTTACTCTGGGGGTAACTCTTGATAGATCTAACGAAGCTCTATCGGCCACGCAACCACCCGCATTATTGATAACATCATCGGATCTCCCACCAGGCCAACATGGGTCAAGCACTCCAATTTCAAACACTCAGGCCACACGAAGGAGGGGGACAGAAATCTCTCCCGTAAATTCGCCTCGAAAGGAGCTTACTCCTAAACCACCGGCTAAGCGTACCAGAACAGGGGGTACTACAAACACGAAGCAAAAGCAACCCAAAAACTCTCGTGTTACTAGACCTAAAGGTCCCGAAACTAGGGCGACAAAAACAAACATTATAACATCAGCCCCTATAGTGTCGGACACTCCATCATTACTCCAAGTACCCCCAGATGAGTCCTTCTGGTCTGAAGTGACCAAAAGGTTGACATCTATAATGGATCCCATTCTAACTAAACTGTTTCAAATTGAAAATAGGCTGGCCGACCTAGAGTTACAGAATTGCATATTAATATCTCGAGCCCCCCCTTTAATAGACTCCATTCAGGAAATACCTAGAGGCAGTAATTCAACTCAATTGAATAAAGGTCTGGAACCATCTACATCAACCCTACCGGCTGTTAATACCATGGCCTCAGCACTGCCCCTAACAGGTATTCCCAATCCAAATACATTGCGGGATACTCAAAATCTCCAAGAGAAGAGTGAAAGGGATTTACTGCGGCAGGTACCAACAGCCCAAGAGGAATTAGGAGGGACTAAACAAGCATCAGGTCCCTGTGAGACGTATACAGGAGCATTAGACAACCAATCGCATCAATCTCTCCATCTTCCACCAGCAGCATCTCCACTGGTATTGGTCTTGGCGAACGTACCTCCCCTTCGAGAAAATCAGAGTGAATCCACAAGACAGCTAATGGACAAATGTCTTCATTGGCTAATAGCCAATCTCAACGGTTCACAAATGAGGAGTTATCAACTGACCACAAAAATCATCATGGCCAGGAGAGTGGACTGGGAGGGGTGCACAAGAAAATCCTTTACTGGTGACTGTGTGGTTATTAACTTTAATGATGCTTATACGGGACCTTCCCTCTTAGATAACCTTCATAGATTCTCCCCAAGGATTTCGCAGATTATTCCCCTACCACTGCATCATTTTTATAACCAGAGTGTAAAGCCATATAGGGATTATAGGAACAGCAGAATTCCAGTATTTGCAGGCCCAAAAGATAACGAAGATTCCAATACTAGCTCAGGGTTAAGGCTGCGGAACAGATTTACACCTCTCTCAGATCTGGAGTCGTGCGACTGACTAAATCCTCCACCTGCACCATCTGGGAGAGAATCTACACTGGTTTTCCCGGTGCTAAAGCTTCAGGCGAAACCAACAACTACACTACTTTTAGAGGAATGTATGACGTTACATCGCATACATTTACAACGCGGTATTTTACATCGCGTTCGTTATAACGCAAGTCATTACAACGACTTGCGCTGGAGGGCGCTGGACTTAGGAATAGTATGATTTACTATTCCAACTCCAGTCTACATACAGTAGGGAAGGTGTTGGAATAGTAAATCTTACTATTCTTTAGTCTAGAGCGCCATCCAGCGCAAGTCGTTGTAACGACTTGCGTTGTAATGCCCGCGATGTAAAGGCATTGCGATGCAATGCCCGCGTTGTAATGGATGTCTCCCCTTTTAGAGAGTACATAAGAACAGTGGTCCCAGAAAACGACCATACAATTCAAAATCCAAAATTACAACATAAATATAAAATCAAAACTGAGACACAAGGTATTTGTTGCTCCTAGTGTTTAATTCACACTGCGCATTGGTCTGTTATTGACATAATTCATATATTATTATATACAATGATATCCCTAGGTGGGAAAACAGGGGAGGGGGGGAAAAGGTGGAGTGATGGTGATTCAGGTGAGGTAGGGGTAGTGACTTCAAGAGTGTAGTTTGCATCAAAACAAAACAATATAATACTCAGAAGACATGTGGCTCCTTGATCGAGCCTATTAATCACAATATACACACACAAAAAAAACTTGTATAGCCATGGTTATAGTTAACACAGTACTAAATCTCTGGTGTTAAAGCTGGCTTGATGAAAAAATGTCGACGTTTCGACCCCAATATATCAGTAGGCTATTCAAATCCTTATGCCGGGGTCTTCATCAGGACTGTGGTGTGAGGGTGGGTGAAGGGATCTAGGGAAGAGCATGAAAATGACTTAAAAAGTATATAGTCACCACCAGGGCGTACCTCAGAGATACGATGCAAACTATAAACCTGGTGGACGAACGCCCATATGATCCGAATAGTCAACTTCTTGTGACTTGTGATGTTGTCTCTCTCTACACAAGCATACCACAAACAGCTGCCCTGGAAGTAATGCGTGAAGCATTGGATCAACGAATGGCTCCCATGACCGTACCAACAGATTTCATTATAGACCTCCTCAGAATTGCTATGATGAAAAACTTTTTCTTCTTTGATGGCCATTTCTATTTTCAAACTAAAGGAGTGGCTATGGGCGCTGCCTTCGCCCCTGATCTAGCCATCCTCTTCATGGACCATTTTGAGAGATCTTTTATATTTGGGGCGGTAAACCCATACCTTGATAAGGTATCCCTATGGAGGTGGTATATCGATGATATACTCTTGATTCGGACTGGAGATCAAATTGAATTGGTTTCTTTCCATTCCTGGCTTAATGAGAGGAGCCCTGATATCCAATTCACCATTCACTCTGATTCGAAGGAAATCGACTTCTTGGACATTACCATCAAATCTGAGGATGACCACCTCTACACTACCTTGTATCGCAAACCTGCGGAGAGAAACTCTTTGCTCAGATACAATAGCCATCACCCAAGAGGACTCCGAGATAACCTCCCTTTTGGGCAATTTTTACGGATCCGCAGAAACTGTTCGAAGAAGACCGACTATATGGTCCAATCCGATGATTTATTAAATCGACTCATGGAACGTGGATACCCTAAAAGACTTACCAAGCAGGCACAGAAAAGGGCTTGGTATAGCCCTCGCGAAGAACCTAAAGAGAGGGATGATGGACTTATGGAAAGAATGATATGTGTAACAACATTCTCAACTCAAAGCCATGCCATTAAGAAGACCATTAATAAACATTGGGGTCTAATATCAGACGACATTGGACAAGACAATCCTCCTATGCATTCCTTTAAAAAGCCCAAAGGATCAAAGAACATGTGGTACGTTCCTTTTTAAAAACTCCTGAAACACCCACTATTACATCTATGTGGAACCTACCACCGATATTGGGACATTTCAGATGTGGGAAGTGTAAGGCTTGCCCCACAACGATCCAAACGAAAGAACTTACCTACAAAGACCATGTTATCACTTTGAATTTACTTTCCAACTGCAACACAAATAACGTAATCTATGCCATCTTATGTCCTTGCGATCTCATCTACGTAGGACAAACCCGATTAAAGCCCGGATTCTCCAGCACTGCAGCCGTATTAGATGTGGCGTGCAGGGAGCACCGCTGGTGGAACATTTTTCAAATATGAGTCACAGCCCTGACGAATTGCGATGGGTAGTATTAGAAAGAGCCTCACTGGGCCCGAGGGGAGGTAACATTGGCGCAATTCTAAACCTGCGAGAATGTAAATGGATGTCCCTTCTGGACTCCATTAGGAATGGTCTTAATGAATCAGAAATTAGTCATACCCAATTTGCCTGTCTGCCTGTGGAATAGTGCATACCTGCTTTTCAGACATCTGAATGTGTATTGAGTCAATCTAACTACAGACCTTATTGTGTTTATTAATATGGGTTAGGTATTTTGTTTCCTTTCTGGCAATGTCCCAAGTGATTGTTTGACCTATGCACGTTATGGATATGTACAGTCTTTTATTCATTTTACTATCTGTGATAACGCAATGTATCCCCTTATATTTACAATCGGGGTAGAGCACTGTAAAACATTGTATAATGTTGTCCATCTATGTACTAACCATCTGTGTTATTTTTTCTGATCAATCTACTGACACGATATCATATGCAGTCCATGCACACTTCATGAGCATATGAAATGTATGAACTCATTACTGTTTTCTTAATTAATTCACATGACACCATAATTATGCTAATATAGCTTTTGAGATGTTAACTAAATATTGCATATGCCAATATGTCAAGACACCCCTTAAGTGGCATTTTTATTCAGCTGGGGTCTCATTTGCACATGCCATCTTTTTAGTGTATTTTCTCACGTTACTTAAAACTTTACTTGTTTCCCAATACATCGCACCGTTTCTGAAGATCTAAGTCTGTCTTCAGTGCCCCCACCTCTCCTTCCACGGTGAGATAGCATTCAGCGCCTGCACGCATTGCCCTGTCGTGCGTGATTCATGCCTCTATTTAACTCAGTAGAATCTAGCCCTCCGTGTCGTTCGTTCGCACGGATTTGTTTCCACAGAACAGCGGTGAGTTATCTGCCAGCGCGTGTGTTCCTTAGACGACCTGACTTTGATGGTTTGTCATCCGTGTATACAGTCCAATGTATTTAAACCCCCTTTTTGATTTGATTTGTAGACGCGCAGGAAACTTTTAATTTCCAGCCCTTATTTCAAACGCAGGTAATTAGGCTTATTTAACACGTTCGTCTTTCTTGTTATTGCGATATTTTGTTGCATTCACAGACACTATCTCGGGGTTTTGACTCCTTGTAACTTACTCGGATATATTTTTAAGCGCGTCAACTTGATTCAACTCCCTTTTAAATCTTGACCCTCAGGTTGTTTTAAGGCGCGTTTTTTGAGCATTACGACCATACAGTGCTCTCTTTGGGCCTCTTATTCGCTTTGGCTGACTAGTGTTTTAATCTGCTTTTCTTAACAATGTGTTGGCTGAAAACGGTGCATATCTGTGCTGACTTGATCCTTAAGACTTACCCTGATACATGGAATCCTGACAAAGGCACTATCACATGCGCGTAATTTATGGTGGTTTACTATCTCTGTGTGCATGCTTGCACGGTCCTGCTTGGCCCTCATTTCTCTTTTCAGATTACTATATATGTCATCAGCCGATTAATTAGGCATTCAACAGTGACATCTACACTTATAGTGAGTGATGCCTTGCTTTTCCATTTCATAGAGCTTGGCAGCAAGACTTAGACTTTCGAACATTGATTCTGCACCTTATTTTCACAGGTGCTGTTTTCCCTCTCCCGGTCATTAGGAGCCACACAGGGCCCCGCATAACTTCAGCCTCTCATCAGAGGCGTCTTATGGTAATCTACCACTCCTTCCATCCTATAGATACATTATTTGATCTGTATGACTATATACTTTTTAAGTCATTTTCATGCTCTTCCCTAGATCCCTTCACCCACCCTCACACCACAGTCCTGATGAAGACCCCGGCATAAGGATTTGAATAGCCTACTGATATATTGGGGTCGAAACGTCGACATTTTTTCATCAAGCCAGCTTTAACACCAGAGATTTAGTACTGTGTTAACTATAACCATGGCTATACAAGTTTTTTTTTGTGTATATTGTGATTAATAGGCTTGATCAAGGAGCCACATGTCTTCTGAGTATTATATTGTTTTGTTTTGATGCAAACTACACTCTTGAAGTCACTACCCCTACCTCACCTGAATCACCATCACTCCACCTTTCCCCCCCCCTCCCCTGTTTTCCCACCTAGGGATATCATTGTATATAATAATATATGAATTATGTCAATAACAGACCAATGCTCAGTGTGAATTAAACACTAGGAGCAACGAATACCTTGTGTCTCAGTTTTCATTTTATATTTATGTTGTAATTTTGGATTTTGAATTGTATGGTCGTTTTCTGGGACCACTGTTCTTATGTACTGTCCTTTACTCAGGTCCCAGAGACTAGTATTGGGTTTACCCTTCTTAGGTAACTCCCCTTTTAGAGAGGCCTAGCTTAGTAGCAATTCCTACTTCAAGAAGTCAGGAGAGTGATATGAGTATCGCACTACCGCTGATTACTGTAGAGGAAAGTAGGCCCACCATGGCATCCTGGAATATAGCAGGAATAGCCTCTAAGAGAGGACATCATGATTGGCAAGCCCTGTGTCAGTCATTGGAGGTTATATTTTTCCAGGAGACTTGGGCCGTAGATCCAGTCTTTTTTCATGGGTTTCGTAGCTTTCATACCCCAGCAATTCCATCGGCATCTGGGAGGGCGAAGGGGGGGCTACTAACCCTAATTGCGAACACTACACCCTACCAACTCAGGCAAGTTGGCTCTATGAATAGCCCCTTTCAATTCTTCCAAATTGTTAATAGAAAAGAGGACACCTGGTTAATCATTAACTATTATAATAATGACTTTGCGAGTAATATGAAGGTAGTGGTAGACACATTAGCAATCGAGTTAGAGAAATTTACAGCTAAAATCAGGGGTCGTGTAAACCTTATATGGGCGGGGGATTTTAACATCCATCTATGTAAATATAATGGGACCATGGTATGTGGACTAGAGGACCCTTATGGTAACCCTCTACGTCATTTCATACATAATGAGTACGGTGAATCTTTAAATATATTATTACAGAAGTGGGATTTGGGCCTAATAAATGAAGTAAAAGAAGGAGAGCTAGGGAGCACTTTTAGAAGGGGAAACCAAGAGTCCATGATAGATTTTGTTTTAGCATCAGCTTCGTCAAAAGGAACAGTGGTTCATAAGGGCACTCAGTTTTCCTGTTACAGTGACCACGCCATCCTATTTATCCAACTAAGCATCCTGTCTAAAGTAAACGGCCATCACCAGGTAATGGATGGCGTGTCCCTGACCAGGAAAAATGGCTACCAACTGAAATGGGCACAGGCCCAAAAGCTAAACTTGGTCCCCGAAATTCTAGCCCAAACCAAAAAAGAAATTATACTATGTTTGGAAGAGAACCCTCCGCCCACAGTTTTGGTAATCCAGTTTACTGCCCTCCTGATGAAACTAAAGGAAGCACTCACTCGCACAAAGGCACTAACCGATATCCCAACCATCCGATGGTTTGATTCAGCATGCCCTCAAGCAAAAAAAGCCCTCGTAAATGCCTTAAAAATACTCCCTAGAGATCTTACAAAGATACGAGCTTTGCGTATTGATTATAAGAAAGCGAGAATGAAAAGAGAGAAAGACTTAAGGTAACAGGCATGGGAGGACCTTGAACTTGCAGCCATCTCGGGTAGTAGTAGGGATTTTTGGAAAATTGTGAATGCTCCCTATTTCAAAGATTCCAAAGACCCCTCCCTAGATTCACATGTAGACGAAGATGCATGGGTGGGACATTTCGAAAACATTTTTTGTCCCACGTCCACCTTAATCTCTTCATCCCTTGGTTCTGTGGCCGCATCTCAGGGTGGGCTAATTTTCTCTATAGAAGAGGTCAGAAAGGGGCTGGAATCATGTGCCTCTGGTAAGGCACCAGGCCCCGATGGCATACCAATTGATCTCTTCCAGGAGAATTATGATATGTGGGTCCCTTTACTAACTAATGTTTTTAATTCCATCCAGATTGAGGGCCCACCCCCATCCTGGAAGCAGAGCATAATAGTGCCAATATATAAGAAGGGTGACAGGGGGTCCCCAATGAATTATCGCACAATTTCTCTCCTTGACACCACTGCCAAGCTTATGGGATGGCTCCTGTTAGCTAGACTGGAGGATTGGGCTGAAAATCATAGCATCTTTATGAAGGCCCAATATGGGTTCCGGAAGGGCATGGGGATGGTGGATCAATGCCTAAACCTTTCTCTATCCATAGGAAAATACACCAAGGCAAAAAGGCGGGAAAATCTATATGGCCTTTATGGATTTGACCGCAGCCTTTGATTGCTTTTCGCACCAGAGGCTGTGGTCTATGATGGAGGGGATGGACATTGATCCACTAATAATAAGATTTATTCGCCAGCTGTACGCCAATGCCACCCCTTGTGTACAGTATGGCAAGAATGGGGAGTGTACACGTTCCATTAAGATAGAAAAGGGGGTGAGGCAAGGGTGTGTACTTGCACTGTTTCTTTTTTCTATATACACAAAAACGGGGTAGAGGCCACCCTTTCTGCCACACCACTGGACGTGCCCAAATTCGATCATAGCCCCCTTCCGATATTGGCGTACGCCGATGATGCAGTACTAATGGCCAGAACGGGGATAGCTTTGCAATCCCTAATTACAGCTTATACAACATTTATGGCCTCCCTAGATTTAAAGGTAAATGAATCAAAGTCCTTTATAATAGTAGCAGGAGCAGCTAGAGGAGAGAAACACCCCAACTTTAATTTGGCAGCAAAGAAGATCGAGTTGGTTGACTGCTTTTCATACCTAGGAGTCCTTTTCAATAAAAATCACTCTTGGACTAACTTAGTGGCAGCAAGAGCCCAGAGTATGGAAAGGAGTCTCCAAGGTATTAAAAGTTTTGCGAAGAAGCTAGGGGCGAGTCCCCTGGACTCGGTCAAAAAGATATACTCCGCAAAAACCAAGGCTGCTATAACACACGGGGTGGGAGTCTGGGGGATGGCCAATGTTGAACATCTTCAGCAACTGGAAGACACCTTTTTCAAAAACCGGGTATCTCTACCCCAATCTGCTTCCAATTATATTTTACATTTGGAATTGGGGTTACCATACTTGACCGATTGCATCAGAATGGCACCACTCTTATTGTGGTTTTCGATCTGGCGGAGGTCAACTGTAGATCTGACTCAGCGTATTATTAAGGATTGCTGTAAATTGGAATATTACAAGAAGATTGGTTGGCTAAACTATGTGGAGACACAATTGATTGCATTAGGGCTAGGTGAATTATTCCAGGACCCCGAAACCTGTAGAAAGGTTACGAAGAAAAGGCTAATTGAACTATTTGCAGAGAGTAAAGGGCGTCCGAAGGAAAAACAATTGCTTTTTTTTTTTTTTTTACTTTTTTAATATTTTATTGTTGTTAACAAAAAAGAAAAAAGCCACAGAAGGAGAAAAAGGAAACAGAACAAAAGAACATAGATCCACATTTCATACTGGCACATTATGGATATGCATATTTACACAAATATTACACATTGATCCACTTTACAAATTTGTAACTGTTTACAAGTCAGAAAATCGAAATCATAGTTATAATCATGAAAACTTGAAGCACCAGACTAAAGATGGTAACATATTTACATATTGGCGAGTGGAGGGATGCCTACAGATTGGCTACAGTAACATGCGTAGCAACTAAATATCAATCTGTTATAGGGGCCCACATCTTTTGTCCCTTTTCCCGTCTCCTTCGCCCTTTCAGCCGGTAAGCTGACATTTCAAGATTATATACTGCAAGAAGCCGGGAGCGCCAGTTACAAAAAGTGGGGGGGTCAGGACTGATCCAATGGGAAGTAATACACAGTCGGACTATGGCCATTGATATAAAAACAAACCCAGTGATAGCCCGCGACCAGCTCATATTGCCCGCTACTCCCAAAATAACCAAATCTGGAGTGATAGAAATTGGAAGTCCTAAGACTTTTGTAAGGAAATGTTCGACATTCTGTAGAAATGTCGCTAACATAGGGCAAGAAAAAAACATATGAACAGTATCTGCTGATAGCAAACCACACCTACTACATGACCCGCCCGTATTCCCTCCCCATTTAGCAATTTTTGCCGGTGTATAATAAAGATCGAAAATAGACATATAATGTTGGCTCCGATGGCTTCCGGCTAGAAGAGTCTGGCTGGCTAATACAAGTGAATCCTCAATGTTAATACCCTCCTTCCCAAATTTCCGGTCCCATTTATCATTCTGGATTAATAGATCATCAGGGAGAGTCTCCAACAGAGTCTGATAAATTCCACCTATCCGAGATTTCTTTTGAATTGATTCGATTATTGGTACCTTCCCATATTTTAAAACCATGCCTTGTGTTCTACTATCTAAAAAGCTACGAATCTGTAAAAATTTGAAGAAATCTCGTTTGTCCATGCCATATTTTCCTTGAAGAAAGGAAAAGGAGGCTAATTGGTCTTCATGGCTCAAATCCCCCACCGTACTAATCCCAAAATTACCACATCTATATGCAGTTGGATCTTGAAAGATTGCCGGTAAGATCCCAATGGCCGAAAATGGCGTATATCTATTGATATTGGAGATTTGAAATCTGCGACGTATCTTTCTCCAGATCAGATAGGCGGCCTTGATTATCTTAAATCTAGTCTTTTTATAATAACTAGGTTCTAAAACCTTAACCAGACATTGTTTAGCATTATCCCCCATAGCTATTTCATAAATAGTTGGTCTGGCAGCCTCTGAGCATTGGGACCTGTCTCCGACTAAAAGTACCCCCATATGTTGCAACATACATGCCCAATAATAAAGCAGAAAATTTGGAATGGCCCAACTGCCTCGCAGTCTTGGGAGGGTCGACCACTTGGCCGCTCTCCTGGATCTATGATAGCTCCACAAAAACCTGCAGCACATCCTTTCGATCCTTTTAAACCATGAAGTGGGAAATTCTAAGGGAATAGTCCTGAACAGGTACAAAAATTTTGGAAATACCGTCATTTTGATAACATTACTTCGCCCATACATGGACAAATGAAGATGGTCTAGCCTTTCCAGTGTCTGATTAGTTGTATCGATCATGGGGCCAATATTTATATCAGGGATTTGATCAACCTCTACAGTAAGCTTTACCCCGAGATATGTTGCTACTGACACAAGTGGCAAGTCCGGAAAAGACTCCATTCCAGAATAGAGAATCTGAGTCTTGTCGGTATTTAAATTATACCCTGAATGAATACCATAAAGCTCAGCCTGATCTTTAACTGCCGGATATGCCAAAGTGATATCAGATGTTAATATTGCGATATCGTCGGCATAGGCCAGTATCTTATATTCGATATCATTTACCTTTACTGGCCAGATGTTACTACATTGTTCTAGTTTCTGCAGAAAAGGATCAATATACAATGAGAACAAGAGAGGGGAACAGGGGCACCCTTGCCTAGTACCCCTGCTTATATTAAACAAATTAGACTCCTGACCTGAAATACGAATCCCGGCCACCGGTGATAGGTACAGAGCCTGGATTGCCTGAATAAATTCATTAGCTATCCCCTTCCATCGTAGGACGGACCACAGGAACCGCCAGGAGACCCTGTTGAACGCTTTCTCGGCGTCCAACAGGATCATCCCAAGCGGATACCCGTGGCCCGTGCCCAATCAAGAAGGGAGATAGCCCTCCTGACATGATCAGTCGTGTCCCGCCCAGGAATGAACCCGTGCTGTCGTAGGGAAACCAAAGGATTAATGATATCACCTAATCTAGATGCTAAAAAAAATTAATAGATCTTGCTATCGGCGTTAATGAGTGAGATGGGTCTATACGATGATGGATTTAATTCTGGTTTGCCTTTCTTTTTAAATACAACAATAGTAGTCCTCCTCCAAGAATCAGGAATACGACCCCGCTGTGCTGTCTGAAATAAAGATATTAAATCTGATTTTAGTAAGTTCCGAAATGTTCTAAAAAATTCAAGAGGGATCCCATCCGGGCCAACAGCCTTACCAGAGGCTAGGGAAGTTATAGCTGCTACTATCTCTTCCCAAGTAATTGGGGCCGCAAGAATCGAATTTTGATCTGATGTGACTTTAGTGGTTTGAAGATCTTCAAAAATTCCTCTAGAGGATCAACCCCACATCCATCAGCCCCTTCATTTTCTCTCTCAGTATAGAGCTGTTGATAAAAGTTCTGAAATACCTTCAGGACCCCTGTCGGAGAGTCCTGAATTTGGCCAGACTGGTCTTGAATTCTATTAATTCTATTTGAGACCTCCCTCTGTTGTAATCGCTTGGCCAGAACCCTACCAGTATTTTCTCCGAGTTCATACGCTTCAGTTCTATATTGTGCATATTTAATAGCAAGTTCTTCACTAAAATGCTGGTGTATCTTAGCCTTAATAACGGCAATTAACTGCTGACATTCTTCAATATCTTCAATATTTTGGCCACCACAGATTTTCTGCATCATCTGCACCTCTGCCAGCCTAAGTTGTTCCACCCAATCCCTCAATTTGTCCTTAAGCACCTTTCGGCGGTAGCAGGAATAATTAAGAGTCTCTCCACGAACGGCTGCCTTGAAAGCGTCCCAGACTATCGTGTCTGAGGCCGAGTTTCTATTAAAATCAAAAAATTCTGCCAGCCACTTGGCCATATGTTCACAATACAGCTGATCCAACAATAATTTGCGTTCAAAGGTCCATGACCTCGGTACCTCGACAAATCCATTTAATGGAAGTTCCACCACTATAGGGTTGTGGTCTGAAATAACCCTAGGGGCTATGTTAATAGTGGTTCCTTCTGCCATCTGGCGTGACACAAAGACATAGGGGTCGATTCCGATTCGGGCCGGAAAAAGCACCGACCGACTCGGATCCGGAAATTATACCGACCGACACGTACCTGTGGCGCCCGACACGCCAAGTACGATGCAAGGCGTGCAAAATCCGACCGACACGTACCGAACCCAAGTCGAACGACCGAGCCGCACGGAAAACAGCAATCCGGTCGGAAAAACACGCAAATCCAACCGACCGACACGCACCCGGAACAAATCCGACCGAAACGTACACGCGAACTCCAAACCGCAAAGTACGATGCAAGGCGCGAAACCACAAGCGAGTCGGACAGAGGACAAGCCGTACGACCGACACGCATACAAAACCGAGCCGAAGTAACACAAAACACCGCGACCGACGCGTACGCAGCATAGAAAACTGCACAAACACAGCGTGAACGAAACGGAGAAGACCGTACGAGACAAATGCAGGGTCCGACTCGGTCACAAGAACGTTTCCAACATGCACAGACAGTACAAAGGAAAAATCACACAAAAAAAGGCCAAACAAGCAATTACTAAGCCAATACATACTGGGGGGTGGGGACAGAGAACAAAGACACACCCACAACTCCACCCATATAAAGGACACAAATCACAACCATGATCCTTTGCAAATGCCATTCCACTGCCAGCACCCAAGAGAAAGAAACCACACACCCACAGCTCATCCCTCACACAAGCCACACACCATCAGCACACCAACAAATACCTACCTCACATACACCCAGCAAAACACACACTCACACACCCTCACCTGCACACCAACACACACATCACTCACCATCACCACCCATCACCATGCCCCCAAGAAGAATCCCAAGTTCCTAGATTGTGAATTGGAAGTCATGGTAGACGAGATCCTCAGGGTAGAGCCACAGCTGTTTGGCACACTGGTCCAACAGACCCCCATCTCCCAGAAAACCAAGATGTGGGAGAGGATCATCAACAGGGTGAACGCACAATCACCATGTCGGCGCACCAAGAGCGACATGCAGAACAGGTGGTATGACGTGCGCAGGAGGGTACGGGACCTGCTCAAGAAAGACTACATCAACAGCCAATACACCGGCAGTGGCCCTCCTGCCAAGCCAATATACCTCAGGCCCTGGGAGGAGAAGGTGCAGGCCATCCTTCCGCCAGTGAGCATATATGGACTAGAGGACATCCCAGAGCCTGGAGAGTACACAACAAATGTACACAATATACTGCCACAAAACACACACACATCACTGTCAAGGGGAGAGTCAAACCATGCACTCATAGCAATTACACAGCAACCAGAACAGAATCATCCCAAAATGAGTATGTCAGTCAGATAAACACAACACATGCCATCAAAAAAGTCACATCCAACCGTGCCATCACATGTACAAACACAACTACAACTACAGCTAGGCAGTGGCACAAATAGAACTAACAAACACATCCAGACATGTAGCCACCACAACAACACCAACACACAGTGAAGACCACTCAAAGGAAGGAATTCTGTGTATGCTGGCCAAGTCAGTGTAGCCAATAGCATCATGGGAGTCGCAGTCACACATATTGCCCCCCACAACTGTCCCATCAATACCACCATGAACCATGCGCACATCACAGGGAGTGGAGAAGGACTCACAAGATGGCTGACACTGGCTACTGCTGTGGGGAGCACAAGGCCCTGCTGGCAACTGTGCACCAACAAACAGCAGGACACCACTGACTGACATCCTGAGAGACAACTTCCACTCCCTGCAATGCAAGCACGTACCATGGTGGGATATCTGGCTGGCTGGGTGGGAAGGAGGACTTGCAGCACTGACCATAGTCACAAGCACCTCCCCTCACACCCCCTCAACACAAACTCCACAGAACCCACCTGGTAGAATGCAATGCCCCCATCCTAACACAAGATCCCACAAAGAACCACCACCCTGGGTTATGTTGTGTGAAGCACAGGGACACTCTTGGGACTGTTAGCCAAACAACTGCCAGGACAACACTCCCAGCCATCCTGTCAGCACAGCCAGCCCACCCCACAGGGAAGCAGAGTCAAAAGGAAGGAAGCATGGGCATGCTGGGAAGGGGGTGGAGGCAATAGCATGATGGGAGTCGTAGTCACTGATATTGGTCACCCCCACAACTGTCCCATCAACACCACCCTGAACCATGCTCACATCACAGGAAGTGGAGAAGGACTCACAAGATGGCTGACACTGGCTACTGCTGTGGGGAGCACAAGGCCCTGCTGGCAACTGTGCACCAACAAACAGCAGGACACCACTGACTGACATCCTGAGAGACAACTTCCACTCCCTGCAATGCAAGCACGTACCATGGTGGGATATCTGGCTGGCTGGGTGGGAAGGAGGACTTGCAGCACTGACCATAGTCACAAGCACCTCCCCTCACACCCCCTCAACACAAACTCCACAGAACCCACCTGGTAGAATGTAATGCCCCCATCCTAACACAAGATCCCACAAAGAACCACCACCCTGGGTTATGTTGTGTGAAGCACAGGGACACTCTTGGGACTCTTAGCCAAACAACTGCCAGGACAACACTCCCAGCCATCCTGTCAGCACAGCCAGCCCACCCCACAGGGAAGCAGAGTCAAAGGAAGGAAGCATGGGCATGCTGGGAAGGGGGTGGAGGCAATAGCATGATGGGAGTCGTAGTCACAGCTCTACATCCCCCACCACATGGCCCAGCAAGCTCACACTCACGCATGCACATCCCACAGAGAGTGGAAAGGCCCATCAAAGATGTCTGACACTGTTGCTGTGTCGTGGGGAGCACAAGGGCATGCTGGGAACTGCACACCAACCAACAGCAGGACACCACTGTCAGCCATCTTGCCATTGCTCTCACACCCACACACACTGAACTCCCCACAAAAGCAAGTAAGTATGGGAATGCTGGGAAGTGGGGTGGAGGCAATAGCATGATGGGAGTCATAGTCACAGACATAGCTCACCCCCACAACTGTCCCATCAACACCACCCTGAACCATGCTCACATCACAGGGAGTGGAGAAGGACTCACAAGATGGCTGACACTGGCAACTGCTGTGGGGAGTACAAGGCCCTGCTGGCAACTGTGCACCAACAAACAGCAGGACACCACTGACTGACATCCTGAGAGACAACTTCCACTCCCTGCAATGCAAGCACGTTCCATGGTGGGATATCTGGCTGGCTGGGTGGGAAGGAGGACTTGCAGCACTGACCATAGTCACAAGCACCTCCCTCACACACCCCCAACACAAACTCCACAGAACCCACCTGGTAGAATGCAATGCCCCCCATCCTAACACAAGATCCCACAAAGAACCACCACCCTGGGTTATGTTGTGTGAAGCACAGGGACACTCTTGGGACTCTTAGCCAAACAACTGCTAGGACAACACTCCCAGCCATCCTGTCAGCACAGCCAGCCCACCCCACAGGGAAGCAGAATCAAAAGGAAGGAAACATGGGCATGCTGGGAAGGGGGTGGAGGCAATAGCATGATGGGAGTCGTAGTCACTGATATTGGTCACCCCCACAACTGTCCCATCAACACCACCCTGAACCATGCTCACATCACAGGGAGTGGAGAAGGACTCACAAGATGGCTGACACTGGCTACTGCTGTGGGGAGCACAAGGCCCTGCTGGCAACTGTGCACCAACAAACAGCAGGACACCACTGACTGACATCCTGAGAGACAACTCCCACTCCCTGCAATGCAAGCACGTTCCATGGTGGGATAACTGGCTGGCTGGGTGGGTGGGTGGGAAGGAGGACTTGCAGCACTGACCATAGTCACAAGCACCTCCCCTCACACACTCCCCAACACAAACTCCACAGAACCCACCTGGTAGAATGCAATGCCCCCATCCTAACACAAGATCCCACAAAGAACCACCACCCTGGGTTATGTTGTGTGAAGCACAGGGACACTCTTGGGACTTTTAGCCAAACAACTGCCAGGACAACACTCCCAGCCATCCTGTCAGCACAGCCAGCCCACCCCACAGGGAAGCAGAGTCAAAGGAAGGAAGCATGGGCATGCTGGGAAGGGGGTGGAGGCAATAGCATGATGGGAGTCGTAGTCACTGATATTGGTCACCCCCACAACTGTCCCATCAACACCACCCTGAACCATGCTCACATCACAGGAAGTGGAGAAGGACTCACAAGATGGCTGACACTGGCTACTGCTGTGGGGAGCACAAGGCCCTGCTGGCAACTGTGCACCAACAAACAGCAGGACACCACTGACTGACATCCTGAGAGACAACTTCCACTCCCTGCAATGCAAGCACGTTCCATGGTGGGATATCTGGCTGGCTGGGTGGGAAGGAGGACTTGCAGCACTGACCATAGTCACAAGCACCTCCCCTCACACACACCCCAACACAAACTACACAGAACCCACCTGGTAGAATGCAATGCCCCCATCCTAACACAAGATCCCACAAAGAACCACCACCCTGGGTTATGTTGTGTGAAGCACAGGGACACTCTTGGGACTTTTAGCCAAACAACTGCCAGGACAACACTCCCAGCCATCCTGTCAGCACAGCCAGCCCACCCCACAGGGAAGCAGAGTCAAAGGAAGGAAGCATGGGCATGCTGGGAAGGGGGTGGAGGCAATAGCATGATGGGAGTCGTAGTCACTGATATTGGTCACCCCCACAACTGTCCCATCAACACCACCCTGAACCATGCTCACATCACAGGAAGTGGAGAAGGACTCACAAGATGGCTGACACTGGCTACTGCTGTGGGGAGCACAAGGCCCTGCTGGCAACTGTGCACCAACAAACAGCAGGACACCACTGACTGACATCCTGAGAGACAACTTCCACTCCCTGCAATGCAAGCACGTTCCATGGTGGGATATCTGGCTGGCTGGGTGGGAAGGAGGACTTGCAGCACTGACCATAGTCACAAGCACCTCCCCTCACACACACCCCAACACAAACTCCACAGAACCCACCTGGTAGAATGCAATGCCCCCATCCTAACACAAGATCCCACAAAGAACCACCACCCTGGGTTATGTTGTGTGAAGCACAGGGACACTCTTGGGACTTTTAGCCAAACAACTGCCAGGACAACACTCCCAGCCATCCTGTCAGCACAGCCAGCCCACCCCACAGGGAAGCAGAGTCAAAAGGAAGGAAGCATGGGCATGCTGGGAAGGGGGTGGAGGCAATAGCATGATGGGAGTCGTAGTCACTGATATTGGTCACCCCCACAACTGTCCCATCAACACCACCCTGAACCATGCTCACATCACAGGAAGTGGAGAAGGACTCACAAGATGGCTGACACTGGCTACTGCTGTGGGGAGCACAAGGCCCTGCTGGCAACTGTGCACCAACAAACAGCAGGACACCACTGACTGACATCCTGAGAGACAACTTCCACTTCCTGCAATGCAAGCACGTTCCATGGTGGGATATCTGGCTGGCTGGGTGGGAAGGAGGACTTGCAGCACTGACCATAGTCACAAGCACCTCCCTCACACACACCCCAACACAAACTCCACAGAACCCACCTGGTAGAATGCAATGCCCCCCATCCTAACACAAGATCCCACAAAGAACCACCACCCTGGGTTATGTTGTGTGAAGCACAGGGACACTCTTGGGACTTTTAGCCAAACAACTGCCAGGACAACACTCCCAGCCATCCTGTCAGCACAGCCAGCCCACCCCACAGGGAAGCAGAGTCAAAAGGAAGGAAGCATGGGCATGCTGGGAAGGGGGTGGAGGCAATAGCATGATGGGAGTCGTAGTCACTGATATTGGTCACCCCCACAACTGTCCCATCAACACCACCCTGAACCATGCTCACATCACAGGAAGTGGAGAAGGACTCACAAGATGGCTGACACTGGCTACTGCTGTGGGGAGCACAAGGCCCTGCTGGCAACTGTGCACCAACAAACAGCAGGACACCACTGACTGACATCCTGAGAGACAACTTCCACTCCCTGCAATGCAAGCACGTTCCATGGTGGGATATCTGGCTGGCTGGGTGGGAAGGAGGACTTGCAGCACTGACCATAGTCACAAGCACCTCCCCTCACACACACCCCAACACAAACTCCACAGAACCCACCTGGTAGAATGCAATGCCCCCATCCTAACACAAGATCCCACAAAGAACCACCACCCTGGGTTATGTTGTGTGAAGCACAGGGACACTCTTGGGACTTTTAGCCAAACAACTGCCAGGACAACACTCCCAGCCATCCTGTCAGCACAGCCAGCCCACCCCACAGGGAAGCAGAGTCAAAAGGAAGGAAGCATGGGCATGCTGGGAAGGGGGTGGAGGCAATAGCATGATGGGAGTCGTAGTCACTGATATTGGTCACCCCCACAACTGTCCCATCAACACCACCCTGAACCATGCTCACATCACAGGAAGTGGAGAAGGACTCACAAGATGGCTGACACTGGCTACTGCTGTGGGGAGCACAAGGCCCTGCTGGCAACTGTGCACCAACAAACAGCAGGACACCACTGACTGACATCCTGAGAGACAACTTCCACTCCCTGCAATGCAAGCACAGTCCATGGTGGGATAACTGACTGGCTGGGTGGGTGGGATGGAGGGCCGGCTGTCAACCAAACACAACCAATGCAGACCATGTTCACACCACAAAAAATACATAGAAATGCCCAAATAATGCAGGACAATATGCCACACCAATATCAACCCCTGACTGTGACGACTTAGGACAATGCAATGTACAGGCCCGCACCCAGAGGCACAGTCACAACTGTCATGTGTGTCAACCATTGATGCCTGCAGAAACATAACATACATTGTGTGTGTCTCCCAAAAACAGGTGATGATGGGGACACAGCAGCAGACGCTGAGGAGTCCCAGTCCCAGGCTCAAGAGGATGCGGAGCTCACTGGCGTCGTACAGCCTCTGCCCTCCTCGGAAGAAGAAGACCAACCTGGCACATCCGGTGCAAGTCTACATGCAGCACCAGCAGGACCACCAGCTGCAGCACCAGCAGGACCACCAGCTGCACCCCTGCACCCACCCCTCCAACGACTGTCACCACAAATACCATCCCTGCCGACATGGACAGAACAAGGAGCAACACCAGCACAGGGACCCTGGACCAACCTGGGGCCATGGACACCACCACCACCACCAACCCCCAAGGTGGACCAGGGTCATCTGTGCGTGCCACTGCATGCACTGCACATGTCAGCAGGGGTGGTGGGAGGGGTGGGAGACAGAGGTCGCTGCTGGCAGAGGTTGCTGGTGTGCATGATGACCCACAACTGGTACGCATAGCTGATGCGTACCAGTCCAGCACCGGAGACCTCAGCCAGGTAGTGGGGCTCCTCAGAGACATGAAACAGCAGCAGGCTGCCCATCATGCCCGCTTGGACTCTCACATGTCCCACGTGGAGTCACACATGTCCCGCGTGGACTCACACATGTCCCGCGTGGAGTCCAAGTGGGATGCACTGCATGAGATGACGGCGGTGCACAGGGACATTTTACAATGCCTCCGCCAGATGAACAGCAACCAGTCCACACCTCCCTGTGTGCCAACAACATCTGGTGCCGAACAAACTGCAACTGCCACAGGGAGGGAGGATGACTCTGGCGGAGAGTCCCCTGCACCGCAGCAGCCTGTACTTGAGGGCCCCCCCCAAGAAGAGGGGTCGTCCGAGGAGGGGCAAGTGAGAGGCCGATGGCCAAGCGCAACTCCCAGGAAGCCTGAACCTGTTCTGGATGTTCACCTTTGTGCACAGACTGTTCACCCTGTTGACGGCAACACTACTCCCACACATTGCATGGGGAGTACAAGTTGGACCAATGTGTCAGACAACTGTGGCCCCGATACTGGGGATTCTGTCTACCAGGACTTTCAATTCACCTAGGAACTTCTGATTGCAAGATTTATGTACGGCACTACCCATCCTATGCACTATTCACACAAATGTATCACAATAAACACACTAATACACCATACTTGCCTCTGTTGTGATTCCAACGTGGGTGCTGTTATGGGGATGATGAACTGCAAAATTACACTGTGGATGCGAACTGCAACAGCAAGGACAACACAGGCATGTGAGTAAAGGCAACGTGACACATATGAGGGAGACACACCACCAGGGCTACACAACACATACACACCTAGGCCATCTGACTCATTGCCTACACTGATGTTGCCAGGGAAGACGGTGCAATGCACAGACACCACACCCATTCCCAGTTGTAGTCAAGTAGCCCACAGGTGCAGTAAGCAAATGGCAGTCAAATGTGTGACCACAGACAACGCACATCACAAAGTGAAGCACAGGTTTATTACACAGTTGCAACATGTCGTAACCACTACAGATGCAAGGTAATCCCATCTGGCAGCGGGCACACAGTCAACAACTGTAGACGGAAGGAAGTCCATGGGTGTGGCGCACATCACCTGTAGGGACACAACAGCTACCAGCCTGGAAGTGCAATCACGTCGTCGGTGGACACAGTTGACCAAATGAATCCGAAAGTACCCTGTGAAGGACAGAAATGACACACAGTCAAAAGCAATGGAGTACAGGACAGAACAGCAAAACTCATGCACAATACATGTTACAAGGTACCCACCCAGAACCAAGTTAGCATGTCAACACTGTTGGGGAGTACAGCCCACCTGTAAGCACACATCGCAACACACATCCAGTCAAGTAGCCCATGGACACACTCCAACAGCACCAGAGCACCACCTACACATATCATGCCAACTCACATCATTGACATGACACCTCAGGATACTCACATTCAGCTAAAGAAGTTGGTGATGAGCTGTGTGCGGACATCACCCTCATCATCATCATCATCATCATCATCGTCACTGACATCGTGGTCCAGGCCAGGATCCTCCACAGGTGGCGGATGTTGGTCATTGTCATCCTGGATGAGAGGCAACTCCTTCCGCACTGCCAGGTTGTGGAGCATGCAGCAGACGATGATAATCTTGCACACTTTCGCAGGGGCATATGGGAGGGACCCTCCGGTCTTGTCCAGGCAGCGGAAGCGGCTCTTCAGGAGACAAATGTCCGCTCAATCACTCTCCTGGTCCGACCATGTGCCTCATTGTAGCGCATCTGGGCTGGTGTCACAGGGTTCCTGAGGGGTGTCAGCAACCACGGCATGTTGGGGTATCCCGAGTCACCTACGGACAGACAAGTGCACATTAGCTGACTTGGAAAAGTGGGCGGAATACTACAGATCAGATCACACACAATGGCACAAAGTCAGTACACACCGACAAGCCAGGCACGCTGGTTCTGCATCTGTGCCATCATCCTGGGGATGCGACTACTCATCACAAAGGCATTGTGTGCTGAACCAGGGAAACGGGCACACACGTGTGTGATGGTCATGTCTGCAAGACACACCACCAGTGCATTGACCGAGTGGTAGTGCTTGCGGTTCCTGTAGGCCTGCTCCTGGGCCTGTGGTGGTACCAAAGCCACATGTGTCCCATCAATGGAGCCAATGACATGCGGCATCCTCCCCAGGGCATAAAAGTCACTCTTCCCGTCAGTGAGTCGTCGCAGTCTAGGGAAATAGATGTACCGGTTCAGGAATAGCAACATTGCCGCCAAAACATCGCGGAGCACACGGCTCAACATGGTCTGTGACATCCCACCAGCAGTCGCCACAGTATGTTGGAAGGTACCGGTGGCAAAGAAGTGTAGGGCTGCCATCACCTTCACCTTGGGGGTCAGCGCTGTAGGATACGGCCGGCCAGGCTGCAAATGTGGGGACAACTGCACTGCCAAATCCTCAATCAGCTGCCTGGTGAAGCGGTACCGTCGGATGCTGTCCCGTTCCACCATCGTTGCCAGGTCTGGGAAGGGTTGATGGACAGCAGGAGCCCTGCAGTGCAGAGGAGAAGTAAGCAAGATTGTCAGTCAGCCCACATATGCGGCATTGAACACACTCAATATCCCAACACACATCATTATGAGGCACAACTACATGAAGTGTGCAGTTCCGTAAGGACATGTATGGTACATACATGGCCAACATCTGTCAACACGGTCCAACAGGTGGCATCAATTAGTCCCAGGTTGGCCCATTGGATATCATGAGGCCGTGTCACAGTTCCCATCTCCTGCTGCCGTGTCACAATCACCCCCACAGTGACATGTGAGGACAGATGTGCCCCAGGCACCACAGCTCAACGACAGGTACATTCCCAGGGACCCTGTATTGCCACATGGACACTGGCATTACATGGAGTATCATGTATACACCACAGCAAAACAACCATGACCCCCACAGGTAGTGTTTCCACTTGCCTCTGCAGGACAGACATGGACGTCTGTGACACACACACGCACAACATCAAAGTCCAGGCACACACAACGTGGATGTGGAGACTGTCTCCCATTGTGCACATGAAATCAGAGACATTGTAAACACTACATGCACAAAGACTGTGGAGGACCATCACTATTGTGCCACTGGGACACCCTGGCTCAAACATACCGTCCCACATGGGACTCACGGGGTATGTGACATGACATACACATACACCACCGTGAAATGTGACCATGGCACATGCACAGATATGAACAGTTGCACATCACAGTGGTCATGTACACGTAACACCCAGGATCCTGTCCCCATGAACACGTGCACAGCCTGGGGGTGGCTGCCCACAGGTGACACCCACAGGACAACATGTACACCAACATACACACAATAGGAAATGCAGCCTTACATGCCTTATGATAATGTTTGGACAGGCTGTCGTGATGTAGGTGTGCCCCTCACTCCCTGGGAGCTATCTGTGGCTGGCATATGTCCATCTGAGACAGGCATGCTGACATATGCCAGTCACATGTACAGTGATGCGTTGAACAGCAATGGACCGATCGGTGCCCCGGCCGGCCCATTGCATTCAATGTGTGCGGGTACGCGTTGTACCCCTGTACGCGTTGAACTGCAATGGACCGATCGGTGCCCCGGCCGGCCCATTGCATTCAATGTGTGCGGGTACGCGTTGTACCCCTGTACGCGTTGTACCGCAATGGACCGATCGGTGCCCCGGCCGGCCCATTGCATTCAATGTGTGCGGAGTACGCGTTGTACCCCTGTACGCGTTGAACTGCAATGGACCGATCGGTGCCCCGGCCGGCCCATTGCATTCAATGTGTGCGGGTACGCGTTGTACCCCTGTACGCGTTGTATCGCAATGGACCGATAGGTGCCCCCGGCCGGCCCATTGCATTCAATGTGTGCGGGTACGCTTTGTACCCCTGTACGCGTTGTACCGCAATGGACCGATCGGTGCGCACCCATTGACAATGGCCTTGCCTGGCAACGGACGCGTTTTCGAATTTCGAACGAGTCGGTTGCTGGAAATTCAGTTGGTCACCCACAACAATGTTGCAAAATCATGTATGTCATGAAGTTGAAGATTTGAAGGATGCTGTGGGCGTGTTTTGGTGCTGCTATTCCATGGATTGGCCAGATTCAGAAGATGCAAACAACTTGGACCTATCACTTTGGACACAAGGGACAGTATCTGCCTCTCCAGCACATATATATTGCTGGCTGTTCCCCTGAGAGCTCACTTGCCTGCACTACATGCTCCAGGACGACATCTGCCACTGCACTGCTGCTGTCTCTGCCCCTCTGGACCCTGCAATGGCACGTACTGTGGAGAGAGCCCCAGCCTTCAGCCTTGAGGAGAACCAGGCCCTGCTGGACAGCCTACTTCCACAGTACAGCAAGCTGTATGGGACACCAGGGGAGCAGGTGAGTGTTCTGTGCACTGCCTTTCTGAATGTGCATATTGTCTGACTAGCAAGGCTGAAAGTCTGCACGCCACTGGCTAGCAGGCTCACTGAGTAGTTGTCATCCCCCATAGTGTGTAGTGACATGCACTGGACAGGTATGGTGCAGTGACAGTGCATTTGAACAAGGTTTTACTTCCCATGCAATGATACCATGTAGTGACGTCTGGCAAACTGTCCATGGGCAGCTTTGCACTGCCTGTGTACATCATGTGCCCCTGTGATTGAGACATGTATATACAACTGTGTCATGCACGGATATGTTGCATGTGTAGTAATGGCCTTTTCACTTTGTCATCCTGACAGGTTAATGCCCATCGGAAGCAGGAGATCTGGAAGGACATCGTCCGGGCTGTCCGGTCCGTGGGGGTCTACAAGCGCCGGATCCGCAACTGCCAGAAGAGGTGGCAGGACCTTCGGGGCTGGACCCGGAGGATTGCACGGGTCCAGCTGAAGCTGTCGCCTCCTCGCAGGAGGGGCGGAACACGGACCCTGACCCCCACATGCTCCAGATCCTGGCGGTGGTGTTTCCAGACCTGGATGGGCAGCTGAAGGCCAGACAGCAGCAAGGAGGGGGTGAGTCAAAGACTGCACTGTGAACTCTGTATTACATGCTGTGTGCCCTCCTCTGGCCTGGTTCAACTGCCACAGTGCAGCAGTCATGTTGTCCAGGAGCCATGTCCCTCTATTGTGCACTGCCCACTGCTCATCTGATACCCAGGTGTGGCCCTTACATTCAGGGAATTGTGTCACTTGGGACTGTGTCCTTGCAGTTTGCTTCACTAAAGGTGGGGTACAGCATCTGTTTTCCTAACTCTGTTGTGGGCATCATGGGTGGGTCCATTGTTCACACTACGCCTGTGTTCGGACATGTAATCTGCGTGTTGCTTTGATATGCGGTCCACTTGCTGTGCTGAGCCACCACATGTGCCTGGGGTATGTGGCACACGCCCATGCAGCGGGTGGGAACAATGTTTGGGCCCCAGGAGTGTGCAGATTACGTGTGTCACACATACATAGCCAGCTATCCACTGTCCAGGGCTCATCCCTCATTCATGTGGAGCAGGACAGTCATGCCTACTCCAGGCCATGCAATGCACTCTGTACTCCCACTCCCGTGTATCAGCTGACACATTGTGCGCAGTGATTTGACCCCTCAGGTGTCTGCCTCTGTGTCAGTGTGCTGTGGATTAGTTGCCAGGACTGCTGGGGTGTTTCTTGGTAGGGGCTCAGCATGCCCCTGGAGATGTGACCATAGGAGACGATACTTGTGTGTCACATAGGTGTTTGATCAGCTGCCCGTGCAGACTGGGGTATGCGAATGTGAAGTTCAGGCAGCTGTTCCCCATTCACAGCAGATTGTGAGGGGCTCAGGTTCAGAGGGTAGTGTCACAGGTCTCCCATATGTCCAATAGGTATGACCTGGACAGATGAGGGTTAAGATGATGTGTTGTGTGGGGGATGTACATGTGCACTTGTGCAGCTCCAGGACTTGCATTCCCCATGACCTACTATTGTGACACAGTGCAAAGTGTTGTTGTCTGGCTGCCAAGTCATACATCACTGAGACAGTGATGTATGACTTAGCAGTCATGCCTCTGCCATGGCATGTGTCTACTTATTGGTGGTCTTGCAGGGGAGTGACATGTGCTACATGCACACCATTGTGGCGATGGCTATCAGGACATGGGTGCATCATGGTGTCTGTCGCTGGTATGCATCACATGCATTTCCTATTTGACTCTGGGCATCCCTTTCATCCGGAAACCTGTACTGACTCAGTGGCAAGAGCTGTGATGTGTGCATGTCCACATGCCACACCGTGTCCTCTGCACTGTCCAACTACTGTGTACTTGGTGCATGTGTCCACACTGGGGTGTTGCAATCCAACAGACACCAGACAGATGGGTGCAAGGCCATGTGGGATGTGAGTGCCATGCTTGGCATCAGACTGACAATTGGCTTCTCCTGTTCAGTTAGGGCACTTTTAGCAATGTACAACTAATGATGCCAAGGCTTGCTCTGTAATGTGCTGTGCTCACAGTGGTGTGTGCGTTTGGTGCAGGTGACTGATGTCTGTCTGTTTCCCCATTGTTTGCAGATACATCCACGGCCACGGAAGGGGACAGCTCCACGGACCAGGAGGAGCCAGAGAGCCAGACTGGGTCAGCAGCCGAGGAGTGGTCGGAGGGACCCAGTGGCACGGAGGGCGAGGTGAGCCACACCGAGGAGTCCTCAGCACCATCCACCTCAGCTGAGGACCAGAGCAACTCGGAGGATGACTCCCTTATGGAGGCGGGTGTCAGCAGCCACCACACCCCAGCTAGTGTTGCTGTCCCCGCCACCACCAGCACCACCACCGCCCTCCCATCGGCTCCCATTCCCCTGGTCCGTGGAGGCTCCCATGTTCGGGAGCGTGTCTCCTTTGGGCCAGGCACCGCACCCCCTGCCCCTGTGTCCCCTGCTGCCCTGAGTGAGGAGTCTGTGTACCTCCTTCGCCAGCTCCATGTAGGGCAGACAGCCATGCTGAGTGTCCTCCATGCGCACACCGCTCTGTTGACTCAGCTGGTGTCGTTCATGGAGGGCATCTCATCGGGCATGTCTGACATACAGAGGGGCAATAGGTCCATGGACTCCTCCCTGACGGCAGCAGTGTCCCTCCTCAGACAGTCCCTCACCCCTCCTGCCTCTGCTCCATCCACACTCCCCAGCACCTTACCCGTCCCAAGCACACACACACCGGCACAGGCACACACCAGCACACACACGTCCAGCACACAGACACACACGCCACAAACAAAACGCACACGCACGCACAGTCAGGGGACTGAAACCAGACTCACAGGGGATGGGGCCCTGGTACACACACACGCATCCACGGGCACTGCGCAGTCCTCAGTTGCCTCTCCCTCCAAAACACCCTCCCTTGCCTCACCTTCAACCCCAAAGACCCAGCGCCTCTTCCTCAGTGACCTCGGCCTCTTCCCCTCCGATCCAGCTGCTCCAGCATCCAGGGGGAAGAGGAAGCCCCCACACGGAGCAGAGTGCCCCTCGCCCCCGGACACCCTCCCCCAGGCGCAGACAGACTGAGGCCCCCACCCGCAAGTCCCCCGGAGTGGTAAGAGCAAGACCCCGCCGCCGCCCTGCAGCTCATACACCAGGTCTCCTTCCTCCATCCCTCAGGCCCCCACTCCACAGGTGCCCCCACCACACCCTGCCCCAGGTTCCCCCACCCACAGATATACCATCCTCAAGAGGATCCGGCCTTCTCCCCCTGCCACTTGCTCTCCCGGCACCACACCCCCGCTGCGCTTGTCTGTGCCACTGATGTGGTGAGGGTGTCCTCCCCTCTGTCCAGCCCACCTTGCCTGTTCCCCATTCTCCTCCCCTGGTGGTAGGCACTGCAGTGGAGTCCACTACCACCCTGTCTGACTTGGGCACTGCAGTGGCGGACCTGTCCACTCCATCTGCAGGGCCCACTGCAGTCGTGCCGGCACCCACAACATCTGAGTCATGCCCCCCAGTTGTGCCGGCACACACCATGTCAGACACCTCCACTGCAGTTGTCAGTGGCTCTCCAGCACCCACCACCCCTTCCCTGCTTCCTCCTGGTGAGCCCTGATCCTGTCCCTGCGGTGCCTGGCCTACCCCCCCGGTTGCCCCTCCTAGTGGATTGTCCCTGGTTTTGTGCAGGCATGTGTAAGGTGGCATCTGCCACTGTCACCCACTTGTGACTTTGTTGATGGACTGGCCATTGGCCTTTGTTTATTTCCTGCCGGACTTCTACTTTTGATGCCACATATGCTGAATAAAGCAACTTTCTGTTCTCTAGTGCTTTTGCTTCTGATGTACATGATGTTGATGATGCTAACCATGCCCTTGCTGCAGTGATGGTGATATTTGGTCTCATGATAATGAAGTGTTACTGTGCAGGAACCCATGTGGTCCAGGGGGAATGTGTCCTAACCTGTGGTGTATCCATGTCATCCATAGCAGCATCTGAGGGTGTCATGTGTTCAGTATTTGGCAATGGGATTTCCTACTTAGATTGCCTATTTCACATCTGTGGCTTCCACCCCTGCACATCTGTTGTGCCTGCCATTGTTCAATTCGTCTACTTCCCTGACCGTGTGGCCATCTCCAGTGGACATGCAGGTTTGGGCATCAATGGGGAAGGACTCATCTGTGTTGTCAGTGCAACATTGCTATACAAGTGTGTTGGATCTGTGCTGATGATTCCGTTGGCACTTCCATGACCAGGCTGATGTTACGGGAGCCCTCATTTGGTGCTAATTGTTGATTGTGTGACCAAGTGCTCAGCTGACATGATGGGGCCCTACTGAGGCAACATATGGCACAGCTTTCCTCACACAGGAGTGGAGTCCCCTCATGGCAGTGTGTACTCCTGTGACATTGCCTGCGCCCAAGGTGTGTGTTGTATGTGCATGTCTGTGTGTTCACTTCCGTTTAGCTGTGCATGCTGTGATCCCTAGTGTTGTACCTGTTTGTGATGCTAGCTGAGTTGAGCTATGTTCCCCCAAAGTCTTCTCCCTGGGTTCTCTGTGATGTGGGTGCATGGCACATTACTGGTCATCAGGGTGTCACCCATAGGTGTGTTTGCTGTCAGGGCTGAGTTTGTGTGCAGACGCAGATGGGTCACAGTCAGGTTTCCCCTTGGCACTTGTTGTTTGCCCCTGTCATGTGATTTCCAGTTTGTGTTATCTTTCAGTGATTGTGACACGTTGTGTGTGTGACTGCTGGCACTCCTCAGGGTCCGGGCTGCAATGTTGGTTGTTGTCTATGTGTGTTCTTTGTGGGTGACCTTGGCTTCTTCATTGGTGTGTGACTGTGGCTGGGATCCCATTGGTTGGTGTGGTATTGCCGTCATGTCCATGTACAGCGTAGTGTGCAGTGTGTCAGACATTCAGGACTCTTGTTGAGTGGCCATGTGTGATGTGTTTCTGCACCTTGGTTGGCACCCACCACCCTGGAATAGTCATGGGTGCATGTGCAATGTCACCAGTGCATGTGTACTTCACTGCTGCACATTGTTGGAGGTCGAGGGGTGTGGTGTTGAGTGTGTGCAGATGAGAGTTGTTGCCCGGCTAGGCCCCTGCCTCCATGTTGGCCTTGGCTTACTGGCCATGCTGTTTGATTTGTGCTTGTGTAGGTGTGATGGTAGTTAGTTGCTCAGGACACATGACTGTGGTTCACAGTGTGAACCACATTTAGCTTTGTCATCACAGTGGGATTGTAATGCAGCCCAGGGTCACCACATTGTGGGGGCCCTGGGGGTGGTGCTGTGGTGTGTCTGTGTCTTGCTGTGTCAGTTTCTGTCCCTACGTGCCTGTGTGACATGTGTGATTTGTGCTCCCTCTCATCTGACAATGCCTGCTTGCCCACATAGGGGATTTGGATCCATGAGTTACCTTTGTGTGGCACTGTATGCACATCTGTATGATTGGTATTCAGGTCTCCTCATGTGTTGTGTGGTTGCCTGGGGACACTGGCACCCCCCCTCACCTGTTGTGTATGATGTGCAGTGTGGGTCTGCCTGTTTGTGTTTGTGCATCTGCACCACTGCATTGGCATATCTTGGGTGTGCCATTGGCTGTATGTAGTTTGGTGGGTTTCCCCTGCTGTCCCTGGGACTCCTAGGTCATCGGTCAGCACAATGATCATGGTTTGTGTGTCCCATTGCTGCCATGGTATGGTATCTGTTCACCTCACATCTGCAGTCTCCACAGGGTATCTGCATTTGTGTGCCCATTGGTGCAAATATGTGGGTCTGCATTCTGATGGTCACTTCTGTCATTATGTCATTGATGATTGTGGACGGTGTCAGCCCCCATGGGTGTTGTTTGTCTGCACATGGCCAAAGGTATGTCTTATTTGCACTGCAGTATTTGGCTCCCCCAATTTATGTTGCAATGGGACACATACACTACTTTGCCACTGAGGTGTTTGTTGTTTTGTGACCAGGAATCATCCATGCAGTTTGGCAGTTGCACCTCTTTCTTTGTCAACACTTACCTTTTGGTCACTGTGGTGATGGGGGTTTAGACCCCATTGCCACAATGTTCAAGATGTGCTTCAGCTATGGACCCCACACTTACATTTTGGTCACTGTGATGATGGGGGTTTGGACCCCATTGCCACAATGTTCAAAATGTGCTTCAGCTATGGACCCCACACTTACCTTTTGTTCACTGTGGTGATGGGGGTTTAGACCCCATTGCCACAATGTTCAAAATGTGCTTCAGCTATGGACCCCACACTTACCTTTTGGTCACTGTGGTGATGGGGGTTTGGACCCCATTGCCACAATGGTCATGGCCTGCTTGCATTGTGGGTGCCACACACATATATGTGTGGCACATGTGCTAGGGGGTCACATTGTATGTTCAAAGTCATGTTCGGTGTTGTAGGCATTTGACACAGTCTACACACGCTTGTCATGGTGTTGGGGGATGTCTTCTTCTTGCATTCCCTAGGTTGTGGTGTGCTGGTTGTGTCATGCATTGTCCATCCTATGAGTGGGGGTGGTAGTAGTGGTTGGCATCCAGCCCCCCCTGGCTGAGGGTGGTAGTAGTGGTAGGCATCCAGCCCCCCCTGGCTAAGGGTGGTGGTAGGCATCCAGCCCCCCCTGGCTAAGGGTGGTAGTAGTGGTAGGCATCCAGCCCCCCCTGGATAAGGGTGGTGGTAGGCATCCAGCCCCCCCTGGCTAAGGGTGGTAGTAGTGGTAGGCATCCAGCCCCCCCTGGCTAAGGGTGGTAGTAGTGGTAGGCATCCAGCCCACCCTGGCTCAGGGTGGTAGTAGTGGTAGGCATCCAGCCCCCTGGCTAAGGGTGGTAGTAGTGGTAGGCATCCAGCCCACCCTGGCTCAGGGTGGTAGTAGTGGTAGGCATCCAGCCCCCCTGGCTCAGGGTGGTAGTAGTGGTAGGCATCCAGCCCCCTGGCTAAGGGTAGTGGTAGGCATCCAGCCCACCCTGGCTCAGGGTGGTAGTAGTGGTAGGCATCCAGCCCCCCCTGGCTCAGGGTGGTAGTAGTGGTAGGCATACAGCCCCCCCTGGCTAAGGGTGGTGGTAGGCATCCAGTCCCCCCTGGCTAAGGGTGGTAGTAGTGGTAGGCAACCAGCCCCCTGGCTCAGGGTGGTAGTAGTGGTAGGCATCTAGCCCCCCTGGCTCAGGGTGGTAGTAGTGGTAGGCATCCAGCCCCCCTGGCTAAGGGTGGTAGTAGTGGTAGGCATCCAGCCCCCTGGGTGAGGGTGGTGGTAGTGGTAGGCATCCAGCCCCCCTGGCTAAGGGTGGTAGTAGTGGTAGGCATCCAGCCCCCCTGGGTGAGGGTGGTAGTAGTGGTAGGCATCCAGCCCCCTGGCTAAGGGTGGTGGTAGGCATCCAGCCCCCTGGCTAAGGGTGGTAGTAGTGGTAGGCATCCAGCCCCCCTGGCTCAGGGTGGTAGTAGTGGTAGGCATCCAGCCCCCTGGCTAAGGGTGGTGGTAGGCATCCAGCCCCCTGGCTGAGGGTGGTAGTAGTGGTAGGCATCCAGCCCCCCTGGCTAAGGGTGGTAGTAGTGGTAGGCATCCAGCCCCTCTGGCTCAGGGTGGTAGTAGTGGTAGGCATCCAGCCCCCCTGGCTAAGGGTGGTGGTAGGCATCCAGCCCCCCCTGGCTGAGGGTGGTAGTAGTGGTAGGCATCCAGCCCCCCCTGGCTAAGGGTGGTAGTAGTGGTAGGCATCCAGCCCACCCTGGCTCAGGGTGGTAGTAGTGGTAGGCATCCAGCCCCCCCTGGCTCAGGGTGGTAGTAGTGGTAGGCATCCAGCACCCCCTGGCTAAGGGTGGTAGTAGTGGTAGGCATCCTGCCCCCCGTGGCTCAGGGTGGTAGTAGTGGTAGGCATCCAGCACCCCCTGGCTAAGGGTGGTAGTAGTGGTAGGCATCCTGCCCCCCCTGGGTAGGGGTGGTGGTGCGCATTCAGGCCCCTGTGTGCATATGTGGCATTGGTGATGGGCATCCCGCCCCTATGGTGCTGCTGTTGCAAGTATATTCTGCATCCCTCTGTGTGTGTGTGATGTGTCGTGTACGTGTTGTATGTGTTTTGTGGTTGGTGTCTGACTTACCTTCTGCGCCGTACGCGTCCGTACCTGTTCCGGTAGTAAATGTAGAATATTGGTATGATCGGGACGAAGGGATTCATGGTTGGTTCGTGTCGTTCGTCCTTCTCGTTGCTTCGCGTCGTCCTCGTCGCTTCGCGTCGTCCTCGTCGCTGGCGTGTTCGTCTCGTAGCCGTGGATCGTGTTGTGGCGCGAATCGGAGCTTATGTGCGCCTCTCCCGGATGCTTTGACGTGCCGTGCGTAGCGACGGGTTCGGCGCGTACGGAAAGCGCATCGTACTCGCTCGGCCGGACGGAGCTGCATTTTTCCTTCCGTGCGACTCGATTCGGCGTTTCCGGATTCGCCTCGGTCGGGGAACAGGACCTGGTTTGGGTGAGTACGGCTCGGCCGGATTCTGTGCTGTTGTGCGCATCGTACTTACTCGTTCGGTGTGCTGTACGGATCGGTCGGGAAACAGGCTTTCGCATGGCTTTTTTCCCGACCGAATGGTATTGGGTGCGCCTCCGACCGAGATCGGAATCGGCCCCAAAGTCAAGGCGGACCAGCTTATTATGAGGGGCGGAATAGAAAGTATATCCCAAGTCCATCCGTTTATGTCTGTACCATAAATCAGCCAGCCCATGCTCCCTGACTAATCCCCGTAAAGCCTTAAAAGTCCTGATTTTCCGCCCATGATATAGAGAATCACTAGACAGATCGAAATTGCCCTCCAAATGAATATTAAAATCTCCGCAGAGAATTAGCGGATATGGCCATGTGGCAAGTTCAATACTTAAATAATTCAAGACTTCCGGATCATCCAGATTTGATCCATAAAAATTGTGAGGGGGGCACCATTGATTCTAAATTCGATGATCACCCAGCGCCCAAATTGATCCTCCTTAACTCTTTGACATGCCCCTAAACCCCGTCGTGCATAGATGGCCACCCCCCTAATAGTGGTGCTTTGCCGTGTATATGCCAACAGATCCAAACCGATTTCCTTCAACCAGCCACTTTTACTACTAGGGATATGAGTTTCCTGTAAGCATAGTATATCAATCCTCATAAAATGTACACACTTGGCCAATAACCCCCTTTTTTTCCTGTCATTTAAACCACAAATATTCCATGAACATACAGAAATTCCGGCCCTTCTACCAGTCATCTTTGAAAAAGCCAGTTCCTTCAATAAGCTTAAACAAATGAAGCTGAGAGCTATTCCCAGCGGTACCAGTATTTACCCATTTCCTTAAACACCGTAGATCGTGAAAAAGTATTAACAACAACATTATACCCCCGTCTACACATCCCCCACACCTACCCCCACCCTCCCCCCAACTTCCCCCCACCCCTCTGCCCCCTATTGGAACCCTCCCCCTACACCCCCCACCTACTCCCCACCATACGAGGCATGGGGACCAACTGTCCGTGGTGATGCTGAGCTAACACACCCGCCCCTCCATACTGCTAGACCTTTAAGCTCAATCTATGTATACTACATAAGAAAGAAAAAAGCGATTATGGGCAACCAAAGAATAGAATCTGAGAAACAAAAAAAGACAGATCAGGAACCAGCCCCACCTCCCGTGAAAAAAGCCCTAGCATAAAAGGTCCATGAAGTCATTAGAGTTCGAGGCTTAAAGAAGACGATTACCATCTATGTACCAGACTGGGTATAGACACCTGGGAAATCTAAGGAGTTTTTAGTGACATTAGAAGTTCTTTGGCCTGAATTTCTGACTGAAAATACTGCGTGCGCCCTTGAGAGACCCCCTTCAATTTCGCAGGATTAATGAGAAAGGCCTGCGCCCCTTTTGCCTGGAATTCCGGAATTAATTGCCGCAGAAGCCAGCGCTTTTCAACAGTCTTTTGACAGAAGTCAGGACGGACAAAGAAGTCGCAGCCTTTCCCTGCTCTTTTCCAGTCCGGTCTGGCAAGATCATATAAAGACTCCCTGGCCAAAAAATTGTTCAAGGAGATCAAAATAGCGCGTGGATAATTACCAGATTGCCCTCCTGCTCTCCGCTGATTAAAAGGAAAGCGATGGGCCCTTTGGATTTGAGTCTCCCAGTCCCATTGCAGTAAGTCAGGAAAGGCCTCCTCAAAATGATCGATCACGAACTGACGGACATCCGACCCCTCCTTTCCCTCGGGAATGCCTAAAACTCGCAAGTTGTTCCGTCTGGCGCGATTTTCCAAGTCGGTCAGTTTCAGCAAAGTATCGTCTCTTAAAGATTGCAGAGATTCGGTCTTCTTCTTCTGCGAGTTTAACTCATCTTCCAATTGGGAGATCCTGGTTTCCGCCTCTCCGATTCTGGTTGCAAAGTCTGCACAGGTCTTGGCCATTCTCCGGATGGAATTTTGCAATTTTCTACATGCCCCTTGTGTCCGGGAACTCTCAGTCCTTGTTTCCTCCCGATGGGCCATAATCACTTGGTATATCGTGGAGAGCGTGATTTCCTCAGTGCCGTTGGATATGCTACCAGTCTCTGCGGATACCTCTCCCTTTCCTTCATTAGCTGTCTCTCCCAGGTTTGGCGAGTAGGAGTAATCCCAGACCATACTGCTGGTAGTCGGCTCGGCCCTATTAGCTAGTACTGTAAGAGCGGGAAGTTTCTTGACCGTTCCAGGATTAAGCAAAGATCTGTCCCCCTCTTCCTCCCAGTGTACACTACTAGTGTCACTCCCTTCCACTTCCCCTGCCCAATCTTTATCCTGGCCATCCTCTTCCGAGGAGCTTGAATGATCTGACAAAGAAAATAATTTATCGGTGACATCCTCCTCCCTGCAAATGAATTCGTTGCCTTCTTTCTGGATAGCCGGCTTACTAGATAGAGCTATATCCATACTCCCTATTTCCAGGCCATCACATGTGTGGACTCCATTTCCCAGAATACATTGGGATTGCTGTGTTTGCTGTGGTAAAGTATAGCAGTCTGTTATTGCCAAAGGGAGAGGCTTCTCACTGTCCCCCGTCTCGCCAGAATTAGCATCGATTGAGCCAGAGATAGCATCAGGGAGACCTGTTATCCCCTGTTCTGCCCCCCCATGATTCAAGGTGGTATCCTGGGTCAGAGCAACCTGTGCCACCGTTTCCCTCTGCGCTGAGACATTCAAGCTCCTGATTTTCCCCGTGGGAGGTAACTCGGCACCACCAGCGGGACTGCTCGTCACTTTGTTTCTTGCCGACTGAGCCTTAAACAACGCAGGTACTGTTTGCTTACCGCGTGTAACAGCTCCGTCCTTGGCCGGTTTCTGCTGCTCGCCTGAGCCCAACATATCGATACCAGATCGGCGGCTAGCAACAACAGAGCCTCCTCCATCAACGGGGCCAGCAGGAGCTAATTTTGCAGAGTTGTCCGGGCCAGTAGTCATGCCGCGCCCCCTAATTGCTTTGCTGGCAGTCTTCGGTGGCATCGCTGCGGCTCTCTCCGCGAGTACCGGCAAGAGAGGTAGAGCAGCCGGACAGAGAGGAGCTCGGGACGCCAATCGACAGGGGAACGGGACCCCCCAAAGGCAGGACCGCAATCTCCAGAGCATCCGCTCAATCCAGAGAGTAAGTTTTGTCAAAAAAAAAAAAGGGTGTCTATTCCGCCATTGCCTTCTACGCTGCGGTGTCCAGAATCGCTTTCAGAACGGGTCTTAGCAGGAGAGGGTAGGTGCTCAGCTCAATCGGCCGACTGACCGGACGCCATCTTGCCTCGCTCCGGGAAAACAATTGCACTCAAAAATCCTCTATTGCCTATGACCTAGTTCCACCCAGACTCGAGGAAGGTTTTTATTATCTGACGTCTATTAATAATACCCAGCATAGATTCATCCTTCTACGTTTTCGAATGAATTTGATCCCTCTAATGTTAGGGTACCCGGAAAGAAGATACAAATTTTCAGATTTGACACCCTGCCCGTGCAATAATTATTCCCTTCAGTCAGATCTTCATCTAATATTATTCTGCAAGTACTACACTGCAGAAAGGAAAAGATTCATTCTTCCAATTTTGAGGTACCATAAATTTAAACAATGCAGGGTGGCTATGTATTTTTTAAAGACCATCCGTGATCCGTTTGTATGTTTCTCCCTAGCTTCTTTTTTATGGGCATGCATTAGAAGGAGGAAGATTGGGGGTCGCAGCCTAATAAGCACAAATGAAGATAGAAGTGGTTTACTTCTATAATACGGGCCTTACGTGTTAGTAAGAGATTTATAGTATTTTAACCATTTATATCATTTTATCTTTTTAATTGGGTCTTATAAAACGGCCTGTTATGAACTTGACAAATTTGACGGATTGGACTCAAATTTTTAACTCTGTATATATGGCCATATTACGTGTTTTGCAATTTTAGAATGAATTGTACTTTTATGACTTGTGTAATCAAGCTCGAATAAAGTTGTATTTGTTGTTGTTGTAATAAAACATTAGTAAACCCATGCCAGTTCTTACGCCAGACACAATTCACTAGATTTGTGCTAAAAGCACAATATACTTTAAATTTCCTCTCACCTGGGTTGAGTTGTTGTATAATTTAGTAAATTATCATATATCGTAATATGTTCCAACATGTGGCTGTTGCTTAAGGTTTAGAATTTTAATTTTTTATTGAGTATATCACAGAACTATGGGGTCCATTACGATGACTGGCGGATGCACCTCGGCGATGCTGGCGGTGGGAGAAAACGCTGTTTTCCGCCCGTGAGCTGCGGTGCACCCGCCCGCCATATTACAATGGCCAAATCCAGCTCATTGTCCGTCCGTCCGCCGCGGTGCGACGTGGACCGCCATCAAAACGCGCCCGCAACCACGGCGGAGACAACCAATCCAGAGCCACCGCCGTGCAGAATGACGTCCCTCCCGCCGTACAAATTAGGATGCGCAAAACAGCCAGGCACACCGCAGCGGAGAAACCGGCCAATCTGAGCATACGGAAGCACCACAGCGGAGCGCAAATTCGAATCCCGGAGCCAACCGCCATGGACCCGGCACTACACGTCTTCCCGGCGCTGTACATGATACACCTCCAGCAAGCCATGGACCGTGGCGGACGCCGCCGCAGGTACGCCACCACACAACTCCGCACACAAACACAACCCACAACTCCATGTCTGATGTAAGGTCCCTGTCCCCACCAGACACCCTGGTGGCGATAGGAACACAACCACAGGTGTAGCCACACATGTCCTACCTGCCACTAGTCCACCCCTCCACACCCAGGCCACCATGTCCGCGATTCTGAAATAATGTCCAGTTCACGTGACCGCAGTGCTGAATCCGCGTAAAAAAATGCACACAATGTAGTAGGCTGGGTGAGCGCAAGGCATGGGCAGTGCACAAAGTACACAGGGTAACACCTCCACACTCCACACACTAGACCCACCCACACCATGAAGGGACATGCCACGTGATCTTCCTGTGCTCCCACATGCCCAAAAACCAGCCAGGTGAACACACACACTGCACCACACAACAAACAACTAGGAGACAGCCTTATCAGGTGTGGCTGCAGAGTAACACACAGCGTAGAAGCACTGGGCCAGGGGAACACACACACCACAACAACATCACACTCATGGCAAGTAAACTGAGTCCAAGCACAAAATAAACACACATAGACAATGAACAAACACTCCAATGGACACACAGCCTGCCAAGTCACACTGACATACCCCACACTGACACACAGCAACAAACACAGACCACATGCCAACAGCAATGGAAGACAACAAATAGGAAACCCAAAGTGAGGTGCACACAAATGGAATGGCAAGGAACTGAACACCAACAACTTGTACATCACATGCAAGGGAAGGAACACATCACAACAACCCCAGCCCAAACATCCACACATGGCAGTCACAGTGAGTGAAGTCAAACCACAGTCACCTCACTGCAACAACTCAGGGAGACAGCAAGGCAGCCCATGTATAGGCACAGGGATGAAAGGAAGGGTATGAAGTCTAACACTGATCAGCCACACATCTGTATCCAAATACATCACAGGAGTATGTCAGCAGCACAACACACAGGGCCCATTGCAACACTCCATGACTGGCAGACACAAGTATGAACCTCCACACAACCCCCACACCCATCACACCTGCAGCACACAACACCAGTGACAAACACACAGAAGCTTGCCAATAATATCCAGTCAAGACACTGACAAGCAAACACACACCCTAGGTGGTATCCACAAACATCACACACACAGGTATGGCAGTACGCACAAAAACAACAGTCAAACACAGAACACAATCAAAACACACACACAGAACTACTACAATAACAGACAAGACCTGTGCAGCTAAACAGTGCAAAATCAATGGGAGCACAGACACAACAGGAGTACACAACCACATCAGTCATGATAAATGCACAGACAACATACCACAACACATATAAGAAGTCCATCCACTTAAAACAATAATGGAGAACAAAAGGCAGAAATGGGCCTACAATGACACATAGACAGACATACCACACCACCCATCAACTCAAAATGGTGTCATAGTGTACCACATGTCTGCACATGCACAACAATGACAAGAGACACATCAAATATGAGAGGAGAAAACACCAAGGATGCACATAAAACAAGCACAGGAACCACAACAGGCCTCAGTCCATGTGACAGACACACAAGTAAGGCACACCACAATGGCAACACACATCTGAATCAAACACAACAACACACACACTGACAGGCAAATAGAACACCACACACAGAGCATCTGTCAACTGCATGACCCAACACAACACAAACACTGCACACAGCCACATCAGCCCCAACACATGCACAGGCAAAGATATCAACATGCTACAACAGCTAAACATCAGGGGGTGCACAACAGGCAAGGACAAGGCAACATACACTCACAGCACTGCATGCACACCAAGCAGTGTGTGCACAACACACATACCAGTTACAAACAGAGATGAGTGACACACCATGAACACACACAACAACAATCTAAACATCACACACACAACAACACACCCAGGAAGTCAATCAGTCCACAGCAAACACACCTACTTCCAAGCCAACACACACAGATGCACAAGTCTGGGACACAAAAGTTGAAACAACATGATCAGAGGAAACAAGACATTGGCAATGTTGAAGTGGCAAATAGAGCATGTTTCACAGTAAACCATACCCACACAGTAACCCTTTATTTAGCAAGGACACTGACAAGGCAGACAACAGGAGTAAAATTCTGTTTATTTACATTTCACACAGTTATGCAGCACAAATTAGACAAGAGCAAGGCCAGTGGCCAGGACACAGTGCAGGTGAGGTACATGAGAAGCTGCACAGGCAAGGGGCACACAGCAGTGAACAGCAAGGCCAGTGGCCAGTCCAAAGTGCAGGTGAGGCACATGAGAAGCTGCACAGGCAAGGGGCACACAGCAGTGAACAACAAGGCCAGTGGCCAGTCCAAAGTGCAGGTGAGGCACATGAGAAGCTGCACAGGCAAGGGGCACACAGCAGTGAACAAGGCTAGTGGCCAGTCCAAAGTGCAGGTGAGGCACATGAGAAGCTGCACAGGCAAGGGGCCCACAGCAGTGAACAACAAGGCCAGTGGCCAGTCCAAAGTGCAGGTGAGGCACAAGAGAAGCTGCACAGGCAAGGGGCACACAGCAGTGAACAGCAAGGCCAGTGGCCAGTCCAAAGTGCAAGTGAGGCACATGAGAAGCTGCACAGGCAAGGGGCACACAGCAGTGAACAACAAGGCCAGTGGCCAGTTCAAAGTGCAGGTGAGGCACATGAGAAGCGGCAAGGGGCACACAGCAGTGAACAACAAGGCCTGTGGCCAGGATACAGTGCAGGTGAGGAACATGAGAAGCTGCACAGGCAAGGGGCACACAGCAGTGAACAGCAAGGCCAGTGGCCAGTCCAAAGTGCAGGTGAGGCACATGAGAAGCTGCACAGGCAAGGGGCACACAGCAGTGAACAACAAGGCCAAGGGCCAGTGAAAAGTGCAGAGTGAGTACATGACATCCAGCACTGTGAATGTGTGGTACAGTACTCTGCCATGGTCAGCAACACACTCAGGGTGTGAACAATGGGCAGTCTATGGTACCACTGTGGGAGAGACGTGTGTGAGGGGGACTAACACTCAGACTTGTCTGGCAGTATGACTAGGAGGTGGCTGTCTGTCGGGGCCAGTTGGGGTACTGGCTCGGGGAGAGAAAGGCCCAGCTGGGGTCGAGCCATCAGTGTACTGGGAAGCCTGAGGGCTGCTAGGTCTAGGTGTGGCAGAGCCAGCAGTGGTTTGGAAAGCCTGAGGGCTGCTAGGTCCAGGTGGGGTGGTGGCACGTGGAGGTGGACTCATGCTTGCACGAGACCCAGTGTGTGTGGGTGAAGTTTGAGGGGTGCCCTTCCGCTTCTTGGGGATTTGATATGACTTCCCTGTCCTGGGATTCATGCCAAGTGGGGTGTATACAACAGGCACACTCGTCACAAAAGCTGGATCATGTGCAGATGCTGGTCCCACCTCTGGGGACGTGCTGGATTCTTTGGGACGCTTGGCCCCGGATTGCCTCTGCCCCTGCATCACCTGTTTACCAGGTGTCCCCCCTACAGTGGCCTCCTTTCCCTGCTTCACAGGGCTCTGGATGGGAGTAGATGTTGTGGGTGAACTTGCCTTGGAGGTCTTCTTACGGGTACCCTTAGCAGGCACCTGTTTGTCACTGGGCACGGAAACTGTGTGCTTGTCTCTGCGAGACACTTTTGGGACAGGTGAGTCCTTGGCTGGGGATGCCCCTGGGGCATGTGAGCCTGAGGCCTGCTTCTTGCCATCCTTGCCCTGGCTGTGGCCTGAAGGGCTTTTCCCTCTGCGCTCTGGTGTGGGTTTACCTTTCTGTGGGGATGGTGTCTGCGGCCTGGACTGCTTGGGCTGCTGCTGCTGTGTGCTGCGTGTGACGTATCTGTCCCTTGATTTCTGGGGTGTGTGCTCACTATCATCAGATGCGTCCACTGGCAGGGTGGTGGGCCTAGGGACTGGAGCTGGACCATGGGATTGGGCAAGTTGAATGGCTGCTGTCACTGCAGAGGACAGAGACTGTACAGTCCGGTGTAGCCCACCCACGTCGGAATGAACGCCCTCCATGAAAGCCACCACCTGTGCCAATTTTTTGTCATGGTCCAGGAAGGCATTGAGGAGAGCTGTCTGACCCACACACAGCTGGCGCAAAAGGTCCACAGACTCAGCACTGATGGCAGCAGGGGGGACAGGGGCAGGGGCAGCGGTGCCTGGGATGAAGGACACTCTTCCCTTTTTCGTGGTGCGAACACGGGCAGCAACAGTGGGAGTAGCAGGGAGGGTGGGCACTGAACGCTGTGTGGTGGACGAGGAGGCAGAGTCCCCGTTTCCTTCTGACGAAAACATAGATGCATCACCGCCGTCGTTAGATGACGTAGAGGTCTGCGTTTCTGGCTGTGACTCCTCTAGAAGACTACGGTCCCCCTCTGATGCGCTGGTGACATCCGTGTCACTATGCAGGTGAGCAGCACTTGTGCCTGATGCCTCACCACTGGTGTCCGTCCCGTGTCCTTCCGTGCCCATGTGAGATGCTGCATGAGAGAGAGAGGGAGAGAGGATCAGTACATTTGCATCAAGTTTACAAATATCTGCAAGGGAAGCATCAGTAATGATGGACAATCATCCATGTTGGACAACACCATGGGCAGTGACATTGTGCAACCTCAATCCAAACATCGAAATTACAGTGGCATGATGTAAACTTGACATCATACACCCATGTGATGGACACACAGCCAATTAGCCTGTTGGTGGCTTCCTCTAACCACACACACATATCCCTCTGTGCACACATAGGGCCCTGAAGGGGTCAAAGATTCTACTCACAACATGTTGCCACTGTCACATCTTGAGCCAGCAGAAGTGTCCAACACAGAGACAGACTCCAACATATCCACACACAATGTCCATGGGCACATGCCATCCACCATGTCGTATCTTGGGGCACAACTACAGTTGCACATTGGTGTTAGATGTGTAGCCAGCACAAATCTGACGTCAGCCAATGCACACATTGATGATGGCACACTCAGACCATGCACTCTGCTGGACCCTGACATGGGATGTCTGTGACGACACCAATGAAGATGATACCAGAAGGCCACAACTACAAATGTGAAGTCAAGAGCCATTACACCAATGACATGGGAAGGTACATGTAGGGGGAATGCATGACAACTGCACCCAACACCGCGGCCACTTACATGCCATTGCATCACACTAGCACTCACATCACAGCCCTGCACTAGCCCAGGCTTGGAGCACATGCTGCAAAACTACAACCAAAGTCAGACTCACAGAATACTCACCACCAGCTTGCTGCTGATGCACCTTCAGACGTGCATCCAGTTCAGGCTGCATCACAGCTAAAATGCGTGCCATCAGTGGTGTCATGCTGCGCCGCGCCAACCTGCTGGCCCGAGGGATCAGCCCTAGTGTCATCTCGGCCACGTTCCTGCTCAGCCGGGCGATGTCATCCCACCTCTTGTGACAGTGGGAGCGCCGTCTGTTTGAGATACCCAGTGCACGCACCTTTGATGCAATGGCCCTCCACACGGCCTTGCGCTGGTTGATTTTGAGCTGCAGACATGGGAGACAAGAGGGGGCAACAATCAGTGTAACCGACCACCATTTCCCAGTGCAGGACCATGACACTGACTCATCCCAAATTCTGCCATTACTTTAGCAGAGACAATAAATCAGCAAAATTCAAACATCATCATGTGGGAAACACACATTAATGCATGCAGGTATGAGGGTGGACACAGTACATGCCCATCTCATGGCCATGCAGGACGCCAGCAGAGAGCTAAATGTGTATGCTGACCACATCTAATGCAAGATTCTGGGAATACCAAGACATGCAGGACATCACTACATATGTCACTGTGAATACTCACTGTGCCCAACACTGCGCAGCCCTCAAAGCACTTGCCCTTCAAACGCCACACTGTGTCATGGAGGTCACATTGAGGGACATGACCTCACAAACGCAAAGCCTCATCACAAGGCCTGTTGTGTGCAATCTTCATCTCTGTAATGGCTCATTGATGGAGACTCAAGAGGAAAAGCACAGATTTTACACTCTGTACATTCAGTGTTGTGTCACTGTCAGATTGGGCAGTGAATGTGCAGGCCATTTGGGGTCACACAGAGGTCCAACGTGGGGCATCTCATCTTTTACATGGAGGGACTATTTGGAAACACAAACAGTGCCAACACATGCGAGTATGTGCACATGCTGGTGGTGATGGAAGGGTCCGGGCACAATAATGTTGGAATGTACTGTGTCATAGGTGAATGACCAACAAGAGTGTCACCCTGGGGGATTGAGGTCCTGAGTATAGTGCAGAACTAGAGATGAGGCACATATTGAGTCAGAAACAATGCCCTCACTACCCTCTGGACAACAACACTAGCTAAGGACACAGATGGGCCTGTGAAGGACATCAGGGACACACACAGACATTCAGACTGGCAATCACTGTCCTGACTCGTGAAATGAAAAGGTGCAGCCTCACTGTATGTCTGACAAGACATTATACTTCCCTCACATCTGGATGTGCAGGCAGGGAAACGTGTTGAATAGGCTAAACACACCTTCCCCCTGGAAACAGCATGCTAGGCAGTGCATGACCCAACCCCACACTCCCACGCACATACTGCAGCAGATCAACTTCATGTGTGCCCCCCCCTGCACTCTCACTCACACTCTGAGATACTCACCACGACATTTGGCGCACCAAAGAGCCTTGGATACTGGTTGAGCACCTCGTCCACCAGGACCTCCAGTTCCTCGGTGGTAAAGGGAGTGGAACGGATCTTATCAGTCCTCGCCATCACTCTGGGCAGGAGACAGCAGCAGCGGCAGCAGCAGGTGAGGGGTCTCAGGCAGCAGTCCCTGAAGGTAGCAGCAGGTGAGGGGTCTCAGGCAGCAGTCCCTGAAGGCAGCAGCAGGTGAGGGGTCTCAGGCAGCAGTCCCTGAAGGCAGCAGCAGGTGAGGGGTCTCAGGCAGCAGTCCCTGAAGGCAGCAGCAGGTGAGTGGTCTCAGGCAGCAGTCCCTGAAGGCAGCAGCAGGTGAGGGGTCTCAGGCAGCAGGCTCAGTGAGCTGTGGCAATGTGTGGCTCTCTCACACACATATATAGCCCCCAGGGCTCGTTTCTGTGGTTCTAAGCTGCTGCAATTGGCGTTCCAGGTCTGCCTCATTCAAATACATCCAATGACCGGCCCCGCGATTTTCAAACTTGCATCAGGCTACCACGATTGCGCTTCCCATTGGCTGGAAGGGCATGCTCCATGGCGGTGACACACCGCAGGGGACAGGCATGCTGTACCGTGGTGGTGCATCTTTCAAGTGCATCCAATGAAAGGCCCCGCTGTGGCGGAGCACGCCTACCGCGATTTTCAAACTTGCTTCAGGCTACCGCGTTTGCGCTTCCCATTGGCTGTAAGGGCATGCTCCATGGCAGTGACACACCGCTGGTGCCAGGCGGTAGCTACCGCGATTCCGTGCCCATGCATTGCTATGAGTGACCGGGATCTGGGTGTCGGAGCATGCCATCCGCCATTAGCCATGTGTATATGCCTATCAATCCCGCTATGGTGTCTTGGGCCATGGCGGTGACACACCGCTGGTGCCAGGCGGTAGCTACCGCGATTCCGGGCCCATGCATTGCTATGAGTGACCGGGATCTGGGTGTCGGAGCATTCCATCCGCCATTAGCCATGTGTATATGCCTATCAATCCCGCTATGGTGTCTAGCTACGGCGAGGGTGCAGCATGACATTGTTGACTATGGGCGTGATAGTGTTGTTTGAGCACGTTTAAGGCAGCAATGGACACATCGTGCTGTGTCAATGTCATGGGTCATATCTGTACTTCGAACAGTGGTCACTTCCAAAATATCATGGCACTGCATGGCATGTAACTTAAATGGGCTATAGTTAGTAATGACATCCTAAACTTCATATCTTACACCAAATGCAACACTGAAAGGACTAATGGGGCACATTACTCCTACACAATTTCATATCTGACCCCAAAATTTAGCCACAATTTCATTTTTCTCACCCCATTTTGGCCCCAATTTCATATCTGACACCAAATAAGTAGCCCCAATTTCATATCTGATCCAAATATTTACACACATATTCATATTTCACACAATATGTCACTATACAGTACATGATTGTACAAACATTTCAGCATTATCTTCATTACTCACCACATATGTCACACTGTTGTCTGTTTGGTATCACCAATTACAGCCTTCATGTAAGGTTATTGTTCGCAGTAGCAAATCCAGTAGTATATGTCCACATGGACATGTGTGTGCTCTACACACTCAAGGATGTTAATTACATCACCAGCACACTTGGCATTATGTACCTCCTTATTTCTTTGACTTGTATCTATGCCTTTGGCTATGTTTTGTCTCCATATCTGACAAATGTTATCACCATTACTTGTGTCATTGTGTCGGGTATGTGCTCATGTTGTTCTGCCTGTCATATGTGATTTTGTTACATGTATTTTCCACAGCTGTGAGTATGTTGATAGTGGATTTGATGTGTGTGGTGTGTTACCTTGGTACTCACCAAGGACAGGTGCATTGACCTTGTTCACATGAAGATTGTTGGCTTGGTGATGGACTGTAGCCAAAAGTGGTGTTTGGTGCTCACTGACTGGGAACTTTGATATGGCATCTGTGACCAGTATAAGGTGACCCACAATTCGCTGGACATTGATGTGATGAGTGTGCTTTCATTTGCAGTAATTGTGTGCAGTTTTTGCAGGGTGCACAATTAGGACACGCGTGCAGTGATATTCAACAAACATGAGTGGATAAGCCTGCTATGGCGTAGGAGCCTTTCTGGGGCACAAGCTGTTCCTGCGCAGTGTGGGTGAACTGATGGTGCTGTTGAATCAAGCTAATGATGGCATCCAAGACAGGTGAGATATACCTTGATAGGGCTAGTTGTGACACCCATCAAACTCTGACTTATGTTGTATTGAAGGTACCAGAGGCCAACAAGTGATGCACAGCCAGCATCTTTGTCTGCGGATGATTGTTGAGAGTCCGCTGTGTTGTTCCTGACAGGCTGTGTGGAATGTGGGTCAGGATGCTTTTGATAGTAGTCCTTTCGTACCTGTGTTGTGCGATGACATCCGCTGTTGTTATGTTTATGAGGCTGTTGTGTTTTTGTTATGTACTCAGTATGTTCATGCGCTGACTTGTAGGTATACTGGTGTGGCTTTGTCCTGGTGGTGTTGTAGGTCGTTTTTGTGGCACTGTTGTGTCTCCAAGCAGCTGGAGTATTAGTTCCATGGCAACTGTTGTACTTTAGTTGTGTGTCTGGGCAGTGCTACCTTCATACTGCATGTCATAGTGCAACTTAAGTGCAGATTGACGTTTGTCTACAGTCCTTTTGGGTCACGTACCTTATCCACTTTTTGTGTGCCACATTGACAATCTGTGTGCTTGTTGATGATATTGTGCAGTTGTGTCATTGTGTCTTGATCCACGGCGACACTGAATATGCAGATGCTTTTCATTATTAGTCATTGACTGACTTTGAATTGTGATTACCAGCATGTATGGCATGTGTACTGATGACAGTGGATATTAGCACAGGCTTGTGAATATGTATGTGAGTGTCTCTAAACTTGTGTGGATTTGTATTGGCTCACATTCCATGATGAGTCCTTCAGAACTGGACAAATTGTGTAGTTCATGTGTCCCCTGTCATGATTGCACAAGAATGTGTGGCAGGTACAGCAGCCACTTGAAGCCAGCAGTGTTTCTGTTTCACACATGTCCTGTATCATTCACTGTCAGGGCTGTTTGCACCAGATTTTGATATGTGACTATTAGCATTCACAGAAACAGTTTCCATGGTTGTTGTTCTCACTGTGCGAATACTGAAGAAGTGTAATACAATGTTTTCTCAAGGTGTCACGACTTTTGACTTGCACTGTATGGTGCATTGTGATGCCAGTCAATGTTTGCGCTCTGTCAATCAAAAGCTACAGATTTGTGCACATCTCATGTTCTGTTGCAATGACGTGTCCCCTTTCATCTCTCCTAGGAGGCGACCTAATGTGTATCGTCCAGTCACCCTGCTGGCTAACATTGAGGATGATGACGTGATACGCAGGTTCCGTCTGGACCGCACAAACATCCAAGACCTGTGTGCCATGTTGGATCCACACCTGCGGGCTGGCAGGACATACCCAACAGCATTAACTACTGAATCGAAGGTGATGGCGGCACTGCATTTCCTGGCTGGTGGGTCATTCCAGGAGACAGTGGGCATTGCAGGGGGGGATGTCTCAGCCCACCTTCAGCATGGTGCTACGGGATTTCCTGTCGGCCATGATGCAGTACAAAGACCAATACATTAGTTTTCCAAGGAGGGCGGCTTTGGCGGATGTGAAGGCGGATTTTTATGCCCTTGGTCACATCCCTAATGTTGTAGGTGCTATTGACTGCACACATGTTGGCCTGGTTCCACCACAGGCATGGGAACACATTTATAGGAATCGTAAACATTCACATTCCATCAATGTGCAGGTGGTGTGCCAGGCCGATATGATCATATCGCATGTCTGTGCCAAGTTTCCCGGCTCTGCACATGATTCCTACATCCCGCACAACAGCATTGTGCCCCAGCTGATGGCCAATCTACTTCCGGAGCGGGCCTGGATTGTGTGTGAGTGGGCAGAGTCAAGTTGTGTGCTGTGTGTGCCATGCTGTCCTCTGCCACAGTTGTATTACTTAATCGGTATGTTTTTTTAACACCTAGGTGACTGCATATCCCAACAGACCGTGGTTGCTGAGCCCACTACGCAATCCTAGGACACCGTCTGAAGTCCGCTACAACAATGCCCATGGTAGAACACGTCGGGTGGTGGAGCGAACCTTTGGTCTCCTAAAATCGAGATTTCGCTGCCTGGACCGGACCGGAGGGGCACTCATGTACTCACCCAAGAAGGTGTGTCAGATAGTGGTTGCATGCTGCACAACCTGGCCTTGCGGAAAGGAATACCCATGATCCAGGACGAGGAGGACCAGCCGAGGCCACCACCTGCGATACCACAAATGTCCAGTGACGAGGATAGTGGAGAGGAGGAAGGTGTCGACCAGCGTCGGCAGCTCATCAACCGCTACTTCACTTGAAGGTGAGTGACAATGTGCAACTGGTCCATTGTCTGTTGATGTAGTTGTTTGGGTGAAGGTCTATGTGATCTTTGTGAGTGCATCCTGTTGTTGACTCAGTGCTGGCTGCCTATGTGTTGGATACAGGGTAGTTTGGAACAGCTACAGGAGGTCTATGTTGGTACTGTTGCACATTGTAATGTGTGCATATTGTTGTACAGTGAGGACATGTGTTGTGTGATGGCTGTGATGCTACCACCTGACTAGTGACTTTTGTTCTGTTGTCTTTTGCTAGGTCCCTTCTGCCCCTCCTTGCCTACAGAGGAACCATGCTCCTGTGACATTGTAACCATGGTAAACATTGCACATACTGTGATAAACATGGAGCAGACTCAAATACATTTGTGCGTTATTGTTGTTTATTTCTAATGGGTATATGTGAGAGGTAAGTGGATATTTACATGAGTAAGAATGGGGAATCAATGAGTTGGCAGTCATGGTAGATGAGACAATCGGGTAGGCACCACATAGATGTGGTGACACAGTCCAACAGACGTATGCCATTACCATGGCAGTGTGGGTAAGGACAGTGTACAGAGTCAATGGTTGGGTGAAGAGTGTTGCCATCATGGCTGGCTCTTTGACTGGCGTTTGCCAGGTGCTTTGCCACGGGTGTGTCCCAAGTTTTTCTTTGGACGGCCCCTTCTTCTTTTGGCAGGGGGGGCATCGCCTGCTGGGCCAGTGTTGTCTGAGGAGTCACCCCTCTCCGTGCCCGCAGGGGTGGATGATGAACTGTCATCCTGCGTGGCAACGGGGGGAGGTGGAGGTGTGGTCTGTGGCACTGGCCTGTCCCTCTGTACCGCCACTAACTGGCCCATGAGGTCCACGATTTGTCCCATACGGTTGTCCATGGACCTCAGCAGACGTTGGAGCTCCAGGGCATCTTCGTGGGCCTGGCCCATATGTGCCTGTGTGCGTTCATCGGCACCCACAACTCTGGTGATGTTAGCCAGGGCTTCGGTCACAGGGTCCTGTGGTGTTGGAGTCCCACTTGTCCTCCCACCTGCCTTGCTATCACTGACCTGTTGCCTCACCACTCTAGCCACACGCCTGCCCTCCACAGTTGATGGTGTGGGCTGGGCATCCTCTGGGGCAGGGCGAGTGTTGCAGGCAACGGTGGTAGTGGTGGTGGCGGCACAGGTCGTTCCAGCACTGGTCAGCGTTGATGTTGCTGATGGGGGGGGGGGCAGTAGGGTCATGTGACCGGTTGTGCCCTGGCACACCAGATAAGCCGGCTAGGAGCTCCTCATCCAAAGAATCCAGGGACTCCGCATCAGAGTGTCCATGTTCCGGGGGATGAGACTGGCTCTGCAGGTTGAGGTTGTTGTCCTCTGCAGTCAGTTGTTGGTCACCTGTGGAACAGAGGGTACATAGTCATTGACTTACACCCATCTTGCTTGCTGTGTTTGATGTCTCTTATGTACATGTTATGCAACACACAGTTACGTATTTCATGAGTTGAATGTCTGCACACTGATGTTCGTCATGACATGATGGGGAGGTACATACATCTTTTTCCATGGTCTGACAAGTCATTGGATACCATGCCCCACGTGAAGCTATTTGTATTGAACTGATAGGTTGTCATCTGACAACTGGCTGCTATGCGACTTGATGTAATGCATCTTTGCTGATTACTCTTCCTGACAAATGTTACATATGCACATGTACTAGACATTATACCATTGTTATCTCATGCATACCTTTGTAATGTTCCGTGCTTGTATTTCATTGCTCAACAGACCATGCCTTTTTTTTGTTACTATGGTCCTTCATGCTCAGCACCCATGGAATTTACAGATAGCATTCGGTGCAGTGCATATATGGTCCCTGATTTTCTTACACATGGGTTTAGTTGAGTCACAGTTCTGTTTCTGTCACAGTTACATACGCATCGCTGTCTGCATTCTATCAAATGGAATGTAATTGGGGTGTATTTTGTTGGGATGTGTGGCCTTGTGTTGGCATTAGCTCAATGCTTTCGTTGAGGAATGGTGGGGTGCATGCACTGTCTGCTTACCTGTCCAGTTGTCATCTTTTCGGTGGACTTTCTACCACATGGTTCTGGGTGGGGGGAGTAGTCCATCCTGCTCAGCTGTGGGACAAGGGGGCCTGGTGGGAGTTGTAGTGCAGGCCTCCCTATTCCAAACACACCTCCCTGGAAAGATGGCTACCTACCTGTTAGGTGAGGGTGAAGAACACAATGGCTGAGACATGCTTCTGGGTGGGAGGGAGTGCTCCATCCTGCTGAGGGATGGGGCAGGGTGTGCCTGGTGGGAGTTGTAGTACAGGCCTCCCTATTCCGAACACACCTCCCTGGAAAGATGGCTACCTACCTGTTAGGTGAGGGTGAAGAACACAATGGCTGAGACATGCTTCTGGGTGGGTGGGAGTGCTCCATCCTGCTGAGGGATGGGGCAGGGTGTGCCTGGTGGGAGTTGTAGTGCAGGCCTCCCTATTCCAAACACACCTCCCTGGAAAGATGGCTACCTACCTGTTAGGTGAGGGTGAAGAACACAATGGCTGAGACATGCTTCTGGGTGGGAGGGAGTGCTCCATCCTGCTGAGGGATGGGGCAAGGTGTGCCTGGTGGGAGTTGTAGTGCAGGCCTCCCTATTCCAAACACACCTCCCTGGAAAGATGGCTACCTACCTGTTAGGTGAGGGTGAAGAACACAATGGCTGAGACATGCTTCTGGGTGGGAGGGAGTGCTCCATCCTGCTGAGGGATGGGGCAAGGTGTGCCTGGTGGGAGTTGTAGTGCAGGCCTCCCTATTCCAAACACACCTCCCTGGAAAGATGGCTACCTACCTGTTAGGTGAGGGTGTAGCACACAATGACTGCCACATGATTCTGGGTGGGGGGGAGTAGTCCATCCTGCTCAGCTGTGGGACACGGGGCCTGGTGGGAGTTGTGGTGCAGGCCTCCCTATTCCAAACACACCTCCCTGTAAAGATGGCTACCTACCTGTTAGGTGAGGGTGTAGCACACAATGACTGCCACATGGTTCTGGGTGGGGGAGTAGTCCATCCTGCTCAGCTGTGGGACAAGGGGGCCTGGTGGGAGTTGTAGTGCAGGCCTCCCTATTCCAAACACACCTCCCTGGAAAGATGGCTACCTACCTGTTAGGTGAGGGTGTAGCACACAATGACTGCCACATGGTTCTGGGTGGGGGGAGTAGTCCATCCTGCTGAGGGATGGGGCAGGGTGTGCCTGGTGGGAGTTGTAGTGCAGGCCTCCCTATTCCATACACACCTCCCTGGAAAGATGGCCACCTACCTGTTAGGTGAGGGTGAAGAACACAATGGTGGAGACATGCTTCTGGGTGGGAGGGAGTGCTCCATCCTGCTGAGGGATGGGGCAGGGTGTGCCTGGTGGGAGTTGGAGTGCTGTTTGCCTGGACACATACAACACAGTTGATGTTGTCTACCTTTGTGATGTTTGAGGTGGGGTGGATGTTAAATCAGTGTGACCTGTGTGTGTTTTTGGGGTGCAGATGAGTGTACTTGTGCCTCAGGGATGTAGCTTTGTAGTTGTGCAAGACAGTACATGGCAGTTTCATGGTATACATTAGTGGGTACTTACCAGCCTCCACTCCCCCGGGTATTCCTTCCAGACTCTCTGGATGCAGTATGGCAAGCACCTTCTCCTCCCACGCAGAAAATGGTTTTGGTGGAATGGGAGGGCCTCCACCAGTCGCATCAGCCAGCTCACGGTTCTTGGCCCTCTTCTTCTTGACAACACTCTTCAGGTCATGCCACCGCCTCATGATTTCATGCTTGTTGTGGGGCACAATCCCTACTGCATTGACCTTGTCCACTATCCTTACCCACTTGTTTGTTCTTGTGGCTAATGGTGTCTGTTGGACCATGCTACCAAAGAGTTGTGGTTCTACTCTGACTATCTCATCTACCATTACTGTCAACTCAGTGTCAGTGAATTTTGGCATTTTCTGTGGTGCCATGGTGTGTGCTGTGCTGATGTTTTGGGGTGCAGTTGTGAGGGTGGTGTGGGTGGTGTAGGTGGTGTGTGTGTGTTGTTGTGCTGGTGAGATGTGTGGTGTTTTGCCTATCCGATGTGGTGCAGGGTTTGGTTCCTTCAGGGCTGGAGTAGTGCAAAGGATTGTGGTCAGGGAAGGGGCTGGTTTTATGCTCAGCAATGTGGGTGTGTCAAGATGGTGTAATGCTGTCAGGTGTGCTGTATGGGTTGTCCTGTGATTTGTATATTTGAATTTGCCATGGGGGTGTGTCATTGGGATGTTTCAGGTTATTTTGGGGGCAGGGCTAGTTGCCTGTGTGCATTTGCTGGCCTTATTGTGTTTTTTTTTCCCTTGGCCGCCATTTTGTTGGCGGAGCATCCGCAGCGATGGCTATGCTGCAGGCCTTCCGCCGTATCTTACATTCATTACTGTTAGCGACCGCGGCGGACGGAAACAGTGGAATGTACCGCTGTGACATCGGGGATATCATAATATCATTGGCGGTCACTCCGCGTGTCTTGCGGCGGGTTTATGTGTTTCCGCTATGTTACCGACCGTCGCGGTTGGATTTTCACCTTCTCCGCCGTCTACGGGCGGTTTTTAGATGCCTCCTACCGCCGCGGTTGGAATATTTTGGTGGTTGATCCTAATAGGGTCGGCGGTGTTTCCGGGGTACCTGCGGACGGTAATTTTCCGCTACCATGGCGGTTGGATTTTTTTCCGTCCGCCATCGTAATGACCCTCATAGTTTGTTCTAGACCATACATAAAATAACATTTTGTTACAGATCACATATATGTTGATTGACTACAGTGTGCTATTTGTTAGAGTGCATTATGACAAGCTTTCTCATGTTGTGGTCACCTGTGCTCGATCAATGTCTGTAGCAAAAGTGCAGGGGTAAAGAACTGGGGATAACTTGCATGGAGCAGAATTGTGTAAAATGTGTGCAACAGGAATAACTGAAGCAGAATTCTGTATGGGTAATGCATGGAGTTGTATATTGTTTAGAAATTTATGGAGGAGAGTGGTTATAAAGTGGATGTAGCAGGATTAGTTGTAGGGACTCAAGAAAGTTAAGTCAGCTATTCGATATTCATGGAGTACTAGTAACTAGAAGAAATTAATTGGATTTAATCAGATAATATGCTGTTTTGGTTTAATTGTATTTGCAGGCCAGTGTGCTAGTTGTACTGCACTGAAAGAACAGAATTGCTCGAATTGAAAAAAACAGTGCCTCCAGTTCTGTGGTCCTCTTGATCTTATCCGTTCTTTTACAGTGACCTGCACTATAGCCTGACCCCTTACTGCTATTTTATAAGTCTCCCACAGTAAAGCCACCGCCCCACTATAACCTTGTTCTCTCTGAAATAGTGTTCTCTTGCTTCAAGAAGCCCCTCTAGTAACTTGAGACCCTGCAGTTCTCAGGAAGGTCCAGCCCTGTTCTGTCTTATCCCATATGCTTGCGACAGCATCAGCAAGGGGAATAACCAGAGATCACCCTTTATCCTCCATCAGTCTATAGTCCTGCTCAGCACCTCCCTTCTCTCACAGGTCTCAGTTAGTTGTGACAAACATCTGAATTGGGTTTTCTTTCTCCAACCAACACGCCAGTCGCCTGTGGTTTCTGGTTTCAGAAGAATTATGTCACCACTAGGAGTTAGGTCTGACATAGCATCATGTATTCATTGTTCATTTATACAGTCATCTTTTCACTCCCTAAAAGGTGAGCCTCAGAAACTGGACTATTTGAGTAAACTCCGAGAATAAGAGCGCGCTCCCATTTTTATATGGGGCCGGCCCCATTTCTTTGCTCCCTGAAGAATGGGGTTATTTTATTTATTTATTTATAGAGTTTTATATAGCGCGAACATGACCCAGGGGTATCAGAGCGCTTCACAGTTACATGAGGTAAATCGTTTAGAATACCACGGGTATATCAAAGGTAATATACATGTGGGTTACAATTCTGTTAGTTGAGAAACATACTGTAATGGGTCTTAGAAGCGCTAACTATGGCAGCAGACGGACCTGAACCCTGTGGGACCTTTCTACAGAGAAGAAAGCTGACAGTCCCTGGGCTTGAGGGCCATTTAAAGCCCGTCTTCAACGAGAAGGTGGACAATGGGGCATTCTATCTTTCTTCTTACCTTTTGCTTCATCCATCTACTGTTGTAAGGGTTGCTTCATGTCGGATGAGACCTGTGAGTTTGGTTTCAGACAATCTCACTCTGTCAGCGATCTTAACATCACTGTATATTTCAAATGAAACAAGATGCAAACTAAAACAAATCAAAATGCAACACAGGTATGGGATCAGCACATTGCTGTGCTACAGGCACAATGGGAAAACGATTGGGATATCCGCAAAATGTCATGACCTTGACAGACAGCTCATCCAGATAACTGCGACACATGCTGATCAATAGCTGCAGGAAGGGTGATTTAAAGCCTTCTTTCTCCATGTGTCTTCTTATTGTACCTTTTTAACGAATTGATGACATGAGGACTTCCACACAGATACATCTGTTTGTAGTCACATCTAAAAGGAGCCTTGCGCAATGTATGGAAACACTGGCTGCATCAAGCGTTCCTCCACTAAGGTGGGAGTGGAACCCAAACCATGGCCACAACGTTCCATAAAGTAAGTCAAGGAGAAATGCAGTGAGGATGCCATGTATAGAAGTTTCTCAATTTCTCATGAACTGGTCATCTAAGAACAGGAAAGGAAGAAATATTTGTTACCGTTTTATGAATTCTTTCTGATTTATTTATTCAATGTGTGAAATGAAGTGCATGTTTAGAAAAAGAGGAACATTTTCTGTTTCCTTTTGTTGCACTCATTCCAACTGCTTTCTTTGATGTGTGATAGGAAAATGTAAGCTTGGTAAGAAAAGGAAAGATCCAACAGATTGATCACTGTATATTATGCCTTCAAGTGGATCCCCCCGAACACAGGAAAACTGTCACACACGCCCTCATCAGTAGCAGACTGGACTAATGGCAACGCACTCTACGCCGGGATCAACAAGAACCTCACCCGCAAACTCCAGAATGTCCAGAATGCCACCGCCAGACTTGTCCTCAACCTACCGCGCCACTGCCACATCAGCCAACACCTACGGGCCCTACACTGGCTCCCCGTCGTGAAGAGAATCACCTTCAAGTTTCTCACCCATGCACACAAGGCCCTCCACATCACCGGACCCGCCAACCTGAACCACCGCCTCGTGTTCCACGCTCCCCAGCGCTCTCTCCGCTCGGCACAGCTCTCCCTCGCAACAGTACCTCGGATCAAGAAAAGCAGAACAGGAGGGCGCTCCTTCTCTCTCCTCGCGGCCAAGGCATGGAACTCCCTCCCTCTCCACCTCCGACAGACTGCATCACTCCACAAGTTCCTAAAGGACCTCAAGACCTGGCTCTTCGATGGAACTCAGTGAACCTCCAGGATCTGCGTAACCCCACTCCCCCCCCGTGCCCCCCTCCCTCAGCACCTTGAGACCCGTTTCTGGGTGAGTAGCTTGCGCTATACAAACCCCTGATTGATTGATTGATTGATTGAACAATCCTTGAGGAATAACTGTGGACAAATAATGTGGCTGTGAGTTGTGATGAGTGAAGGGAGATGTAATTGCAGTCTTTGATAACACAGTGAGATGGCGAGTAGTGCTGTCGAATAGGGGCCACATTGATCCAAATTTTAGACCTGGTAGTGGGTCTAACCCGTGTTCACGAGTGTATACAAAGGCCATCCAACTCAAACCTCCATATTTAGCCATTAAAAAATGGTTCTGGGGAGATGGAATTCTCTTACTTGCTTTAGTACATAAGGGAAGACAAGATGCCCATGGCTGGAGTTGTTGGGGGGGGGGGGGGTCTTGCCTGTAAAGTGAACGGCAGCCGCTTGAAGACCTGCTTTGCCATTCACCTTGAGAAAAAGGGATGAGGATCCATTTCTTTTTTTCTTTATGTTTTGCCTGGAAATCGTGGGAGGTAAATGGCAGGGTAAGGGTGAAGACCAAGATATAGCAGGTTATGTTGCACAGCAGTTTGTGAATTCTGTACCATGTTTGATGTCAATTCCTATGCATATCATTCATATAGCGCCTTAATCAAAAAGGTGTTCAGATATAGAACCGGCTCCTTCATTGGTTCTCATTCGCAAGTTGGCTGTGTGATCGCGGCTCTTTCACATTCTTCAACAAAATCCACATACCATAAATTTAGTAATAGTAACATCTGTTATTTACAGTACATAAAAAGGCTGAAGTGTGGTATGTAGTGTCATTCTGCACAGGCCTGCACCACATGGCAGCAGTCTATGGCCTTTGGGGCCTGGTGGGGGGTGGGACACAGCACTTTGCTAAATAGGTGCCGTTTCCACAGCTTTAAAAAGTGGATTTGCACCCTGATATAGAGATCTAACCCATCTAATCTGCAGGTCACAAAGTTATCAGTTCAAATAAGGTATATTTGTGTGTTAATGCACCGGTGGCAGACATGTGCAATTAATAGGTCATGGGGGAAACTGTTCCAGAGGGAATGACACTGCGGGAAGCAGGACTTTGCCTTCTGACACAAAGATAAGAAGGAAGATTCCAGCAAGTGCACACTACTTCATTATTTGATGCATCCATATGGCACTCACTTTTCTTACTTATCAACACAAAGTCAGCACAAGCAGAGCCACAGGAGGACAGCCAGCCACGTTCAGGTACTTTAGCTGAGGAGGAACAATGTGAGACACACAGAGGGGCATATGTACAAGCCCCTATCGCCACCACAACGTCACCTATAGTGACGTTGTGGTGGCGATAGGGGCTGCACTTATGTACAAGGCAGCGTAAAGCCACTTAACGTGGCTTAACGCTGCCTTGTACATAAGGCCCCCTTTCACGCAATGGTTAGCGTGAAAGGGGTGGGCAGTGGGTGTTGCGGTGGGTGTTCCACCTCAACACCCATTCATTTTGACACTGCCACCTATGTACAAGGGTGGCATACATAGGAGGCAGCGCCAAAATTAAGACCAGGTAAAAACTGGTCTTAAGATGGCCAAACGAGGAGAAATGCATTATTTCTCCTCGTTTTTGCTTTTTCCATGTGTGCTGCCTTGTGCAGCACACATGGAAAAAGCAAAATGCTATTGCTTGTTTATGTACAGGAAGGTGTCCCTTCCTGTACATAAACAAACTTTTTAAAAAAATGCCATTTTGTCACTTTCATGTGTGCTGCATGAAGCAGCACGCATGAAAGTGACAGAATGGCATTTCTAGGATTGTTTATGTGCAGGAAGGGACACCTTCCTACACATAAACAATCATCCCCTGCATGCAGACACCCTTGCACTCTGGTGCAAGGGTGCCTGCGTTGGCGCTAAGTTGCTAAACTTAGCGCCATCGTAGGGGGAAATGCAAGGCTGCACCACATTCTTGTAAATATGGTGCAGCCTTGCGTTTCAGAAGTGGAGGAAGGAGGCGTTAAGCCAGGAAGGCTAACTCTCTCCTCTACTTCCTTGTACATATCCCCCTGAATTTCATACATATCAAACAATGACATTGTTATGATGTTCACAAACTGTGAAATTACAATGGATTCCTGTTCTATAAGCATATTTAGCTTCAAAACCTATCTCAGGGTGGTTTCTCATTGTTCATGGCATCCAATGTCGTGATATGTGTGTCCTAGACCGAGGCCACAGGCCTCTCCAACTAAGGGGTCGGGCACTGGTAATAGCATCCGATTCCGTTTTGGCCCATTTGACAAGTTCCTATAACCAACGCTTTGTGTCAGGTGCTGCGCTGGCCTTCCAGGACATTGCTATCTGCCTCTTAAACAGTACCAGGGCCAAGTCAATATACCAGCTGATATGTTTGTCTCCCTTAGTCCTGGGCCTCATGCCCAGTAAACAGTATTCATGGTTGGTGGGTACTACACAGTCCACTAAATCTGATAACATCCCTGTGTCTTCGCTCCACCTGCATTGAAGCAGTTGGCAACTCCACACCATATGGTGAAAAATGGCGCCTAACTGATAGCACCTGGGACAAGTCGATGGGGTCCCCTGGGAACATACGGTGTATGTGCTTTGGCATCTGATAAGGCTAGTGTAAATAATTAAGGGCCTCATTTATGAAAAGTATTGCATCCCTGGGGAAAAACAGCGATGTAACACTTTTCATTGCGCCATCCTTGCGACAACATGGATGCGTCATATTTACACAACGGTGCTCCATGTCATAAGCATTGCACAGATACGTCAGGAATCCTGACGTATTTGGTGGTGCAGTAATGACACACTGCTGGAGAGTGTTGGTAAACTGACACAACTCCAGGAATGTGTCATTACACATGGGACGAGTCCCATATAAAAGGCCCTGCATCACTCCTTATGCCTGCTTGAAGCAGGCGTAAGGATTGTGACAGAGTCAAGTCCTAGGAGTGCCGCAGTTAAATCTCATAGATTTTCATGCGCCGCTCCTACGAGGCTTTTTTATGTGGGAATGCCCACCCTGCATACATTATACCTGACGCAGGTATAATGTAGCCCAGGGCTTTACAAAGTGACGCATCTGCCTAGATGCGTCACTTTGTAAAGAGGGTGCAGTGTGGCGCATTGTTTATGCTGCCACGCATCTCAAAAATGTGACGCAGCGCAAGCCGTCACAAATAAGAGCCTTAAATAGTGTATAGCGGAATCGAGGGTTTCTGGAAACATCCTTCACTTGTGTTTTGGCACCGCCCGCTGTTTATCTGTCAATACCATTCCAAGGTCAGCTGCCCACTTAGCTCTGGCTGGCAGTTCTATTGTGTATTGCTGTGTGTGTAGGACATTGTATATTACTGAGACAGCTTTCTTGGTGTAGCCATGTGTTAACATAGTTTGCAGTGTCACTGACATGTCCGGCTCCACGTGCCCCCAGCCCCAGAGAGTGGAGATCGTGTGTTGCATGGCATTATATTCCAGGAGGCGCCCCACCAGTATCCCATTCTCGTCTTTTATGTCTTGAAAGGACTTTGGTTCTCCCTCATGATATATGTCCGCAGTGTGCGACACTCCTGCCTCTCTCCAGAAGCATGTCTCACTCCGGCCCATAAAGTTCCTAATTGGTGGTAGTGACCAAATAGGTAGTTGAGGGGCTTAAGGTGAGTGCCTTCCACCCCTTGCATCCATGTGCGGCTACCATTTGTTTTGGTTCCAGTGTTGACATATGTTTGTTGTGCAACAGCCATGTAAGTATGTCTTGGCCACACAAATCACTGACAAAATATCGACTACAACAATATCGAGGTACAAAAATATCGTGACAAAAATATCGAAGTCAAGAATATCGACATCCTATCTGCATCATGGTAAGTACAAAAATATCGAGAAAAAAATAACGATGTCAAAAATATCGTTGTAAAAAATATCTATGTTTTTTTTAAATGTTAAAAAAATAATGTAAAATAATATATATAATTAAAAGAAACATAGTTAAAAATATTTAAAAATGTTTAAAAATAATAACTAATACATATAGGGGCAGATTCCGATCTCGGCCGGTAGGGCTCCGAATCGGATTCGGCTTTACCGGATCCGATTCGGAGCCCTATTTCCCGACCGATTCGTACGTGCGTCCGGGCGAGCGAGTACGATGCGTGCGCTCGCGAAATCTCCGACCGAGTCGTTCGCAGGAACCGACCGCTCCGACCGACTCGCACGGGGACGACTCGCACCGCGCAATGGAGACGTTCACCGGCCGGGTAAGTACGATGCGCACCTCGACCGCTCCGACCGACTCGCGCAGTCCGGCTTCAAGGAGCTGTCGGAGCCGCACTTTGGGGGTCCGTGTCGGACCCCCCTGGAAGCGTAGGCACGCGAGTCGCACACAGGGGGGAGTCATGGGTCCCCCCTACACGTGCATGTACGGCGCGACCCGCATCGACGCGAACACGCTGTAGGGGGCACCCTTGTTCGTGTCGTGCCCATTGAGTCAATGGGAGCCCGTGTACGCGTCGTACGACTGGCTCCCATTGACTTCAATGGGAGTCCGACCGAATCGAGTCCGATGGCATACGTGCGCATCGTACTCGTTCGGTCGGGCTGCCAGGGTCCGATTCGGTCGGAAATCTCTCCGAGTCCGCCTCGGTCGGAGAGATTTCCGGCCCGAATCGGAATCGGCCCCATAGTTGTAAAATAAATTAAACATATACATATAAAATATAATATATATACTTACTTCATAATAGTCATAAATAATTATTTTAATAACTTATAAATTGTTGAAAACATTTTAGAAATTATAAATACATATAGACACATACAAAAATAATAGAAATAAAATTAAAAAAATATATATAACAAATTAAAAAACTACAATATATTTAATGTTTTAAAAATAAATTATACACAACATTAACTAAAACAATACAGAAAAATATTGGATAGCGGAGGGAATAAAATTACTATTCCCACTCCAAAGAGTGCAACAGTATGGAAAGTGTTGGATAGCGTACGGGTAAAAATTACTATTCCCACTCCAGAGAGTGCAACAGTAGGGAAAGTGTTGGATAGCGAAAGGGTTAAAATTACTATTCCCACTCCAGTGAGTGCAACAGTAGGGAAAGTGTTGGATAGCGTAGGGGTAAAAATTACTATTCCCACTCCAAAGAGTGCAACAGTAGGGAAAGTGTTGGATAGCGTAGGGGTTAAAATTACTATTCCAACTCCAGAGAGTGCAACAGTAGGGAAAGTGTTGGATAGCGTAGGGGTTAAAATTACTAATCCCACTCCAGTAAGTGCAACAGTAGGGAAAGTGTTGGATAGCGTAGGGGCAAAAATTACTATTCCCACTCCAGAGAGTGCAACAGTAGGGAAAGTGTTGGATAGCAAAAGGGTAAAAATTACTATTCCCACTCCAGTAAGTGCAACAGTAGGGAAAGTGTTGGATAGCGTAGGGGTAAAAATTACTATTCCCACTCCAGCGAGTGCAACAGTAGGGAAAGTGTTGGATAGCGTAGGGGTAAAAATTACTATTCCCACTCCAGTGAGTGCAACAGTAGGGAAAGTGTTGGATAGCGTAGGGGTAAAAATTACTATTCCCACTCCAAAGAGTGCAACAGTAGGGAAAGTGTTGGATAGCGTAGGGGTTAAAATTACTATTCCAACTCCAGAGAGTGCAACAGTAGGGAAAGTGTTGGATAGCGTAGGGGTAAAAATTACTATTCCCACTCCAGAGAGTGCAACAGTAGGGAAAGTGTTGGATAGCGTAGGGGTAAAAATTACTATTCCCACCCCAGAGAGTGCAACAGTAGGGAAAGTGTTGGATAGCGAAAGGGTTAAAATTACTATTCCCACTCCAGTGAGTGCAACAGTAGGGAAAGTGTTGGATAGCGTAGGGGTAAAAATTACTATTCCAACTCCAGAGATTGCAGCAGTAGGGAAAGTGTTGGATAGCGTAGGGGTAAAAATTACTATTCCCACTCCAAAGAGTGCAACAGTAGGGAAAGTGTTGGATAGCGTAGGGGTTATAATTGCAATTCCAACTCCAGAGAGGGCAACATTAGGGAAAGTGTTGGGTAGCGTAGGGGTAAAAATTACTATTCCCACTCCAGAGAGTGCAACAGTAGGGAAAGTGTTGGATAGCGTAGGAGTTAAAAATAACATACCTACAAGTAAATAATTATTTAAATTAAATAATGATTTATTAATAAATTAACAATAAATTAATTATAAATACCAATAATTAAAATTTAATAATTACTTTAATAACATTAAATTACTTCCCACACTATTCCCCAATAAACACACAACCCACTCCACATAAAATTTAACACAATTAATATAATTATCAATTAATAAATATTAATGACCAATTAATGATTAATAAACAATAAATTAATTATCAATACCAAAAAATAATAAATAAAAATTAATTACCAATTAATAATTTATTAACAATAAATTAATTACCAATACCAATAAATATTAATAAATAATTACTTAATTATAATAAATTACTTCCCACCCTATTCCCCTATAAACACACAACCCGCTACTAAACCAAATTAACACAATTAATATATTTATCAATTAATTTATTAATAAAAATTAATTACCAATTAATAATTAATAAACAAATTAATTATCAATACCAAAAGAAATAATTAATAAAAATTAATTACCAATTAATAATTAATTAACAATACATTAATTATCAATACCAATAAATATTAATAAATAATTACTTAATTATAATAAATTACTTCCCACCCTATTCCCCTATAAACGCACAACCCACTCCTAAACTAAATTAACACAATTAATATATTTATCAATTAATAAAAATTAATTACCAATTAATAATTAATAAACAATACATTAATTATCAATACCAAAAAATAAAAATTATTAATTCATGTATTATAATTAATTTACTTCCCACCCTATTCCCCTATAAACCCACAACACACTCCAATAAAAAATTAACACAATTAATATAATTCTCATTTAATCAATTAATAAAAATTAATTACCAATTAATAATTAATTAACAATAAATTAATTATCAATACCAATAAATTAAAATTAATAATTACTTAATTACAATTAAATTACTTCCCACCCTATTCCCCTATAAACCCACAACCCGCTATAGAACTAAAATGCTAAATTTATTTAAAAATAATTAATAATTTCTAAAAATTATGATTTAATTTACTATAATTAAATTACTTCCCACCCTATTCCCCTATAAACCCACAACCCGCTACGGTACTAAAACGCAAAATTTACTTTCAAAAAAATTACTAACTTCTAAACAATGAATACATATATTTAAAAAAAAATACAAAACATAACAAAATATGTGGAACACATACATATAAAATACATACTAAAATACATAACACTAACATAAACATCGATATTATTAACATCGATATTTTTGCTATCGATATTACTAACTTCGATATTAACAAAAACGATATTTCTTACCTTCAGGTCGATATTCTGGTCATCGATATTCTTTTTTTTTTAATTAATTTTTGCAAAACAAGATACAGTTATCATGTTTACAATTCGCGTCGAGTCAAGTACCCCCACACATTATACAATGAACGATTATTAACATTTGTCCGGTACATAGTAGTAGATAGCAATATATAATCTAGCAGTCACTCCAACATCTCCCGGCCACATCAATAAAAATGGGGTAAAAAGACCAGAAATCATATCGGCGCTCCACCTAAGTCAGGATGGGTACCCAAGTAGTCGGACAATGGTTGCCAGAAATTAAGCGGCTTAGCGGCCGTGGGCAGTTCTTCTGCGTACAACAAAAAGTTATCTTTGCAATATATAGAGTCTGATATCCAGCTTTTTATGGTTGGGGTCTTCGAGCTGTCCCAGTGCATAGACACCCTGCGCTTTGCTAACAGTAACAGAATAGCTGCGAGTTTCTTTTTAACAGATTTCAAGCTTGGCAGATAGCCTAAAAGACATGTTTTCATTGTACATTCCAATCGACATTGCAATACATCATTTAAAAGTTGGACCACTTGCTCCCAATAGGCATGTATTTTTGAACAAAACCATGCTAAATGACCAAAATCAGCTTGATCCGTATGGCACCTCTTACAGCTCGCATTCGTCCTCAGCCCATGTTTGTGTAATTTAACTGGCGTATGGTACACCTGATGCAGATATTTATAATGTAGGATACGTAAATTGCCATTTGGGGTAAGAATCTCGGTGAGTGCACAGCATGCCTGCCATTCTGTCGACTCAAGTGGTTTGTCAAGGATGGCATTCCATCTAGCCTGCGCTTTATGCGTGTCAGCCCCAATATCCTTCTGTAAGGCTCTATATAGTTTCTGCACAATGTGGGTATTGGTCTGCGTAGCAATCAGGAGTTGTAATGATTCTAACGTGGGAGGTTCATTAGGAAATGATGGATAGTGTGCTTGCACTGCTGCTCGTAATCTATGGTATGTAAACTTAAACAGGAGCGTTTGATTGCTCACGAATGCTAGATCCTGCGGCGTTATAAATCTCCCGCTAGGATATAAGTCACCCATCGTTGTAATGCCTACCTGGGTCAGCAGGCCCATACTACCCTTCTCCTGCGTCACCGATAGGGCTGAGTGGTGAGACAATGGAAGATTCGGGGCATACAGTGGCATTTTGTTTGCAAGTCGAGCCATGTGCTCCCACGCCAGTGAGGTAGTTCGTATGGTATTGATCTCATCTTTGGATAGGTGAGGTCTTTTATGAGTTAATACACTCGCTAGATTAATCGGGTGAGCATCTCCATCTTCCACTGCCAGGTGCGGCATGTATTTTACTGGGTGGAACCAATATTGCGCGTACTGAGCTTGCGCACATAAGTAATATAGGTAGAAGTCAGGAACCGTGAATCCCCCGGCAGCATATGGTAGTGATAGTGTGAGAAGGCTGATTCTGGCCTGTTTTCCTGCCCATATCAGTTTCGTCACGCTAGCGCGCAGGCGCTTAAATATAGGCGCAGGGGGGGGTATAGGAATATTGGTGAAAAGGTAAAGCATCTTTGGGAGAATCACCATTTTTACCAGTGACATCCTGTCCGCTAAGGACAATGGCAGCGTGATCCACCTATCCACCTGCGTCTCTATTCTAGTAATTGCAGTGCCGTAATTGCTCTGCAACACCTGTACTGGGTCTCGGTGAACCCAGATACCTAGATATTTAATGGGGTCCTCCTGCCAGACAAGGGGAAAATCCATCTGAGGGGCCGTGGTTTTCGCAGTCAATGGTATTACTGCAGACTTAGCCCAGTTTATCGCAAGGCCGGAGTGTCTTCCGAATTTAATGTATTCCCTAAGTAGTGGGGACAGATTGTCATGGGGATCCCTAACGTAGAGGACCATATCGTCCGCATATAACGATATGCCAACAGGCCGTAGGACAAACCGTAGTGCCGTATGTGCGTACTTTTGGCGAATTTTACAGGCTAAAGGCTCTAGGGCTATAGCAAAAAGGAGTGGGGAGAGTGGGCACCCTTGTCGCGTTCCCCTCTGTATCGGTATTGCTCCTGATATCTGTCTATTGACCCTGATGCGCGCAGTAGGCTTCGTATACAATAATTTTATCCAGTTCAATAAAACAGGGGGAGGCCAATTCGCTGCAAGATGGTGACTAAATAGCCCCATTCAATCGAATCAAAGGCCTTGGCCGCATCCAGTAGTACTGCCACAGCCTCTAGTTCTGGATTTAGTTGATGAAGAAGGGCGAATATAGTGCGGAGATTATGGGCCGTTGATCGGGCCGGTATAAACCCAGATTGGTCAGGTAAGATGAGGCTGGACATTAGTGGTTGTAGGCGGGTGGCAATTATTTTAGCTAAAATTTTAGTGTCCGTATTTATTAATGATAATGGCCTATAGGAATCAGCTTTCTCTGGGTTTTTGTCTGGTTTTAAGAGCGCCACTAGTAAGGCTTCCCTCAGTGTAGGGGGAGGGTGTTATTGTGGTAGGCTTCATCATACATTGCCAACAAGTACGGGCAGAGCAATTCAGAGTAGTGTTTATAAAATTCTCCAGTGTAACCATCCGGTCCTGGAGATTTGTTGTTTGGTAACGTTTTTATTGCTTCCTGGACCTCCTCGATCGTGATGGGTAGTGCTAATAGGTGACGCTGCGCATCCGAGAGCCAGGCCAATGCAATGTCATCAAGGTAGGTTAGAAGTTCTGGTGTGGGTGCGGTGGGTTGGTGTCTATAGAGTGAGCTGTAGGTGTCCATAAATGTCTTTAAAATGCCAGCTGTGTCATAGTGTGGTGCACCATCATCATCTATTATATGGAGAACGGTATGTTGTTTGTGCTCTGCGCGAATATTATTAGCAAGTAGTCGGCCTGGTCTGCCCCCTCGCCCATCCTACGTGCCACCAGCCGCTTCGTTATATATTTCAGTTCTTCCTCTGCTAGAGTATTGTGATTACTAACTTCTGTGCGTATTGTCCCCAAGAGAGTGGCGTCATTGGTTGCCTCGTACTCGGCTTCAAGCCGTCTAATACGGGTCTCGCAGTGCTGCAGCTGTGCGCGGATATCCTTAAGGATCCCTGCCGTGGTGCTCATGCAGATGCCCCGCAAGGTCGCCTTGAAAGCCTCCCAGAGGGTTCCTGCACTCTGAACCGAGGAGACGTTAAGTGCGAAATAATCGTCTATCGCTGAGTGGATTGTCTCCGCGTATAACGGATCTAGAAGGGAGTTGGCGTTAAAGCGCCATAGAAACGGCGGGGGTGTGTATGTTGGAATTTGTAGTGCCAGTACAACAGGTTTATGATCGGACAATGTTTTCGGGAGATGATGGACATCAGTTGCCCATGTGCATACCTGGTCTGTGAGGAGCCAGTAGTCCAGCCTAGACCAGCTACTGTGTGCTGTTGAGGTATGTGTACTTTCACAAACACCAGGATTTCGCTTACGCCATATGTCATGCAACTTGAATTCTATCATGCCATTCCTAATCACAGCGGCGGTATTGTGGTGTCTTTCAGTCGTGTTAGGGGATCTATCACACGTACTATCCAGAGCAACATTAAGATCTCCTCCCCATATTAGCGCCATATCTGGCAGGTCGCGCAGGTCTGCAAACAGTTTCCGATAGAAGTTAGGGTCATCCACATTGGGGCCATAGGTATTTATGAGGCCTAGTCTGGTGCCTCTCAAGATACCAGTCAAAATAATATAGCGTCCTTGCGTGTCAGTGATGGTGCGCTCCACTATAAAATGTGTGCACTTCCGTATCAAAATGACAACCCCACGCGCATAGTTGGAATAAGAGGAGTGTACAGTTAACTCTGCCCAACGTCTTCCTAATTTGTCAGCCTTAGTGGGTGTCAAGTGGGTCTCCTGGAGCATAGCAATAGCTACATCATGTCTGTCGAGATGCGCGAGCACCTGACGGATTTTTCTCGGAGTATTTAAGCCCCGCACATTCCAGGTGGCTAGTGTCAATGGGGCCGATTTATTATTTGGGTGCATCGTTTCGTTTAGGATTAGAGTACCAGGCAGAATATCTTGAGTTTTTGGTATCTAGTGGCGACATCAGTCGCATCATCGCAGTGTACCGGACAGGTAGAAAGAGAGATTGTACATGTGTTGTCAATTGCAGTATGACTCGACTCAAAAAAACATGTATTTCGAAAACGTCCCCCCCCGCCCACCACCCATCCCACCCACTTCATCAACCCAACTATGACGAAGACATTCCCCATGCGAGAGGAGCAAAATAGTCCCCCATCTTCCCTAATCCAACTAGTAGGGAGAAAGAATACTGCGGTACACGCACGGGGGCAAGAGCTTCCCGCCGATCACCCCTAGGGACAGATGCCCACCAGGGGGTCTCCCTGAGATATGTAGCAACATATTTTAACGTCACAACCAACAGTATATGCATTATTTAGCAGTTATGGCAGACAATATAGTACTGTAGACAGGAACATAATGCAAAAGAACTAAAGAGTGTAAAGTCTACATCGGACCTCTGTCCCCAGATATGCTTAAGTAATAACAATTCGCAATGCGATACTTATCAGTAACTACTATCCGGTATTGATAGTCTCATTCAATGTCAGAGGTGCCCAGACGATCTTCAGGGTCATTGCGAGGGGATCTTCGACGTGGCGGATGCAATCCCTTCTGTCGTAAATGTTGAAGCACGTCCTTCGGATCACTGTAAACTGCAGATTTACCACCCTCAGTTATTCTCAGCTTTGCTGGGTAAAGCATAGCGTAGGGTATGTTGCAGTCTCGGAGGATTTTTTTGACAGCGATGAACTTCTTCCGGGCTTCCTGCACTTGTGGAGTAAAATCAGGATAGATGGAGATATCCATATCTTGATATTTCAGGCTACCCAATTCACGGGCTCTGCGCAAAGCGGCGTCACGGTCTCCATAATTCAGTAGTTTTGCAATTATAGGGCGAGGGCGGGATCCAGGCGGCGGAGCCGGTGCCAGGGATCTATGGGCACGCTCTACAATAAAGACAGCGGAGAAGGTGTCTCTTCCTAGTATGGCAATAAGAAGTTGCTCGACGTAACGCTCCATTGGCCTAGTATTGGTGGTCTCGGCTATGCCCACTAGGCGAAGGTTACATCGGCGCGACCGCGCTTCCAAGTCTTCAGTTTTTAACTCAAGCGCCTTCAACTGAGAGTCCATCCTCCCCTGTCTGGTGTCCATTTGCCTCCGGGCATCTTCCGAGTCAGAAATGCGCCGCTCCGCTGTATCTATACGTTCAGAATGTTTGTCTAGTCTCTCAGACATGCGGTCGACTCGATATGTAAGGGAATCCAGTTTGCCGTCTATGGTGGTGAGCGAGGTCTGTATTGTCGAGAACATAGCCGGTATATCAACAGCAGTCCCAGAGGCCACTTGTCGTGTCTCCTGCTGTCCATCCTGCTCGGTTTCTGTTGCTTTCTTGGCCGTCTCAAAATGTAGTTTGGGTTGTCCTTTGTCTGGTTTACCCATTGTGTTATGGTAGGGGGCAGTCCAGAAATATCAGGGGCGGCAACACCTCAAACACTCAACTTCAGGTGCAGGGTATTCACAGGCAAGGAAGACACCAGGCGCAGGAAGCAGTATAAGAGTAGATGTAGTACGCCAGTATATTTCTATGGCAGTACAGTGGTTATGGGCATTTGTGCCGTAACAGTAATGTTATTTGCTGCTCCAATGGCTGTAATCCAGAGAAGGGGGCCTTATAACATCAGAAAGGACCACTTGTGCCTATTTCATAGGCCGCTCCGGTATATTTAACACTCCTTTTGGGCCCAGTGCACAGATTTCTCCCCAGGTCTCAGCTTTCCCTCCAACGACCAGGTTGTAGTCAGCCACTCGTCTGTCACAGTGCCGCCGCCCTCCCGACAGCCGTCAGGAGAGGGTACCGGGCCCCAGCAGAGTGTATGCCACGCTACTCCCTGTCTCGCAGCTGTCCTCAATTACTGCGCCGCCCGTAGCAGGAGATCACTTGCCTGTATGTAGCGCAGTCTGCCACCGATCAGCCGCCGCCAGGCCCGGTCCCGCCTCAAGCGCCGTCAGGCCCGCACCACCGTTCCGCGGCCGCACTCCAGGATCGGAGTAGACCCCTCTCGTCGGTGGGGACCGTAGGCGTTCCTCTGGCCTCCGGAGTGCACGTGCGCAGATCAGCAGCCGGGCATCGGAGGATAGAGCGCCGCTCACGCACACGGAGCAGGACACTCACGCCCGCATCAGCTCGCCCCCTGCTGCAACCCGGTCTCGCGCTCCACTCCGCGCGCAGGCCGCACTCCAGGCCCGGAGCTGCGGGCGTATTTCTCACCCAGGGAGGCGTTCCAGTCGGTAAGCACGGTTCCTTATTGTCGGGGTGGTGTTCCCGTCCGCTATTACTGTTATTTAGGGGCAGTTGTGGTCGTGACGTTTAGGATATTTGCAGGATTATCAGGGCGACCGAAGGAGCTCGCTCAGATAGCGGCCATCTCCAGGCGTGGTTAGCTCCGCCCCCTGGTCATCGATATTCTTGATGTCGATATTCTGTCCCTACGATATTTAAAACTCAATATTAATGTAGGTCGAAATAAAAAACTTGATATTATGTCTGTACACCGGCCACACAAGATGCATTTAACTGTATCTCTCTCAGTGGACAGGGTTGTTCCCAGCCAAAGTATCGGCCACTGCATTTGTGCGGCTGGATAGTACAGCTCATAGTTGGGCGCCCCTAAACCCCTCTATTAAATGGCATTGTGCCACCTGCTGTGCGACCAGCTTCCTGCCTGTCCCCCGAATTAAATACGATAGCAGTCCTCAGAACTTATCAAAGAAGCATCTAGCAATTATCAATGGTAGGGCCACGCATAAGTACAGTAGCCAGGGTAATTGCAACATTTTAGCTATCGCCACTTGTCCCATTGGGGCCAGTGGTAGCAAATTTCCTTCTTTCAGGTCGGCGTCAGAATGATAGATATTCACCCCTAGGTATTTAAATGCATCAAATTGCCACACAAGTATGGTGGGCATCATTCATTCTTTCTGGTGCTCCGGTATCCGCCAGAGCGGGAACAAATACGACTTAGGCCAATTAATTCAGAGTCCAGACAACTCTCCAAATATATTGAGCATCTCCATCAATGGTAGTATGATGTGCGGCATCGCACATGTAAATCAGCGCATTGTCTGCGTATAGCGATACAATGTGCCACTCATGAAATGCTTGCACACCCCACAACTGGGCCCTGGTCCATAGCCAGCTCACCAGAGGCTCCACTGCAAGCGCAAAAATGAGAAGCGACAGTGGGCATCCCTTCCTGGTGCCTCTCTGTATTTCAATCCTGATATTGTCTGACCAGTTCACAGTTGGTCCGCTATATAGCGTCAAAACCCATTGCATGTAGGACGGTCCCACACCCAGCTGCGGCAGAACCTCGAATAAGTAAGTCCAATCGATGTTGTTGAATGCTTTTTCTCATATCAAGTGACACCGCCAAGCAGATCTCCATATCGCCGGGGTTCGTACCCATCAAACCCAGCAATCAGCGGTAATTCAAGAATGTATTGCGTCCTGGTATGAAGCCATTCTGGTCTGGATTCACCAGTGTTCTAAAGACTGGTACTAATCTATTTGCCAAGACTTTCCCCAGAATTTTATTATCTAAGTTTAACAACAACAGGAGTCGATATGACCGCACATCAAGCGGATCACGTCCTGGTTTAGGCAGCACAACAATCAAGGCTTCTCTGAGCGGCTCCGGGAGACTGTCCTTGACCTTTGCTTCCTCATACATTTTCAAAAGATGTCCCTTCCCGGTGTTTTGTTTCGTGATATCTGTGCTATGGCCGCATGTATCCCTTCCACCTGTATGGGCTTCTCCAGTTCAGGGCGCTGGAGTGGGTCGAGCTGAGTGAGGGGGGTACCCCGTAGGAAGTCTCTGATTCGATCTATCTTTACATCCCCTTGCACCACATAGAGGGCGCGATGGTACTCCGTAAAGGCTGAATTGATATCTATTTGAGAATGGCGTATGGCTCCATGTGCAGTGCGAATGGTCCCTATTGGGGAGGAGGGTATTTCCCCATGTGGCTCTGCCACGCTAGCCTTCTCCCTCCCCCTCATCATGATGGCGCGCTATATGCTCTCTATGATCCAGTTTTTAAATTCTGATAGTCAGTTCACTGTGAGTGCGTCTAAGGCCTTCGAGTTGTTCTGCTCTGTTGGCCCGTGTTGAGATTGCATTTTCGAGTCTCCGTAAGTAACTCTGCCTCCATCTCCAACAGTTCCCTACACAAAGACTGCGTACACCCCCCCTCCCCCTCATCTCGTGTTAATGCAGTGGACCCATATGACCACCTTATGAACCTCCCTTTCCATACCTCTGGTTACAGCGGAGCCAATATTCTCCTCAAAATATTGTGCAATCTATGATGCTATGGTGTCACGGGCTGCTGTGTCGTGCAATGCTTCTGTGCGCAGCCACCAGCTTGGAATTTGGCCCTTTCCTCCCCCTCCTCCCACCCCCAAGGAGTCAGCAGTAGCGGGCAGTGGTCAGAGATGATGCGCACCAGATATTCTGTCCTCAATGTACGATGGCATATCACCTCTGTACAGAGGAAGAGGTCCAGTCCTGTATGTATGTCATGCACCGGTGAGTGAAACGAGTATTCCCTAGTGTTCGGATGCCGTAATCGCCATATATCATAGTCCAGAAGCGCAACTAGAGTGAAATTACGGGGGGTGGGGCTAATAAAAATGTCGGAGGGGGCTAATTCTTCCAGCAATCGGCAGAGTGAAGATGCAGGGGTTCTAAGAAGGAGTGAAAACACAACAAAGCCTCGTTAAAAAGTAAATGGTCTTTTAAAGACCTGTGAAGTACTCGGGTGCGGCTGTGTGTGTGCCCGGGAAGCTGTCTCAGCCGGGCTGACACACACGAAAGGGGAGAGGGGCTGAAGCACTTTGAGCCCAATGGGCGTTGCGCGCCTGATGTAGTCTCGTGCTATCTATCCACTGTCGGAAATGCAATGTCACCCTGCGACTTGCTGCTCCTCCTACCGACAGAGTGGATCTGTCCAATTCAATGTCTGGTACACAGTTCTACTCGCCTGCCCATATAGTCGGTGCCTGTGGGTTACGCAACAAAGCGGGCATTAATTGGTCTAGGAAATCAGTATGATTTACATTGGGCACATAAATCGCTCTTAGTGTGAGTGGGTCCCCATCTAATAAACCCTCCAGGACTACAAATCTACCCTCTGCATCTATTCTGCGTGATACCTCTACATAGGGGGAACCCTGGCAATATCCAAATCAACACTCCCAAGTGAAGGCCGACAAGGACGCGTCATATGTGCTCCCCCTCCACTGCCTTGGCACTTTTCACAGTTCCGTACCACCAGGTGCGTTTCCTGTAACACAGCTATATAAATTTGATGTCGTGCAAGGTATGTATGCACTGTGTCGCCATTTAGGAGTTGCCATGCCCCTCACATTCCACATCAGGTAATTGTATGTTGAGTCCGTTACTTGAGCGTTAACCCGCATTGATGCTGTTCTGTTTGAAAGCTCATGTCTGTCAGTGTCGCCTCTGTATATCCATCTTGTTGCCCCTAGTGAGCAATGTGTAGCCCAATGTGTTGTTGCATGTCGTGTAGTGTGAGCTTCAACAGCACAATAACACATATACCATTTTCTCCCACTCCCCGCCCACGGGAGGTTGCAAAGTGCGGATCCCACCAACAAGATCAAACCAGCACTTGGATAAGTGATTAACTTACTGGTTCACGTCCAGTTCGGAAACAGTTGGGGGCATGGTGAGGCCTGTATTACTCCCCTGCCGGTTGAAACCTCTAATTTTTAATGAGTCCCCGATACCCTCAGTGGAAGACCCCTCTATCCCAGACAGTGATAAGTGTACCTGTGCCTGTCCATTACTGCATCATCTGCGCCCAGTCCACCTCAGACTATATATTTGGCCAGGCGTGTCATGAGCGCCAGTGCCCGGGCCTCACCCTCCTTTGATGCACCAGATCTGGTCGTCCCAGTCTTCGTGTCCGAGCTCTGATCCAATGACAGGGTTGTGAAGGAATTACTGCTGTGAAACCGAATATCAGTCACCAACTGCGCACTCTCATTGGCCGCTTGCTCATTTGTTGGACAACGTCTTTGTTGGATAATTTCTTTGTTTTCCGTGTCTCCCACCGCTCCTGAAGCTGATTGCTGTTGGCATTGAGCATTCCTCCTTTTTAGGTCTCGCCTACGCAGCGCGCATGCGCTGCATAGGAAAAAGACCTTTTGAAATCGCTTCAGTTTTGGTGCCAAAAACGTGCACGCATTGCATTGCCTTCAATGGCAACGCGTGCACGTTTGGCGATTCCCTTGCGGGAGCGAGCTTTGACAGATGGTTCCTGCTCGCTCCCGCAAGGGAAACAGGCGCCGGCCCCCTCCTCTCTCCCCTCCCCCTGCTGCCGCCTCCTCTCCTCGTCTTTTTTTTTTTTACCTAGTTCAGCGCGCGCTTGTTTTTTTTTGCTCTTTCCTTCCTCTTGGGTAAAAACGTATTCTCTGCCAAGACCTCAGGACTTTTGCTGAGGCTGCTGTTGGCTAACTACCCTAGGGCAAACAGTGCTGCATCTTTGCACATTTTTTGAGATTTTCGCTCGGATTTTCGCTCTTTCAAGTCACTGACTTTAAAGCTTACAGCCCCGTTTAGCATCCTTAACAACCTTCTGGTAGTACTTTGAAGATATTTGCAGACACCAGAACACCGCTGTGAACAGAACTTCAGATATTGTGCTTACGAAGAGTTGAAGGAAACCGAAAGTGACTTACCTAGTTTATCACCAGGCTCCCTGCCCTAGTGATCTGTTCTGAACCGGGCATCCACCTTGGCCGGAGAAGGCTCTTGAGGTCGGGACGTGAACTGTGCAAGTTCCCACTTAACCAACAGTGGGGTTAGAACTCAGTATGGGGTGCCTTTGCTAGATGATCACAACTTTTAAGTGACTGCTTATTCGTGTTGGTCTAAAAGTTGTTCAAACTTAATACCTTCACAGGTGCCGCCAAAAGCAATAGTTCTTTTCGAACCCTTAGTAATGTGTGTGTTCAGCTGACATTACGTACTAGCGTTGGGCACGAAGATCAAAGTTTTGCACACAAGCAACTTGCAAGTAATATATGGCGCATAAGAGAAAACAAATTGACAGCGGTAGTACAGCAATGGCGCTGTCGGCTGCTGGTGCGCAAAATGAATCCGCCTCACCCCCTGTATAGAGACACACCTTTGCAATAATTTGTCCATATAGTCAGTACCTGTGGTTCCAGAGAAAATACTGATGTGGGATCACATGTCCAAATGTTAAAGAAAGATATGAAAAGAGTTTTCAAGAGGACAAAGTTGTTTTATTTATAAAATATAAATGTTTATTTTGTTAAAATAAGGACTTTTTACAGCAGTGAAGGCTGTAGTCTAAAAAGTGAAAGGATGTTATGCTTGCTTGGTGCCATTTGTACTTTTCATGTCTTTTGAAAGGGGTGGGGGGGCAAAACATAAGCGACGTCTGTGTTATGTAGTCACTTTTGCTACCTTGATAAGAATGTACGGAAAGATACAGAATTGTAGGTGGTGCAGTAGGGAGGAATCTGGTAAAGAGTTAAGGCAGTTGAATAGACAGGCCACTTGAGTGACTGGCCTGCTCAGGATTTACAACTAATACCAAGTCTTCAGGAGACTTGTCATTCCTGGGCTTACGTCTTCAAACCAGGACTACAACTTTCAGAGCGCATTGGGTTGGCAAATGAATGTCAGTGCCTGCAAACTAGGTGTGCAGTTGGCAAGCATGGAGGTGGAAATCTGATATATTCTTTTTTTCCGTATCTTTGTGTCAAGTCAAAAAGTGACGGAACACTTTGAAACATCTACATCATTATGTAGTACTTTAAGAATGCCTTTTACTCTTTGTATCATAATACCGGATATAGATTTTAGCAGTACACACATACCAGACTCATTGCTGTGCACATGGGTTTAAGAGTCATGGGGCACACAGGGATCACCTTCGTGTCAACAAAGAGATTAAAATATTACTGTAAAACACAAATAATTTATTCTGGAGAAAATATTAAATCTGAAAAAATGCAAATGCCTTATTATTGTAGACTAAATTGTGCACCAACATTATTGGTAATTAATTACATGCATGGTCACTAAACCAACAAAAGGGTCAGTGCCTAGAGTGCTCCGTAGATGCCATTGCAGGGCTTTCCCTGAGTGATAACCGCAAATACTACTTTAGCAGCAGTATATGTGCATAGCTCTGAGAGATGCGCCATTCGGCTACCACTGTACAGATACTTTCTGTATTTTTGCCCCTCTATGTGGATGCAAACCCACTCTTGCTGATGTGTCTGCGCCCAAGCAGTCTATGGATGGTCAATTAGATGACTATGGCAGGGTAATTCCTTATGGTATAGAACTGGGCAAACTGCAATACCCATTGACCGCTTCAATCCATTGCACCTTCCAGCCCACCTGTGGGGATTGTTGATGCACACCTATAGGAGATGCTTAGAGCACAACACTCTAGTACTGAATTTGTAAACTTTTAAGTACAGGGCCCAAAGTTTTTCCTAGCACGCCTGCCACGATTGTTGCAGAATTCTGGCATTGCTGAATACCCAAGACTGCTTAGTCTTGCTTCCATCTCATACCTCTTCTTCCAGTCCTTTTATCATACTCCTACTAGTTCTTTTTAGTCCATGCTTTCTTCCTCTATTACTGTTTTCCTCTATTTTGTTTTCTCTTCCTTCTTCAGGGGTGTGGAATTTTATAATATATCTACCTGCCCTTGGGGCGCAATTTGTCAGAAAACTACAGATCCTGTAAAAAAAAAAAAAAAAAATCCGCTTGTCCCTGCTGGTGCCAAGTAGTGAGGTGACAAATTATGGCAGCATTCTCAATATGTCAAAGCTTTGATACCCTCATTGACTATGCAGTAGATCCAGAGTATGTTCACACTCGCTAACTTCCACGTTGAAGGGTATTCAGCAACTCCTCTTTACGCTTCTCACACAATAAAAAAGGTTGGAAGTTTACTCCTGGCGAGAGCAGACGTAAAAAAAATAATTCACAGGTGGGGCGGAAAAGGGGATGTAGAAAGGATGAATTTGCAATCGCACAGCAGATGTGCGCATCAGCAAATATAAGATAACACAGCATGTTTATACACATGTATTTCTTGATGGTGCACTTTCACCCTGCGGTCTCTTGGCTTATTGTTACCCAAATCAATGGTACTCATGTTATCAATCTTGGAAAGAAGAAAGGCTGAGTCTACCTGCTAGGATTAAAATCTGGGACCATGTATATTTGCTCATGTGAAAAAGAAATACTTATACGTTTGCTAGGAGTATGGTTTCCAAGCATAGGGGTCGATTACGATGTCGGGCGGATCGCCACCGCCCGCATGGCGGTGACGATCCGCCTGCCATTTCCGTCCGTCCGCCACCAAATTCCCCCCGCCATATTACCATGGCAGAGGGGACCCCGGCGGACGGAAAGACCGTCCGCATGTTTTCCGCCCGGCCGATCAGTCGACCGGGCGGAAAAGGGATTAATATGGTGGCGGTGTCTGCAAGACACCGCCATCCACATTATGATGCCGGCGGTGATGAGCCTTTCCATGGCGGCGGTGCCGCCATGGAAAGGCTCGTGGTCCCTGACATTGGGGGCCCGTAGCGGGCCTCCAGGTATTTTGGGGGGTGGAGGGTGCACATGGGGGGTACCTATGGTACCCCCCTGCATTTGCATATACAACATGGCAGGCACCGCGCGGTGCCTGTCACGTTGTGCATACAGATGCACAACATGCATTTCCAGCACTGTGGCGGGCGGTGTTGTGAGCACCGCCCGCCACAATGCTGGAAATGGGGGATGCCACCGCCACCGTGGCATCCTAATCACATGTGCGGGACCGCCGCACACATAGCGGGTGGTCCCATTTACCGGGGCGATGGCGGGCGGACAAAGTCCGCCCGCCATCATAATCGGCCCCATACTTTGGTAAAAGTTTTCTAATTTTTGAAAGTCATAAATTGGCAAGAATGAAAGGGCATATATCTGCGGGTGCACTTTTTTTTGTCTTTCTTTAAAAATTGGGCCCTTACCTTATTGCTCATAATGGCTTTACACTAACCATCCCTCCCTTTAAAAACAAGCATTGGCATAGCCAATAGGTCTCGCCTTTGGGACCTTATAAGTGTTTAGCCATGCAACAGTTAATGTTGTTGCAGTAAGGATATTGTGCTGCATAACTAAATACTTATAAGGTCCCAAAGGCGAGACCTATTGGCTATGCCAATGCTTGTTATGAGTAACCAGGAGCAGGCTTCTTCAAGGGTCTGAAACAAGTGCGTTGTCTCCCCCTCCACCACTCACAGTCTAGCAGGGAAGAGTAGTGCATATTTGAGGCCCATGTGATGCAACTACTGCTTGACCGCTCTGTAGGAACTACGTCATTGTTGCACCTTCGCTGTGTAGTCTGGATAGGCGGTCAATGCGGCCCCCTCGCAGTGCCAGGGTCCTTTAGCCCTAAAAGCATTCAGGATTAACAGTGGCAGCTGTTACTAACAAAGGGTGGTGGGGCAGGTGGGGGGATCGCGGGGGGAGTGGGAGAGCAAGCGGGGGGGAGTGGGAGAGCGAGCGCAGGGCGGACACGGGAACGGGTTAATAATAATTTTAAAAACTTACCTGATGCCACTGGCCGCCTCCCGCGTCGCTTCTCTCCTGCTGGCCTCTTCCTGGGTCCCAGCAGGCCTTGGGACCCAGGAACAGACTCCCAGCCAATCCCTGTGCTGCAGAGCAGTGCAGGGATTGGTCTATGCGGGCTGAAAAGATGCCCTGCTCAGACCAGGGAGTCTGTGTGGGTTTCTCCAGCCCGGCTGCTGCATGCAGCCGTGCGGGAGAAACTTAAGTGCGCATGTGTGTTTTGGTCAGCCTGAGACGGCCGGCCAAATGCACATGAGCACTTAGGGAGTGCACAAGCACTCCTCCTCCACCCGCCTATGCCCCCCCCCGATGCACAGGCTGGCAAACGAAAAATGTGGACTTTTACATACACTTAACTAGTGTTCTGGCACTTATATTGCAGGAAGAAAAATTAAATTTTTGGGACCATATTCAAGATGGTTCAAGTGGCAAAGATTAAACCCGTTTGACAATTGAGTCAACACCAAGCACCCAAATTGGGGTGAGAACGCTAGACCAATTCCAGAGGCAGAACAAAAACTCCTTATCACGTAATCCGGTGAGAGCCAATACCCCTATGTGAGTTTAATATAACGTGGAGATTCTCTAGAGATAATTACCTATTACTATTGCTTACTCTCTTCACAAATAGATAACCGGCCAACATCTCGGAAGCAAATATAAATATATGGTCCTGTATGCACTGTGTGCTACATGCGGCGCAGTTGCATCTATCGGAGGAGAATCACACAGAATCGTTCAGGTGCAAATTACTTTGACGTTGCATAGTGATATATCTTCTTACTTCTTTCAGATCTTTGGCTTTGTAACTTTGGACTTCATTTGTTTCTATATGAACCACTCTATATTTCGTAGATTCGGTTTTTTGGTGGAGGTTTCTTCTCTTGGTCTTGAAGATTCTTGGATTTTTTTAACCATGATCACATTTTAGTCTTCCTAAATCTTTGAATCACATTTGAGTAATACTCTGTTTGTGAATTTAAATACACCATAGGTGAATTTGTCTTAATGTATAGCATGAAGCGACACAACTACAAATATCTTTAGCATTGCGGACGTTACTTAGGTAAAATAATTTTTTCTAAAGTTTTTGCATTTGACATTCCCCAAGGTAAATCTGTCTAATGTTGATTCTTACAGATAACCCCATGTCCACATGTCTGTTGACATTGACCTAATACATATTTGGTCCTGATGAAGGTGGTTTAATACGATGTCCACCGAAACGTGCGTAGACCTTTTCTAGATACAAGGGAATCCTACCAGAGACATTAACAAGAGAAGTACTGGATGGGAAACAATTGCAGAAAGGAATATAACCATCAATTGTCTCTGTCAGAAGGATATAGGAACCCACACGTTTTAGAATTTCTTCACAATGCTCTTGTTATGTGAATGCTAGTGCTACTGTAGAGTTTTGAGAGGTGTGAATGCAGGTTTGATGGTTGTTCGGTGGGGTTATGAACAATTTTTCAAATTGTGTCTCAGGACAATGTCTATATTAAAATTGTAAATATAGTAATGTTTATTTAATATAATAAAACAAATATACATGTGAAAAATGGTAAAAAAAGATAAAGAATAAAAAATATATTTTTTATAAACAATAAAATACAGTTTTATGAACTAATCATGTTGTAGGAATGTGCTTCTAGGGACATGTCTATAAGAAGAGCTTTCAGCCAGTAGCAAAACAAAGTGGGTTAGTTTAGAGGTTTTTTCATAGTTTCAGTTTTTTTCCCCCTCCTCTATAACCCAAAATTAAATAGGGGGTACCTTCTTTTGCTCACGATGCTTCCATATACTCCAGTATGTCCTTAGTGGTCCGCTGGGTACAGCCTGGTTCCCTTTTGTTTCACCATCATACTGCATGTGTAGTTAGAGCTGCGTATGTCCCTAATGCTGCAGGGGTTGGGTCCCCGGGTTGCCTTCACCTCCTGTCTTCCAACACCCCCTGATACGTCAGCAACCTGCCTCCACATCATTCCACCAGCCCTCAGGGGGTTTGTCCAAGGAATGGGAACCAGTAGGGCTCCACTCGTGTGGCCTCCTCCGTATCACCACCTTCTGCACCTCCAACAAAGGAGTCACACCACTTCTCCCTCGCCTCCAGACTGGAGGCATGAGCTGAATAAACATGTCCCGTGGAGGGGGAGGCTTGTGCATGAAAGAGGGCAGCTGGAATCAGCCTCAGGAGGAAGGGGGAGCGGGGGCTCCAGGCTTGTAGAGAGGATCACGCGATCCTGAAGGTAAGTAAGTGGTTTATTAGGGGAACAAGCAGGAAGCATCTACACGCCATGGAAGTGACTTCCAACTGCCACTCCTCCGTTCCATCACCCATCTCCCCATTCCAGTACCTACAGGTATCCTAGATACTACATCTCCCTTCTTTAACAATATTTAAATGTTACTACTGGAACAGAGGGTGTTAGTTGGAAGTCACCTATGTGGCGCGTAGATGCTTCTTACTTGTTTCCCTAATAAACCACTTACTTACCTTCAGCATCACGTGATCCTTCCTACAAGTTGGCGACGAGGATGGGATTACGTGATGCTGAAGGTAAGTAAGTGGTTTATTAGGGGAACCAGCAAGAAGCATCTACACGCAACGGAGGTGACTACCAACTGCCACTCCTCCATTCCACTACCCATCTCCCCATTCCAGAACCTATAGGCTAGTCACAGGGTGGAGCCCTGGTCCTTCTGTACTGATAACCGTCGGCTTCAGAAACCCTCCTGTGCCACCTGCAGCGCTGATCGGCCAATCCCGGGTCAGGGGTCATGGAGGCGCCTCCCTCTGCCGCTATGCAGTCACGTCGCCCCCACCCCCCCCCGGCGGCCAGCACCTAGATCCTTCCAGCTCCTCCTTGCCATGGTGCAGTCATGACCCATTGTCCAGCAATTGCCACCATTAGAGCCTGCCAAATATGACACTTTACCCCGCACACTTTTACAACACGTGCCATTACCCCGCATTTTTTACTCCGCAAAATCTTTTACAAATCTATTACAACGCATTGTCCATTACAACGCAATTTACTATTCTAACTCCACCGGGGCGTTGTAATGGGGAATGCGTTGTAATGGTTTGCGGTGTTAAGCCCTGCGTTGTAAAATACTTTGCAGAGTAAAAAATGCGGGGTAATGGCATGCGTTTTAATGCAGTCGTTATAAAGGATGTTTACCGAGCCTGCCTCACCTTTGAGGCCCGGCCCCAAGCCAGCCACAAACAGTGACAGTCACCAGGAACCTCTCTGCAGGCGGCGATCAAGCCCTCAAGGCCTACCAACTCTGCATCAGCCAACAGGCACCGCCGCTCTTGTTGGGCCCTGCCTTACAAGTCGGCCGACCTCAGGAGCCCCCCAGCACCGTCCATCACGCTCACCAGTTGATTCCCAGCCAGGGGCATGGGGGTGCTCCCCTCCACAGAGACTCAGTCACGGTGGGCCTTCCGCATCCAGCACTTCGGTAATCACAAGGTGCCCCCATGCTCCGACCGGGTCGCAATCTCCCATCCAGTAGCGCACTTTGGGCCCACCAGTTTCGCAGCATGTGGGGGGGGGGGGTGCAGGTCAGGCCCATGCACACCGGTGCCTCTGGCTACGTTCAATCAGCTCTGCAGTCTCAGAGGGGGCCACTAGCAGGGGGGTCAAGACCTCCGGGTGGAGGATGATGAAGGATTTTTTTCTTCAGGTTCGTGGCAGAGCTCAGAAATGTATGTCTCCCCTTGCTGCCATCTTGGCCATGTCCCCCATGGGTTTGCTACTTAACACATTCTGAAGGGTGCAAAGTGGTATGACAAGGTTTGCAACATGATTACTAAGTTAGTGAGAGGCATCCAGCCTGTTTCTAAATATTATTTATTTTATGCGCATGAAAACAAACATTTCACAGTGAAAGAGCTGCATGTAAATAAGACATCTATTTGCAAGTTTTGCTTAGTAATCACCCAATAAAAGCCTGAAAGACAGCAAGCCGAGTTGCTGAATGCCTTACTATCAACACCCTCTTAAAATTTAAACAGCCACTAAATTGTTTCAAACAATACAGCCAGAGGTGCACCACATTCAAAATGTAGTAAATGATTGTAAGATAATTCTTGCTCTAAAAACATTTATCCAAACAGTTTTATAAATCCATAAGTGATCTTCATTTATTGATTCTTCTTAAATATGCTTCAAAAGTCAGCCAAATTGTTTTGTCCAACAACAGTGGACTTCTTCAGGGCATAAATATGGTAAAAAGCGATGTACATTATGTAATCAAATTCCATACAATGCATGTGAGTCCACCGAATATTATTAATGGAAAGGTACCCACGGTAGAAAATCCAATGATAAAGAACCGGGAGTCATGAGTTAGATGACATCCCGTCACAGCAGTGATGATATGTATGTGGATCCTGTATTCCAAGTGTACATTACACAAAAGGCTTGTCAGCCCCACAACGAGCACTGCATTTGGTGCTGTGATGCAGTAAACGGAGTGTGCCTCCCCATCTCGAGTGCGCAGTCGGAGGGGAAAAATACCCCAAAAAAGTCACTAAATTGTGACAACCTTTGTCGGCTGTCCCTAGCAGAGACAATGAAATTCATCAAAAGGAAACAGGAGGAAGTAAATGATGCATTTGTACATGCTCTAATACAATCAGGGACCAGTTTGCACCAACGCAATGGACCCTTTGGCAATCTGTTCTACAAAAGCACACCAGAGAGAAAGACATTTCTAAAATTGACACAACTTTATGAAAAGTGTGTTCCTGAGGTGTTTCTTGCAGATACTGTACATATTTAAGTGCTTCTCCATGGAGATGTAAATATATATTTTACTATTGATGACATTTCAGGGATGAATTGTGACCCAGCAGTGACAGTGTTGACCACATTCTGTGATGCAAAAAAAGGATGGTTCAAGTGCACCCCATGATAGCTGATCTAGATGTATTGGAAATGTGCAACATAATATCACTTGAAGAATTGTTTCTGACACTACTTACTAAGTTTAGTGAGGATTGGAGTAACATTGTCAATTTTTTATGGGATTCTACTACTTATATGAAAAAGTTGTGTGGTGACCTTTCAATGTCAATGCCTGAGGTCAAGGGCTTCTGAGTATGAGACCCTTGTCACTTGTTTGATGATATGCTGAAAGCAACTTTGAAAACTTCAGAGATAATGAGCAATGTTGTTGACTTTGTGTCCATTCTGGTGCACTGCTTTGGTACGTGTGCAAGCTAACTCGCAAATGCTTATCATTTTCTGCTTTGTGTGGCGTAAAGGAGACATTGCAACTTGTCCTTTAGGTCATGATTCTCAGTGTAGAGACTGTTAATGCCATACTGTCAACGTGGCAAGTATTTTCAGAATTTTTGCTCAGTGATGAGACAACGGGCAAGAAATGTGAAGATCTTCGGTTGCACATTGATAGCAAGCTGAATAAAGTACAGCCTGCTGCATTCTTAGCTTTTCACAAAACATGACTGCTGTAGTGGACATAATGAAAAAACAAGAGTCTGAAAATGCCTTGGTCTACTAAATACACAATGTAATTGATGGAGATATAAAAAGTCGTTTTGAGAGTAATGAGGGGCAAACTATGACACTGTTGCACATTCCATGTTGGAATGTGTGCCGCTTGGAAAGCAAAGAAATGTTGAGGAGTAAATCTGGAAATTGTATTTTATAATGCTTGAAAAATGGCTTGTGACGATGCACAGAACTCTCCTATCGGCAACTACAGCATTTGATGTGAATGACCATTGCTATGATACTCTGCAACGTAAGACCTGTCCCACAAAGGTAAATTTTCTTCAGAATTTGAAAGTAGTTGATTCATTTGTTACTGTTTCAATGACTGAGGAAACAAAAAAATAGAGAAGTGGAATGCATGAATGAATCTCAGGCAATGGTAATCACTCTGGTCCACATTCTATTCGATCGTTTTTTGAACACTATGACACTATAAACTTAGCCCAGCCATGTGAACTGCCAGCCAGGTCCTTTCCAGATGGGAAACGGGCATCCGAAGATGGTTTCGGCTTATTTAGCAATTCCAGAATTGCAGTGCACTCCTTGCTTAAACTTCTATTTGATTTTATCATTTTTTCCAGCTTTCTTTGTTTGCGTGCTGTCTGGATGGCGTGATCTACCCTGATGTCACGCCCTTATCAATGTATCTTCAAAAAATGGAGCGGAATTTCCCTCCAATACCAGACGCACTGTTTCAACCGTGATATTCACGTTTTTACCAGCAACTTTTTCAATTTAAACAATAACTCATCCGTGTTCTCCAAAACATTTTTACAACTTCATTTATTTTCATAGTTCTTTTCACTCGTGTGACACTTATGTATTTCAACAAGTTCTCATGCCTCAGATATGCCCATCCGAGCCTTTGTCTGGGCACGCCAGAAAACATAAAACATCTTCAATCGCGAATTTGATGTTACCCAATGCATTTCGGGCCTTGATTTAGCCCTTCTTCCGGGGTTCACTACAAATGAAAGGACATTGCCATTATAATGTGGCTTCAAACCGCTATGCTGTGCAAAAAACATTGTTACGTTAATACATCCATCCCATACTTTCAAGTTAACCATTAAACAGCGCTTTCCTCTAAACACGGAGCGCAATGCTACCGCTATCCCGCTTGAAAAAACCTTCAACTCAGCCTCCTTACCCAACTCATTTAAACTTTCCCTTCCATTAATCTTCTCACCCCGCACATGTTCTCCCATCTTGGTGCCCTTACTCCTCCTTTCCAGTTGTCCACCCTTCACCTATCGAGTCATGGCCCCATCACCTCATACCTTCGCTACTTCTTCCTGTGTGTTTCTTTACCAACCGATTTCCTTTTGCGAGGCAGTGCTGACAGCACTCCTTGCCTACCCCCTTATTAACTAACCCATGTGATTTGGCCACACCTTTAGATTTAAAATTAACTTATTACAACCACTCTCCAATTACCATGGTGTTAATGGTAACTACATTCCCCATAATCCACTTCTTTGTTATCACACGAGGTCTACATTCAGTTCTTTTTAAACCATCAATACCCTTACTTCCCCAAGCAGTTCAATACTATACTCAGCCCACCCTGTCGCTGTTGTACACTGCGCTATGATTTAGATGTTGCGGTTCAATTAAAAAATATTAGTGGATTATAAACATCTTATATAACGTAAAATGCGATGTTAACAAGGTATTGACAAATAACAATGTCTTTGTTTCCACTCGATGTTCAAGTTCGTAAACCGATTTAAAACCAACAGTCCAATCACAAAATTTCTTCCATTTCTGAGATGTGTGTCACACGAGTGTGTTCATGTTCTTTGAATAATTTGCCAATTTTCTCCATGGGTGCTACTGCGGATAGGGCAGACAATTCATACAGCAATTCCAGAATTGCAGTGCACTCCTTGCTTAAACTTCTATTTGATTTTATCATTTTTTCCAGCTTTCTTTGTTTGCGTGCTGTCTGGATGGCGTGATCTACCCTGATGTCACGCCCTTATCAATGTATCTTCAAAAATGGAGCGGAATTTCCCTCCAATACCAGACGCACTGTTTCAACCGTGATATTCATGTTTTTACCAGCAACTTTTTCAATTTAAACAATAACTCACCCGTGTTCTCCAAAACTTTTTTACAACTTCATTTATTTTCATAGTTCTTTTCACTCGTGTGACACTTATGTATTTCAACAACTTCTCATGCCACAGATATGCCCATCCGAGCCTTTGTCTGGGCACGCCAGAAAACAAAAAACATCTTCAATCGCGAATTTGATGTTACCCAATGCATTTCGGGCCTTGATTTAGCCCTTCTTCCGGGGTTCACTACAAATGAAAGGACATTGCCATTGTAATGTGGCTTCAAACCGCTATGCTGTGCAAAAAACCATTGTTACGTTAATACATCCATCCCATACTTTCAAGTTAACCATTAAACAGCGCTTTCCCTCTAAACACGGAGCGCAATGCTACCGCTATCCCGCTTGAAATAACCTTCAACTCAGCCTCCTTACCCAACTCATTTAAATCTAAATCTAAAGGTGTGGCCAATCATAGGCCTCAGCAGTGAGGTACAGCTTGATTCCTATGGCAAAGTGAGCACAGGATTCATGTTTGTGCATACATGTCACACTCAAGACATTGAAGTGAGGAAACTAAAAGGTAATAGGTGGAATGTTTGCATTGATTTCAGCCACGGTTAATTACTTGAGGGCCGCATCCCATTGCATCATCATTTTGCCCATCAAGCCATGCGAGCCCAGCCATTTGCACATTAGCTTAGCCTACGTTCTGCTCCACCAGGAACGGTGCAGCCCGACCTGCCAGGCCATGTCCCTTCCAGATGGGAAAGCAGAGGTTTTTGGATTCCATTAGCCTGTTTTTGATGCCTAGAACCAGGGATATATCAGTTAGTAAGAACTCAGATTGGTTTAGTGAAGGGGTATATGTTGTTGCACATATATCTAAGATTGCGATTGGATAATTTAGTTTTATCTGGATATGAAACATTTTTTGTATCATCACTTGTGTTTGAAATCAAAATGATTCTAGGTTTTTGCAACTATGTAATATATGTTTAAGTCACCTTTTTCTTCCCCACAACTCCAGCATTGATTAGACTAATAGGGCCAATAGGTGTAATTTGTCCAGAGTGCAGAAAGCATTGAGTATTGTCCAGAATCTAGTTTGATCTATGGATTGGCCAATTTTGGCTTTTAGGGGTGAATTCCATATGTTAGACCAATTACAGGGCAGTGCAGAGATAAAATTGTGTTAGAGGTACATTTCCTATTTGTCTGTGAGGGCTCAGTTTAATGAGGATTTAGTTGGTGCAACAAGTTTGTATATCTAGGATGCAATGTGCCCTGCTTTAGTAAATTTCTTAGGACTATCAGGTAAATCTGGGCCATGCATTTTTCCAAGTTTGCTTAGAGCTGCCTAACATTAGAGAACATTATTGAAGGCCAGTGGTTTTGTCTCATGGTCTACCCCTGATTCTCCAAAGTCTCTGCCAAACTAGATGCCCACATACGTTATAGTTTAATGCTGACATTTTATCCCCATCAATCCTATAATCGATAAAGAACAGAGAATGTTCATTGGGAACACTTCAGTGTTTCTTAATTCGGTGAGTAACCCGACACAGCTGCATATTTGTTGATTTCTGCTAGTATTTCAGGGAAGGCTGTCAGCTTCCTCTGTCAATATTATGATGTCATTCCCATATGATGTTATTGTTTGGTTATCTGATCTGAATGGGATGTCTTTTATTTTCCTGTTCCTCATTGAGGTGAACAAAGGCTCAATAGCAAGCCAGAACAGAGTGACCAGTGGAAGTCGTATCTGTTGCCTTGGGAGATGGTGAAGGGGTTTGAAACATGTCAGTTTACCCTTGTATTGGCTTCTGGGTTTGAATGTATGGCAAATCTAATTTCTATAAAGATTTTTTTCACTTCAAATTTGTTTAATGTAATCGGCAGGAAAGGCCAAGACTTTTTCGAAGGCCTTTGATGAATTTATGTCTATTGCTGCGGCTAGTTTATCTAAGGGTTTAGCCTTCTCTGGAGTGTGGCAGAAAAGCCTTATATTATAGCAACCCAATCTTCCTTTTAAGAACCCTGGTTGGTCAGGTTTTATTAATGGTTGCAGCATCTTTTCTACTCGTTGCTAGGATTTTTGTATATATTTTGCAACTTATCTTCATTAGAAAAATAAGACTGTAGTTGTTTATTGGCAAAAGATCTTTACATTCTTTGGGATAACGACATTAGTGGTTTCAGCAGACAATCCTTCTATTCTCCCTGATTGTGTGAAGAGATAAAATAGTGACTCAATGGTACAAGTAAGTTTTTAGATCATTCTATATAAAATCACCTAGTGAATCTGTCCGACCCGAGTGCCTAATCCAGCTTCAGGAATTTTATGGTCTTCATTATTTCTATAGTTGCTACAGATCTGTTCAACATACTTCTCTTCATTTAATATCAGTACAATGATATTCACAAGGTAGTTCATAGACCCTTCTTCTTTCTGGGACTTTCTCATTTGAGTTACACGGGCTCTTATAGAAATAGCTGTGGGCGAGGGGCGTGGCTTGGACGCGACAACAAGATGGCGGACGTTATGTGAGCTCCGCCAGGACGCGGAGATTTCCTGCATATTTCTGCCTCAAGGTGCCCGAATTCGCGGGCGGAAACGGCGGCCCCGATCTCCTGAACCCGTGGCGCACCTAATAGCCGGTATTTCCTGCCCTCGGATGTATCGTGGAGCCTGAACCTGCAACAGCAGTATTTTCCTCACAGAATCGCGGGCGTCCGCCATTTTGAATCGCGGCGCCCGCGTTTTAACTCTGTGCTTCGCTCCAAATGCTGTTTTTCCTCATGGACTGCTGGTATGTCTTTTAAGGTGGAATTACTTCCCCTAAAATGAATAATGCCCATATTTTCATTTCCTACTACTATAAGAGGAGTCCAAATGGGAAAACAGAGTTCTTTTTTTCTGATAAAGGCTATTCCTTCTCTTTCTTGCTATGAGCATCACTAAAAAGATGTAAACTAGGATAACAGAGAAGACTTTTTCATTTCTTCTTTCATGTTATTTCTCACCACGGTGGCAGCCTTTTAAAAGAGTGGGAAGGAATATATAATAAATTCAGCTTACTTCTACCAAGGTTGAGGCATTCGCCGGGAGCAGGCGTGAAGAATGAGCTCCTTGTTGATACTGTTGTGCAATGAATGTGCTATTTCCACTTTTTTGATGTCTAAATAGGCGCATTTTTCGCATCTTCACACAGTATTTGCACAGTGCCTATCGTATTGCTGTATTGTGACGGTGACTCTTTTTTTTTTTTTTTCCTCTCAACGATATATTACAGTGCTTCCTCTCATTCCATCAATTGTGCTCACCCGTGGCTGGTCACGATTCCTGTTTCCTTTCCTGCGGTGAATGGGTCGCATGCGTATACTCTTAAGCACTACTCGTCGGTCTCTTTCACAGTCCAAGATGGCGAATGATCCTCACATTTCCTCTAGATCATCCTCCTCAGGCGCTAAACCTAAGAGACATAAGAATGACCCTCCTTCCCCCATTCATACTTCACAAAATCCTGTACTGGACTCAATTTTGGAGGAGGTACGTGGCCTTCAACCCTTCATGGTCACCACTAATGAAAAACTGAAACAAATTGAAGACCGTTGGATTATCATGGAGGGCAAGGTTTCGGAACTTGAGCAACGTGTTGGGGACCTCCAAGATATTTCTACTAAAATCCCTCTTTGGAGCAAGAAATCCACAATCTTAAAATACACACCGAAGACTTGGAAAATCGTAATCGAAGGAATAACCTTCGCCTTTATGGCCTACCAGAAAATATTGAAGGTCCAGACATGTTATCCTTTCTGAAAAAGTTCCTGACGGACCTTTTAGACCTTCAACCTTCATCACCCCTTAACATACAACGGGCGCATCGTTTAGGTCGTCTTCAACCTAACTCTAACAAACCTCGAGGTATCATCATGCAGTTCTTAGAGTTCACTGAATTGATGCATGTCTTGAAAGCGGTTAAATCCAAACGAAACCTCACATGGTCAGGTCATAATATATTCATTTCTCAAGATGTTTCAAATGCAACAAATGCACGCCGTAAGGAATTCCTCGCTCTCCGTCCCCAGATGAGACACTTAAACATTCAATATGGTATTCTTCACCCATGTCTCTGCAAAGTTACTCACGAAGGAAGGTCACGTTCTTTTGATGATCCTGCCAAACTGAGACTCTTTCTCAATAATATCTCTCCTCGAAATATGGAAAATTAATGTTTTATATTCTCTCTGTTCTAATAGTTAATGGTTGATGTTGCGCCTATTTTTTATCCTATTTTCTTCCTCATGCTTGTTCCTCCTTGAAGATATTGTTCTTTTTCTCTTTTTTCCTTCTCTCTGCCGTTACTCTTAATTTCCTATTACTACTGCTCATTCTTTTACTTCTGAGGCTTACTATTACTCTTTATCTACTCGTATCGCTGTCTCTGCTTTCGTCGTCACCATGTCCCAATTTTCTTGTTGCTTGTTTATCTTCAGATCTGGATTCTTTTCCTTGATCTGCTTACTTTCTTCTTTCTTCTGTTCTTTTCTCTTCTCTCTCTTTTTCTCTTCATCTAGCATCTTATTGTTTTTTTACTTTTTTGTTTTGGTGCAATCTTATTTTCGATTTTTTGTATATATGTGTTTTTCATTATATTTTTTTAGTGCTTATTTTTCTTTAATCTATTGCTTAATGCTTATGCCTATTATCGTTAAATGTTGTTGTACATTTTGTTTTCTGTATTCTTCTACTAAATGGTGTTTCTTTACTTCCAGTTGTTCTCCTGAAGTGTATCATCTCCATTCATGTCTTGCCCTCCCTTCCCTCCATTATGTGTAATGTTGTCACGTGGAATGTTCGTGGTCTGGGAAACCCTGTCAAAAGGCAAAAGGTACTCTCACATTTGTCTAAGTTGAATTCTCATGTCTCTTTTATTCAAGAAACTCATTGCAATGATGTTGAATCACTTAAATTGAAAAGACAATGGGTGGGTCAAGTTGTTTACTCTCCAGCTTCTAATCGGAAAGGTGGTGTAGCTATTCTATTTCACAAATCGATTCATGTGCAAATTTTATCTACGCAATGTGATACTGATGGACGTTGGGTAATGGCGAAAGTTGTTATACAAAATAAAGAACTTGTCTTACTGAATATCTACGGCCCTGTTAAGCCAGACCCAGACTTTTGGAATAACATTAAGATATTACTATCCTCTATTGATGGTCCAAATATTATTGTTGCTGGGGACTTTAATCAATGGTTAGATCCATTTTCGGATAGACAATCCAAATGCAAATTTAATCCTGATAAAACTCATAAATCATTTCAATCTGCCATTGCCTCTCGTTCATTATATGATGTTTGGAGAACTTGTAACCCTGATACTCTTGAGTTTACTTTTTTTTCTAACGTTCACCACACTCGTTCTAGAATTGATTATATTTTGGTTAGTAAGCCCCTACTTCCATCCATTCAATCCTCTGAGATTGGATCTATTTTTATTTCTGATCATGCCCCCGTTTTTTCCTCCCTTGACCTCTCCATGACTCCTCCAAAATTTGGTCGTTGGAAATTTAACAATTTTTTGCTGACTGACAACACTTTTGTTATTAAAGCTACTACCTTTATTAATGAATTTTTTACTATCAACAACCCTTTGCACACCTCCATTACTAATAACTGGGATGCCTTTAAGGCTTCCTTCCGTGCCTTTGCTATTTCATACTCAGCAAAAAAGAAGAAAACTGCTAAAGCCAAGTATGCCAATTTATTACAGCAACTTAAACTGTTGGAACATAATTACTTTACTTCTAAATCTCCCTCTGCTCTTCATGAACTGATTAAAGCCAAATCTGCTCTTAACAAACTTGCCACGATTGATGCATGCAATGTTCTCCTTAAAATTAAGTCTAAATACCACGGTGGTCAAAATAAAGCTGGTAAGATGTTGGCCAACTACTTAAAAATTAAATCTGAACGTAAAAATATAGGTCCTATTCTAAATGAATCAACTAATAATTTGGCATCCTCTGATGAAGATATTGCATCTGTATTTCATGATTATTATCAATCATTATATTCTGACGATACGAATCCCTCTGCTCAAAATGTGCACACCCTTTTTCTGGCCTCCCTAAACCTCCCTCGCTTCCTGATATCTTTGATTTATTAGAAAATGAGGTTACTAGTCAAGAGATACTGGAAGCCATTAAATCCCTAAAAAGATCAAAAGCCCCTGGTCCTGATGGTCTTTCTGTTGAATTTTTTCTACTTTTTCCTCTATTTTTGCGCCCAAACTTTTGGCCCTTTTTAACTCATTCATTGCTGACTCCAAAGCATCTGGCTCATTTATGGAGGCTTTGATTGTCCTCATTCCCAAACCTGATAAGGACCATTCCCTGTGTAAAAACTATCGCCCCATTTCATTAATCAATTATGATTGTAAGATATTCGCTAAAATCCTCGCCACTCGCCTTGAGAGTATCATCCCACTATTGGTTAAAACAGATCAAACTGGTTTTATTAAGGGCAGATTGGCCTCTGACAATGCTCGCATGTTTGCTAATGTTATCTCCCTCGGAAAAAAGTACAAACACCCTCTTGCAGCTTTGTCTCTGGATGCTGAAAAGGCCTTCGACCGCATAAACTGGCAATTTATGATCAGTACACTCAAATGGTTTGGTTTTGGTCCAAAATTTATTTCTTATGTTAAATTGTTATATTCTTTCCCCCGTGCTAGTATTTTTGTGAATAACCATTTTTCTAAGTCTTTTCCATTATATAGAGGCACACGCCAAGGTTGTCCCTTATCACCCCTGTTATTTGTAATATGTCTGGAACCTTTCCTTGAGCGTATTCGAATTAATTCAGGCATCTCTGGTTTTTCACATAATTCTATGGAAACAAAATTATCAGCCTACGCTGATGATATCCTGGTTTATATGTCTGATCCTAATTCCTCCCTCCCCCTTTTTGGATGAAGTTCGGTTATATTCTAGTATCTCTGGATATAAGTTGAACTTTTCTAAAACAGAAGTTTTACCCTTAAACTCTCTTTGCTATCAATATATGTTTAATAATACTAATTTTACTTGGTGTCCCACAAAAATTAAATACCTTGGTATCTGGTTTTCCTCCACAATTTCTAACACCATTAGTTTTACGTTTAATGTTCTAATTACCAAAATACAATCACTCCTTCTTTCTTGGTCCCCCTTTATTTGACATGGTGGGGTAGATTAGATACTATCAAAATGATGATTGTGCCACATGTCCTATATACTCTTTCCATGTTACCTTTTCGAATACCTGCTTCGTATTTCTCACAGATGAATTCTATTTGTACAAAGTTTTTATGGAATAATAAACACCCCCGCATTGCCCTCAGTAAACTCAAACGTCCCAAAATAGAAGGAGGTGTTCGTTTCCCAGATTTTAAATCTTATCATTCTGCATTTTTAATTCGTCAATTTTTTGCCTTAACTTACGATTTTGCGGATATCCCTATCCCCCGCTGGATTGTTTTTGAGCGTTCCCTATTAAAAGACTTTTCTTTTCGAGATATAATATATATGTCTAATTGCTCCTTCCTATCAGATAATCCTATTTTAAAATACTCCCGACAATTATTATATAATATTTTTTCTGATGGTTTAGACTCATATCAATGTTTTTTGTCCTCCACTATTTGGTACAATAAATGTATCAAATATAAACGTAAATCATTTTACTACAAGCATTGGAAGGAGAAGGGAATTATTTTTATTCATCAATTAATTCAACATAATTCTGTTATTCCTTTCCAGGATTTACAGTTACAATATAATTTACCTGATTCATTTTTTAATGAATATCTTTTAATATCAACGGCGTTGCAGTCTTCCTTATCTTCCAACAATTACCCTTTAGCCTCTTCATTGATTACTTCACCATCACCGTTATATAGTGTTTCTCGAAAGCATAGGCCTAAAGCTGCTTTTATTTATAAGTTGTTGTTATCTCATGTTTCTGAACGTCCTAAATCCCCTGTCGAATTACTCTGGGAAACAGACTTATCTATGTCACTCCCTATTTCTTCTTGGGATAAATTATGGCTCAAGCTTTTTAAAACTTCTGTTGCCGCACGTATCACTCAATCCCTTTACTTCATTTATAGTAGAGCTATTATTACCCCTGTTCATATCTCCAAGTTTTCCCCTACCTCCTCGTCCCTATGTTGGTCTTGTTCTGAATCTACTGGGACTTTACTTCACCAACTTTATGAATGTTCGAATGTTTTAAAGTTCTGGCAGTCTATTTGGTCCAAATGTATGATAATATTCAAATGTAATATTCCATTATCAATGCAAAATGTTTTTCTGGGTTCCTCCTCACCTGATTTTGATGTTTCTAATCATATTACTTTGTTGTTTGACTTATTTGTTGCTATAGCTTTTAAAGTGATTATGTCTTGTTGGAAAGATAACTCTAAACTATCATTATTAACTTGGTGGAACTTTGTTTGCGATGAACACAGAATTACTACTGTTTCCTCTCTTACGCTTTCTCAGAAAATTAAATCCGACCTACTTTGGCTACCCTTTACTTCCTATCTTACTACTCATGCACCTGCATCTTAATTTCTTATTTCTTCCTATCTCTAACTCTCTCTCTTCTGTTCTTCTCCTTTTCCCCTCCATATCTCTTCCTTTCCCCCTCTGTCTTTTTCCTCTACTGTTCACATTTCTCTCTTTAAATTAATCATTGTACCTTATTCATAATGTGTTCAATTGATTATTATATGTTCTCTTTTTCTGAAAATTTAATAAAAAATTACTAAACAAACAAAAAAAAAAGAAATAGCTGTGGGCACCCAAGATATCTTTAGTGGATATTTGAATGATGCTATCGTTGCCCCTAAAAGCAGGGACAGTTGGTTTGTTTTTATTGTATTTTACGTACTTTGCCAGCATTTTACCTGCTTGGTTGCTTTTTAGCGTTTTGCCTTATTTAATGCCACCCAGGTCTCACTTAAAATCTTGATATAGAGGTATGAAGTTTTTTCAGTTATGGTAATATCTCTGTATGTATTATGTGTCTTTTGTTTATGCACATAGTGTGAATGTGTCCTCCAATTTGTGTTTTAGCTTATCCTTTTTCTTTTTTACCGCCATAATGTGAATCATATTCATAATGCCTCTTATTGTGGCTTTAAGTCAGTCTCATAATAGCTCTGGTGAGATTCCCTCATAATAAATATCATCAAGGAGGAAAGGGATGGCTTTCATTATCTGATTCTAACTTTTCTCATTGTCCATAAGGAAGTCATTCATTCTCCACTCTTTTACTATGCACTCCTAGTGACTACCCTGTATTCGAATATACAGGCATGGTCTTAAATTACATTTGTCTCAATCTTCGGGATGTGCATCATTGCAGACTGAGAACTGTCTACTAGTTAATGCTGAAAAAAAAATTGTGGGGGTGCAATAAAATGTAAAGTCCCCTAGATGTGTAATGTGATAGCCATATGTCTGAGTTTTAGTGACTTACACAGGTGCATCATTTGTGCATGTGATCTGCTGGCCCTAAATTTGGAGTTCAAAATCCTGTCAATGACCCCATCCATGGGAAGACTAAAATCACCACCGCCAGGATTTTGTTAGGGTCGGACCAAAACTTTATATGTAAGCATTCAGTGGATCTTATTATGACTAATATAGATAATCACAATATCACAAAAATAGGGCTTCTGTTACTAGAGAGGAAAAGAAAGAATCTAGACAGGTTGTGCGTGACTAGAGCAAGGGCAATTAATTACTGCTATCATTTGTCTGTTAATCAACGAATCAGTGTACTGTGTGTCCTGTCTGTTTTGTGTGATGCCGTTGGATACCAATCCAGTACCCAACTGGCACTCTGGTCCATATACAAATTTCGTAGTGACACAGTCACTGTGGGAATCACTTCCACAGTATGATTAAAGCCAAATATCCATGTCATGTATGTCTTATATGTATGTCAAGTGCCTGGATGCTAAATTTGGTACCAGACCGATATCTTGGTCCATGATAATGGACGCCTTGGTTGATGAGAGGCTCTCACACCAGGAACATGATAACCTCTCTTTTTTGTATCCCCCTTTTCTCGACAGGTTGGACATTGAACCACATACACAGTAGGTAGCACTTTAGGGGCACCATATATTTGTGGAGTAGATAACTTTCTCTGTCCTGACGAAGTGCCACGTATCCTTATGACCACTAGAAAGGCGCGAAACATGTCGACTTATAACTCAGAGTGAGACTTCTCACTTACAACTACAGGGTACTTTCCTTGACCCAACTGAGGTACACTGACTACCAGGGTTCCTCACAACCGCATTGGTAGCATTCACCTGTAAAAAAGGTTTTTACTCATGACAGGGTGATCCAGTTATTAAAGAATAGTTTGTGACCTTCCCTTTCAGTTTTAATACACATTTTCATACTCACTACACCACCCCTCTTACTACCTTTATTGCACTCATCATATGGCATTTTTCAACAAAAGATCTCTGCTAAAGAGACCCTTCGTGGGACCCGTAGGGCATTGCAGCGCCGGCCTGATGAGGAGCACCCCCTATGATGAAGATTGACATCCCCTTGGGGATGAGTGAGGGCCCCCATGCCTTTGCTCTAGTCACATACAACCGGTCTAGATTCTTTCTTTTCCTCTCTAGGAACAGAAGCCCTATTTTTGTGATATTGTGATTTAAACCTAGGAGCACGGGCTCTGGACCTTCCAATCCAGCTCCCAGTCCCCCCTTTTCCTCTGTCGAGGAAACTATTTGAGACGTAGTATAGATAATCACCTCAGCTGTATTGGGAATTATCTGTGTTTCAAGTGACCATTTCAGTTTGTGAAATGTTCGGTATGAAGGTCAGCAGATCATAGTTCGTTCAGCTTTTTCCTTAGTGCATAGGACAATATCTTTGTTCAAGTCTTGAGCTATCTGATTTTAGTGCCATCCCGTTGAGATTTTGTATTTTTTTTTTTCATTTGTGTGAGGTTCTTTTCAGTATATTTGTTTCGTAGGGATTTAAAGATTACTGGCCTGGGATGTTTCACGGTTTTCAGGGGTAACGTTCCCAAACGGTATTCTATTTGCCCTTTCCATTTCAAAGGTTATGTCAAAAGAAACGCATATTACCTTCGGTATCCATCCTTCTAGAATATCTGCACATGATGTTGTATCATCCTCTGACCCTTAGGTAGGCTAAAAGTTCAAAGGTTTCCCCAACGGTTTCTATCTTCTAATTCAATGAGGCCCTTATCCAAAGCCATGGTTTTCGATTAAAGAGCCTCAGTATATTTTTGCAGAAAACCTTAAAGTCATTTTCCAAGCACCCTATTTTCATTTCTGCTTCTGAGATTGTGCTTTTAAGTTCTCTGAAGTCATTTCTGATGCCCTGGATTTAGTTTTGCATGATGCCTGCGCTTATCTTTGTGCTCTGGGCAGGCTCTCATAATGAAGAAAGACTTTGAAGAATTAGGTTCATGTTTGTTTTCATATCAGACTTAGTTTTAATTGGTGATACTGGAACCGGTAGATCGGGTTTGGTACATTTCTGCCCAGTTTTAACACATTTTGCTTCTTTAGTATCGCTGTCTTTAGGGACTGCCATCTTGTGACAACAGCGTTTATGTTGTTATTAATTGTTAAGCACAGATGGGTTGATATGAGCCATATCCTCAAGAGCTTCCGAGCTTCAGTTTTCATCTGCTGAACGCTATATTCTTTGCTATTCTTTCAGCGCTATAGTTGTCCCACGTGTTGCACTTTATTGCGACTTAGGAGTGGGATCACCTTTTTGCTCGTATAGGACGGTGTTGTCTAATTTGAGTCTCATTAGGTGGCCACATGAACATCCTATCTTAGAAGTTTTTATAGCCTTGGTAGATGGCAAGAGTTTGATAAATAGTTAGTCGTCCAATGTTTCTGCTAGTTATCCTGCCAGTGGTAGGTCTTTCTGTGTTTGTCTTACCTATCTTGTCCCATACAGCACAGTAGAGAGCAGCATTTCCTTGTATAGGTGGCAGTAGCTGCTGCCACCGAGTAGCACGGGTGAGATGGGGGTGATAGAAAAAGAAACAAAAAAGTGACTTACACCTTGCTGCTGGCCGTAGCCTCGCCTCCGTCCTCTTCTGTTCCTGCTTGAAGCATGAAGCACACACAGGCTCCACTAACCCAATCAATTGCAGCGTTGTGATTGGTCTGAGGACTGTGGTTTGCCACTCAGCCGGGGTCTGGGAGCCTGTGCATGTTCCTCACCAGGCTGTGTGTTACAGACTGGTGGGTAATATGCAAAGGGCGCTTGTTAGACCTGGCCTAATGTGTTTTCATGCCTTATTATGACCTAGTGTGTCATGTGTGTGTGTGTGTGTGTGTGTGTGTTGCGCAAACGCTTTACACATTGCCTCTGGGATAAGCCTGACTGCTCTACCACGTTACCAAGGGGGTGAGCAGGGGTTATCTTGGGTGTGTAACTCCCTTATCCTGACTAGAGTGGTGGGTTCTGCCTGGCTTAGGTGCAAGCCCTAGCCAACCAGAAATCCCACTTCTAACAACGCATGACTGTTTGGCCGGCCAAACTGTCATGTGCACTTAAGTGCCCCAACCACTCCTCCCCTGCTAGCTGTGACGACAGCCAAGCCCCGCCCCTTACACTTGCCTGACAACGGAAAAATAAAATGATAATAACATAATGTTGTTATCATTTTATTTTTCCTTTTTCCACTGCTCAAAGAGCACTGGGCGGTGCTCCTCCACCTTAGCGGAGGAGCCGCCACTGATAGGTGGCTGCTTTATAAGTTGATACAGGCCATCTGTAAGCTGCATACCTGTTTGGGGAGGCCTGAGTGTGGTCTCATTACACCTCTCAGTGGAAGTCAGCCTCCCTTCATCTTTATTACAAAGGAGGACCACTGTCGTCCTACAGGCTTTAAGCGAAGAGTGTTGCACTCATTTGCTCTGTTAACAGGGTGAGTCGCTGCTCCTTTCTGTGAGGCAGTGAGCTGTGCCGTTGCAAGAGTTTTCACCAAAGTTCCATTCCACTTCTTATTGTCCTGGGTCTCTGCCCGCCATCCTGTCGGGCAGCAGAACAGATGACTTCCTTTTGACAGCATCTTGTCGCATAGTGGTGTCAAAAACGTTTCACTGGCCCCCCCCAACCGAAGTTTCGCAGAGTCTTCTGCTGATAGCAGAATTTGCCATTGATAATGCATCGATTTTGAGGGTTTGAAGTTCTGGCAACCATTTTGTTCAGGCACCAGCGGCAGCTTCTCTGTTATGGCGGAGGAGCATCGCACCCCTGCTGATAGCCAGCAGAGGCAAATGTGAAAAATAAAATGATGATAAAATAATTTTATCATTTTGCATTTTACTGATCCAGAGCCAGTTGAGTCTTAGGGAGGGGCGATGCCATCCGGAACCCCGAGCGAGCACGTGGGAGGAGGAGTGATGGACACCATAAGTGCGCATGTCGGTTTGGCGGACTGTCTTAGGACGGCCAAACCAACATGGCCACTTAGCATTTCTCCAACCCAGGCTGTGTTGCACAGCTGGGTGGAGAAAAGACACAGGCTCTCAGGCCCTGTCTGAGCACCAAACAAGGCCGCTCAGACCAATACTAGGACTTCTCTCATGCTGAGTATTAGTATTCCCAGCATGAGAGTAGCATCTGGTCTGGCATCTGAGAGCCTCTCAGTGTGCACCAGCCCATGGACTGCCGTCAGCAATCGGGACAAGAGCAGAGGAGCAAGGCAGCGGCCGATAAGTACTGTTTTATGTATTATTTTCATTATTTCATCCGTGTTCGCGCTGCCTCACAACTTGGCATTGAGAGCAGCTGCCACTGTCAGGGACAAGGCTCCTGGTAGGTCCAAGGTCATGGAAGTTGCATACCTGGTTTCTCCCGAATCAGTGATGTCACAGGTACTATCATTTGAATCAAGATCTTCCCATCATTAGGAAGCAGTGATCGTTTTTAGTAGTGGTGTTGGTAGATGATCATTAACAACCTTTACATTTTGTAGGAAAGCAGAGCTTCTGGCTTAGGTGGACATCTTGCACGGGTATTGGCCACACCCCACCATCTCCAATTTTTTCATGTTTTGAAAACACGGAGAGGGGCTGGGTGGGAGGGGAAGAAGCAACCTCAGAGAAGTGGTTGGTGGGAGTTAGAAGAAGCAACACAGAGAAGGGGTGGTGGAAGGGGGAAGAAGCAACACAGAGAAGAGGTGTGTTGCAGGGGAAAGAAGCAACACGGAGAAGGGTTGGGTGGCAAGAGAGGAAGAAATAGTACCTCAATCATAGCGCGAGCAGTGGATGGACACTAATCAAGAGTCCATGCTCCACAGAAAGAAAAGGAGGTGATGCCCGGCTTGCGTTGGCCTACTGGGCAGCCACAAAGAAGAGTGACATAAAGCCAATAAATGGGTGGGCTCCATGCCCTTTATTGCAAACAGTACCATGTGGTGACTGCGCATGTGCTGTTGATATGCGAAACCTAAAAATGAGTCTGTCTTCATCTTCCCTTACACTCACCTGAAGGCACAGTGGGGGCAATGATGCTCCATCCACACCCCTGGCAGTCTTGCAAACGAAGGCTAACTGACAGAGGTCATTTGCTGTGCCCTGCAGCCCCAATAGATGGTTAGTCTTGTCTCGCGAGTATGCCATAACAGGATCAGACTGGAGACAAGTCTGACCGTGACGTCAAGTTCTTCCCTCAACCATCCAGCAGAGGGTGTGTTTATCACAATGGAGTTTCACACCTGCTAAAGCAGGGCTATTCCTTCAATAACAACAAGAACAAAACTATTGTCTTACGCCTGTTGAAGTATGGCAACTGAGGTATTCTTAGCTACATGTAAATATAATAACAGGTATCTCTTGCAAAAGTAGCTGAAATCTAAATGCCTGTTGGCAACACCTTTCTGGCATGAAGATAGGAAAAAAACCAAGAAATGCTAAGTAGTGAAGAGGCTGTTATGGTGAATTACAGGAAGAGGAGTTAAAAAAATATATGGTTGATAACCAACTCCTGTAGGAGAAATAAAAGAGGGTAGTCATTGATGCTTAGCTTGGGGAGCAGGAACACTCAAGTAGTAAGGACTGTGATGTGGAAGGCAAAATAGTGGATAATAACACTATGCAACATATACAACCATAGTTTAGTCCCAGGATCATTGGAACCAAAAGTATTGTGTGTACAGAATAGCGTGTCAAAAATATAAAGGACCAAAATATCGAGAAGGCAAGTGTAAATAGGTAAGATTGACTATTCCCAACTTCACATATACATACCTTCACAATATATTTATCGTCAAGGTACATACATGTGGAATCATATGTAGTAAACCTTCACAATACTTTTGTCCTCTGTATTCTTGACACGATATTTTGTCCACACAATATTTTTTTGCGATATTTTGTCTAAACACCTCAGTCCCAATTACAGCCATAAGTCAGTCGTAAAGCTGAAATTCTTCTTTGTAAACCCAGCATTCATACACAAAAGAAAACCCGCGCGGTTAGGCACCAGTTTTCCTTCGCACGCACAAATAAGCTACTTCTTCCAGCAACAGACTATTGGCAGACATTTTGGATTACTCGAATAGTTAATTGGAACATACAATGAGGAAAATAATATTATGAAGTTCAATGTATATTACTTTAATTCCTTTTTATTTGAATTTATACTCAATTTGAAATCGATCTTTATTCTTTATGCCCATAAGAAAGCCTCAACTGATACGTGTGCGGATCTTGTTTGCATCATATAGGCAACACAGTTCTTCTCACAACCTAGTTCAGCTCACTTCCTGTAAAAATTAACAAAAATAGTACTCTAATCTGTAAACTATTGTAATTATCATAATTAAACAGCCATGCAAACTGTGCCAAAACAAGCTTCAGTTGTTATGTCAAAAGGTTTTTCATTCTTACTGGAAATGAACTGAAATAAGTTATGAGCTATACTGTGTTGCCCTTAGAAGGCAAAAATGGTGTAACTGAACCAGTTAGGGGAATTTCTCTTAAAGCCTGAAACTGATGCGTGATTGTAGAAGTTTTTAGACCATAGGTGATCAGGCTGTCCACTCTAGCTTATGGTAAAGTATGATAGCGAGTGGAGCTGCTGAGAGTTATATGTATAGGTATGAAACTAGTTCTCCGGGGCCTGTGTGACCGTAGTTAGGTAATCTTTGCATTGAATTGACGATGTCCTTAAAAACATAGCAGACCAATATTATTGTGAGTTCACTGAATTCAAAGAACCTCCTCTTTAGGCTTTAACTTTCAGGGTATATAAAGTCAAAGAGTCAAGGCTTACTCTTGGATGGTGGTGTGGTGCAGAATGTCTATATCAGACGGCAATGAACAGAATGTCCAGGCAGTGTTATTCATTTAAAAACAGGGATAAGACTTTTGTTATCAGTAATATGCCTAGTAGCTTTTAGATGTTTAATAGCATTAACAGTTAACTTTGACTGCTTATCACAAGTTACTGCACTGACATCTTGAACGTACTTGAGTGAGCAAGAATTACAATCATGAGGCTAATAGACATGTTAATCAAGCGTAAAGCCTACTTGCTAAAGGTACATTTGCATTGTTCATTAGCTTTGCAGTACATGCAGTGAAGGTTTGGTGGCAGCAGAGGCCTCACACATGGGACAGTGGTGGCAGGCAGTTGTCACAAAGTTCTGTCTCTGCCCCCATACACTCACATAACCTAGCTCACGTCCGCCATCCTACTCCCCTCTCTTCACTTCCTCCTACTAACCTCTTGCCCTTCATCTCCTCTCATCTCTCCCCTCCAGCCCACATACCTTCATCCCACTACAGCTATCACCCATCCTCACCTCAACCAATTCACGTCTTTTTCTCTCAATGGATACCCTGAGAAATTCATTTACACCACAGCAGCACCCACACTTTCTTCCAACCAACACCACTTTACTTTGCACCCTCCGCACCATAATCTAATACCCCCACATCACCTTGCTTCCCCTCATTCTTCACTCTACCTTTGAAGAAGAACTCTCCTAAAAATCCCCTGCCCCTACCGAGCATCATAACATTCTGTGCTTAGCTCTGCACTCCCTTGAAAATAAACTAGGCCACTTCAACTCCACAATTTCCCAGCTTGAAGCCACTATCTCCCACTTAAGCTCTAAAATGTCCACTGTACTTGCCTCCTTACTCCCCTTGTCGAGAACACAATACCCCAAAACCCCTAATCCCGAGGAGTACTCTTCTCCCAATCCACAAAAGAGCTGTGCACAATCTCTCTCAAACGGAAATTACCAATTTACTTGCTAGCTATAGTACCGCTAAATCCCCACCATCTCTCCTCCAGACAACTCAAAGCAATGCTCTATACCAATCATCTCCCTGGTCCGAACCAAATGGCAGCCATTTACAACTCAGGCACCGACCTATAGGAACATCATTCCTATCATCACCAAAAGCCCTAACACCCCCAACACCAAAACAGTCACCTCAGAGCTGCGTTGTATGCTTCACAACTGCAGATCTGCAATAAAACACAAGCTGGAAATCTCAAATACCATCACTCATTACAAGCTTGATCTACTCATCCTCACTGAGCCCTGGTTCAATGACGCTTCTCAAACCATTCTCGATCTTCTGCTCCCCCCCCCAACTATTCCATTATCAGGAATGATAGGCTTAGTAAAGTCGGGGGATGCGTGGCTACCATCTTCAGAAACTCTCTTCAATGCAGGGAACTAACCAGTAGCTCTTTCTCAACACTCAAATGCCTTACTCTGGAACTTCATGTGCAGCACAACTCCCCTATCAGGATTCACGCCATTTACCACCCACCAGGTGACAGCTCCGCCTTCACTGAGGAACTCATTGACTTTGCAAGTGACCAATCTTCACAATGCGATACATTGATCTTTCTAGGAGACTTTAATCTCCACTGGGGCATCTCAGAAGATTTGGCCACCAACCAGCTTGCCAGCTTTCTCTTTGGAAATTATCTTTAACGAGAGCTTGAGTTCTTGTGTGAGAGAAGAAAGATTGCGGCTGCTTAGCTCGCCGCGTTAGCTGCTCCCCCGACCCTGAACATCAGTGCCGATGCTTGATCTCACCTCTTTCCTGGATCGTGCCGGTCTCCATTGGCAGCTCAGTTACGCTGTTGGGCTGCTGCGGACAGGCAAGACCGCCTGGCGAGCCGCACTCGCCCCTGGCAGCCTCCGCGGCGCCCCTACCTGGTTCCGGCTTCCGCGGACTGGAAGAATGACAATGCCGCCGAAAGCCAGCAAGCAACCGAAGGAGCGGGCGGAGCTTGTGAGGTCAGTCCCTGCACGCACCGCTCCATACAGCAAGAAGCTGCTTTCAGCGCGGAAAGCAGAGGAAGGCACGGGGTCTGTGTAGGAAAGTAGGATCTGCTTTTATGGTTACCCCCACTTTTTACCTGGTTCTAAGCTGTTACTGACTAGTCTGACTGGGATCCTGCTAATCAGGACCCAGGTCTATCTGCTTTCTCCCTTAAATTGTTATGTTCAGTACTTAGGTACATCCCAGATTGGATACTGGGGTACCCTTATCAGTCCCTAGTATATGGTACTAAGGTACCCAGGGCATAGGTACCCCAGTGGTTCCCCATGAGCTGAAGCATGCATTATGCCACCCATGGGAGACCATTCAAAATGGAACTACAGGCCTGCCATTGCAGCCTGTGTAAGCTGGTGCTAGCACCACTTACTGAAGATATAGGTTTTCTATATCTAGGGTCACTGCACTTAAAACCTATAAGTCACCCCTATAGCAGGCCTTATCAATCCTGAAGGTAGGGTGCTTGGTTCTAAGTGTGAGGGAGACCCTGCATGAGCAGGACACCCCTACAGCCTACGAAGTCCATTCTCCCGGGTTGTAAGTGAAGCAGCCATATACTATACAGAGGGGCATCGCGTAATTACGCGATGACCATCTCGAAACTGGCTGCAACGAATCCTATCATGTGTGGTATCAAACATGTTGGAATCATACCCCCACACCGTAAACGGTGTGGGAGGTATGATTCTAAGCACTGGAAGAGCCCTCAGTTAGGCTCTCAGTGTTCCCGGTACCAGCCTTCTAGAGCCGGACAGCACAAAATGGTTGCTGCCGACCAGAGACATGATTCTGCCCTCTTGCTGCTGAGCCAAGCTCGAGCAGGGGAAGGCAGAACACTAGGCATCCTGTCATAGGGAGGTGTGACTACCTCCCAGACAGGATTTAGGGTATTGGGGCAGGGTGGGTGCGCTTGCCCACGCCACTAAGTCTGCATGAGGAGCACATTTGGTGTCCCCACGCATAGTCCAGTTCAAACCAGCTCTGGGAGCTGTTGGCTCCCACTCTGGCGTGAAACTGGACAAAGGACATGGGAGTAACCTCCCCACTGTCCAGACCCTCCCAAGGGAGGGTCTCCTGAATTGTCCCAACCCCTTCCTTATGGTACTTAAGGGCTTACCTGTGGGTGGGTCCCTAGATTTGTCGTGGGACAAGATTCAGATCAGACACCACTTCTTCTTCTTCCATCTGGGCACTTCGTTTGGGCTCGACTTCGTCTCCCTTCCAGTCTGCTGCATTGTCTGTGTCTGTGCACCATACAGGAACCTTCCAAGGCCTGTGGGCATCCCGAAGGAATCTCCCTTGAAGTGAAGGAGTCACTTCCCTGCATTCGCAGGCACCACAACTAAGTCGACAGGTCTGCTGATCCTGAGCTAATCCGGACTTCATAAGGTTCTGCACCACAGGTGGTGGTTCTCCACAGCTCTCGAGGCCTGCCCTCTTACCAAGTTTGAGGCCAGTATCCCTCGTGGGGGCTGCAATAACCGAATCCCTGTGCACCGCATCAACTTGCAGTTGCAAAGGCTTGTTGGCTTCCTTCCAAGAAGATCTTCGGGCTCCAAGTAGCCCCAACCTTGAGCATCTCCAGCGACCAGAGTCTTTGGCCACACCGCATCGTTTTGCATCTTAGCCTGCATCTTCTAGTGAGCTGCTTGAGGTCCTCTCGCGACTCCAGTGCCTCCGGCCTGTGGGTCCATTTGAGGGTCAGCTTTGTTTCTTTTGGGCTGCCCTGATTGGTCAGGGCCTGCCCTGACTCCCCTGCTTGTAGTGAGTCCCCTAGACCTTGCTGGTCCCGACGTTGCACCTTCTTCGACTTCTGCGTTGGTTTATTTGCCAAGGCTTGTTGGTGCTCCCACTGAACACCGACCCCTCAGCACTCTACATCCAACGTGGGACAGCTCATGCACGGCTCCTGGTATTCCTCAGCGTCACCTGGTCCTCACAGCTGCAGAGTCAAGGTTCTTGTCAACTCTCCTGCAACTCCAGACATAGGTGGGCATTTGTCTTCCAGATCTCCTGGTCACTCCTGAGTGACAGACTCTGTCCCCTCTGCTTGCAGGTACCTCTCATCTAGAATCCACCTTCGGATTCCACCGGACACTTTCTCCTTCTTCAGCAGCGGCACTTTCCTGAAGTCCTCCATTGGGTTCGACGGCAGTTTCCGACATCGCTTCACACGTATGCACCCGGCTTCCCTGGTGTAGGTAATGTGGGTACTAGAGTATCCACGGGTGGGGCGGCTTTCCAACCTTCTGTCTTCCACGGGGTTTCTTCAGGGTCCACTGGGAAGGGTCCTTAATCTTTAAAAATCCAACTGCAACTTACACGTAGAGTTGTATGAAGCACGCGGTCGTGTTCCCACACTGCAACCGCTCTCCGTGAGGTTCCTAGTCACTCACCTTCGGGGGTTCCTTGGGTCCCCAGCACTTCTACATCCTCTTGACCTTGTCTTGACCCGAGTCGTGATTCTTATACAACTTTCTTAGTATAAGGTTTGACCCCTGGGGTCCACTGTGTATTCTGTGCTATTTACTGTATTTCTTTGCAAAGTATTGTGTGCATTGTGTTTATCTCCGGGTAGGAGATATCTAAACGTGTTAGAGAGTATTATATAATAAATACATATTTTTATAAATAACTTGTGTAGTTCTTTTTCACTTAATCTATACTAGAAGATTGCATTCTGGTAAACAAGCTGCTTTACACTCCTACTGGACTAAGCCTGAAGGCTGCTCTCCACAGCTACCACTTAGAGGGCTTTCCAAGGTTGTCTAAGACCTCATAAATCTGGACCTTGTCTGGACTGGTGCAAGGTGCCCACTTACATTAGTGGACATCATATACCAGGCCAGCTTCCCACAGTCTGCTACAGGGAAATTTAACGCTAGTGCAGAGGGGCTGAAATCGGATCCCCCAGGAGTACAAGGGTCATCGATATGCTCTGAAGCGGCAAAAGAGAGACAGCCTTTTATTCCGGAAATCTTCTCTGGTAAACTTGCGGGACAACTTCAGAAGGATCAGGGTAGGTCTGCTGCCTCTGTGCTCCTATTAACTGCGCCTGCGAAAGTGTGGGTTAACTCCTCGAGGGGGTCTGACAGGGTTGACCAAGGTTCATTAGATGGCCCTGTACAAAAAGAAAATGACAGTGGAGAGAGAGGAGAGCCGCTATGGAGACGGTGGAGACTGGAGTGGTCAGGGCACAGGGGTCAGAGACAACCTTCTCTCACTACCAGACGGGGGATTGAGTGGGGGTGAAACCCCCGGGAGGGATATGAGAGACCCCCTAGAGAAAGACCAAGGGCAAAATGCGGCAATGCAGATGGGAGGATCTCCGGAGGGACCAGAGAATTTTTTTTCTTTAACGGATGAGTCAGACCTCTCCGGCTTCAGTGAGGAACTGACCGACAACGATTCTGCCCCAGATTCATCGGAAGATAGCCCGAATAGGGGGGGGAGGGGAGGGACGAAACCATCAACACAAAAGCGATTACCCCTCTCAAAAAGGTGTAGCGAGAGATCAAGAGGGGGGGATAAACAGGGAGCAGAACTAAGTATCACTAGGCAACTGAAGTGGGACTACTCGGCGACTCGCCAGTTGTATAGTGAGAATGAGGGAGAGAGATCGGGCACGCCGCAGTGGGGACCTTCAACAGACATGAATCCCCCTGTCGCTCCCACAATTGATACAATCTACTCCATCCTGAAGCAGATGCAGTCTGAGGCTAGAGTGGAGCATAAAAGAGCCATCTGGCTACAAAGAAGATACAGGGTGCAGTACGAAAAGTCAGCAAAATTTGCTCTGAGATGGCGGAGCGGATCACCGCAGTTGAGGAACAGGCAGAGGCAGCAGTAGCCGCTGTGGCACCAGTGGAGAAACGGCAGAACCTACAGGAGACCCAGCTAGTGGATTTAATGTGGAAGCTGGAGGATTTGAGAACTGTCAACGCAGAAACAACTTACGGTTTCTTGGTCTTGCAGAGAATGTGGAGGGAAGCGACATCAGATCATTCATGCTGAAGCTGCTCAAAGGAGCCTTCCCCAACCTTGCCCAATGGGACTGGGAATCTGAAGTTCAAAGGGTGCACCGCTTTCCTCTAACGCTCAAGAAAAACCATCTTCAACAGGCGGAGAACCCTAGAGCTATGCTGGTCTATTTTGGCAACTTTCTCCTACGCCAGGCTATCTTTGATAAGGCAAGACCAGAAGCATATGATGGGCATACCTTCTTCGTCCGTCCGGATTTTTGCCATGTGACGGTGCGGAGAAGGTGGCGACTCCCGCAGCTATGTCCCCCTTTTCAGCAACTCAGCTGTGAAGTGTATCTGTTAAGTCCGGCTCGCCTCAAGATCATCTTCAAGGGAATGACACTGACATTTTTCTCGGAGGTTAAAGCTCAAGAATACCTAAAGGAGATTACCAACGAGACTGTTCTGGGTTGATAAACCCCCGGACGCTTCTCTTTCTGTGTGGATGGGGGCTCTTCTCTAGCTTGTTTATTCTTTTTTTTTTTTTCCTGTGTGTATATCTTTGGATCTCTCGGATGGGCCACTTAGGCTTCTGGAGAGGGTTTTTTTGGGAGGTCACTGCCTCTTCCTGTCTTTTGTTTTCTTTTGGCTTGGTAGGGCTTTGGTGGGGTTGGAGGGACTGGGGCGGGGCTGGGAGGTGTGAGAAGTTGGCCTGGTATATGCTGTCCACTAATTATAGTGGGCACCTTGCACCAGTCCAAACAACCCCTTATTGGAGATAGGTTAAAGACAACCTTTATTGAAAGCTATCCTAGTGGTAGCTATGGAGAGCAGCCTTCAGGCTAAGTCTTGAAGGAATGTAAAGCAGCTTGTTTTACCAGTCTATAATCTCTTGAGTGACCAAATGAAAGAGGACCACACCAGGTATATATTTAAAATATATGTATTTAGTCTTAAACACACCCCTCTAGTCTCTTTATGAGGCTAGTGTTCGAATTACATAAGTTACAAGTCGAATATCAACAGTAATAGCACAAATACACGTTTGAGCCCTAGGGGAGTACCAAACCATATACCAATAAAGTGGTATAAGAACCACGACTGAGCTAGACACAAGGCCTAGAGCCTGTAGAAATGCTTGGACCACAAGGAACCACCCAAGGTAGTGACACAGGGGCCCACGGGGGACTCGTGCAGTGTGAGAACACAGCCGCGAGCCGCCGTTGACTTCTATGGGGAATGTCGCGGTTAGAGTTTTAAAGAAAAAGGACACTTAGAGGAGGACTTGGAGCAAACCCCTTTAGAACTAGGCTGTTCTAGAGTCAATACCCACGGGAGCACCGGAGTACTCGAATTACCTCACCCAGGTGTCTTTCGGTGTCGGGTTTCGTCGTCGTTTTCAATGGCGATCTGCTGCAAAGTGCTGCTGGCGACCAAGTCGAAAGTGTCCGGGTGGATCCAAGGATGGATCGAAGATCTGAAGAACCTGAAAGCAGAGGGGACAGAGTCTGGGTCACTAGCCAGTGACCAGGAAGGCGATGAGCAGATGCCCACCGATGTCGGGTTCTTCAAGTAGGTTGACGGTCGTCAAGACGACTCTTCAGCCACGAGGTCCAGGAGGCGTCGACGACAACCAGGAGCTGGATTCGAGCTGTCCCACGACGTCTGTCGATTGCTGCGGTGTCGGCGACCGGATTGGACCAAACAAGCCTTGGCAACGGCAAGTCTCGTAGAAACAAAGAAAGGACGATGTTGCAGACCAGCAAGGTCTGGGGGACTCACCCAGCGAGGGTAAGTCAGGGCACCTCTGGAGCAACCAGGAAAGCCCAAGCAGAAGAAGAGTTGCCTTCGGGAGGGCCCACTAGCCAACGGACTAGCGACCGCAAAGGTGTCTCGAGTGGACGCACTTGGAGCTGGCTCACAGGACACTCGTGGAGTGGAGGCCAGTGATCTTCGGTGCAGTCGGTGCTGGAGGCGGGGGCTACTTGGAGCCCAAAGCACAACTTCGTGGGAGACCAGGAAGAGGATGCACTTGCAAAAGTACTCGGTGTCCAGGGGTCACGGTCCCACGTTACCCACCACAGCTACGGGCCTCAGCTTTGCTGGGGACTCAGGGCAGCCTCGGGGAAGTCTGGAAATCCACCTCTGGTGATGCAAAGACTTCGGCGTCCGGCGGGAGCTTCAGCGATGCAGACCGGACAATTGCTTCTTAGGTGCCTGCCAAGCAGGGGAGTCACTCCTTGACCCCAAGGGAGATTCTTCAGTCCTCTAATCTTAAAGTAGAGCGTCGAAGGTCCAGGATTCGGCGTCAGAGTTTCGTCCAGGGTAATCTAAAGTCCTAAGGACTGGGGTCCCATACTTATACTAGTTTAGGGGGTTGGACATACTCTGGGGACCCACCTATGGGAGGGTCAGGGAAGAGGGGTGGTTACACCCATTCCCTTTGTCCAGTTTCGCGCCAGAGCAGGGGCAGGTAGCCCCTGCAACCGGTTTGAACTGGCATATGCACAGGGACACCAAATGTGCCCCCAGTGCAGGACTTCAAAGCACCAGAGGGTGCTCCCGCCCAGCCCCAATACACACTATCCTGTCTGGGGAGGTGGTTACACCTCCCTTTGACAGGAAACCTATTGTCCAGGCCTCCCCTGCCGGAGTTTCAATCAGCAGCAGGAGGCCAGACCTGTGTCTGTGGCAGCGGCATCCATTTTGTGATGCCAGGGCTCTGGAAAGAAGTTACCGGGTAGCCCGGTGTGTACATGTCTCTCCCTCTAGAAGGGTGGAATGCTACCCCCGCCGCCAGGATTGGCGGGGGGGGGCAGTATTCCAAGATGTTTGACACCAAACACGACATGTTTTGGTGCAGCCAGTCCAAAGTTAGCATTGTACCGCGAGGATATAATGCACTTAAGAGTATATGGTCAGGCTGTACCACAAACAGCATCAGAGGAGGGACTCCGAACGCTGCAGAGGGGCTCTGCTCATGCAGGGGCACCCTCTCACATAAAAACCAAGCACTCTGCCTTCAGGATTGGTAAGGCCTGCCATAGGAGTGACTTATAGGTTTATATGTGTGTGCAATGGTAGTGATATAGGTAGCCCATACCACTGTAAGGGGTGCATGCCCCACCTTACCCAGGCTGCAGTAGCAGGCCTGTGGTGTCATTTTGGATGGCCTTCCAGGGGTGGCACAATACATGCTGCAGCCCCTGGTAGGCCTCTGAGGTACCTATGCCCTGGGTACATAGTATACCATATACTAGGGACTTATAAGGGCACTCCAGATTCCAATCAGAGATGTACCTAAGGTACATGGAAACCATTTTAGAGAGGAAGCAGCTAGGCTGGGGTTCTGATTAGCAGGGCCCCAGCCAGACTAAAGTCGAAAAACAGTGAAGCATCAGCAAAAAGTGGGGGTACCCATGTGAAGCAGATCCTACTCTCCTACAGGAGGTAGGGGCGGCTCGTTGGTAAGCACCATCACCAGGGTCAGGATTGACCCTTTAGCTCATGGCAGGGGGTGGGTGGCAGGAGGGCTTTGGTCAGAGAGGGTGGGGCTGGGAGGGCCCTCTTGGGGAGGCTGTGGGGGGAGATCCAAGCAATTTGTTGGGTTGTGTTTGTGTTGTCAGGTGGTTGCCCGTTTAATCTTTCACTATTATAAAGGATGACTAGCTTAAGATTAGCCTCAATCAATATTTGTGGGTTGAAAATTTTTTGAAAGCGGCAAAGGGTGAATTTAGACTTTCAGTATTTAAAAGCCGACATTGTTTGTCTGCAGGAAACGCATGTTGAGGGGTCCCAAAAACATCTATTGGAATTTTCAGGCTATCAAATTATCTCTAGGACTCTGCAAGGAACCCGCACCTGCGGGGTGTTGATACTTGCAGCAAAGGGCAAGATCCGAAACACTAGAGCCAGGGCAGATAAGTTTGGTAGATGGGCTATTGCAGAATGTATTTATACAGGACGGTCTTTCACACTTTGCTCTATCTACGGGCCCGTCATTGACGATTCAGCTTTATTGGACTGGCTTTGTCCTGAACTAGCTCGGTGGGCCTTTCTCTGGTTGTCTGTGGAGATTTTAACATCAATATTAAAGGGGATGCTCTGAGGGCAGGCGTAATAACCTATCAAGGACGTAAGGCCATGGTTTTCCGGTCATTGATGCAGCTTGCGACTACTCATGGGCTTTATGATGTTTGGGCCAATAAAGAACCTATGGATCCCGGCTATACATTTTTTTCTGCTCCTCATCAGGTGCATGTTCGCCTAGAGTATTTTTTTATATCTAGTGGGCTGGTGCATGCTTCCCGAATATTCAAATATCCCCGGGTGATGTCTGACCACAATCCCTTAGTGCTAGAATTAGATATTCAAGCTATCCCACAAACTAATAGGGACTGGTCGTTTGAGAGAGCTCTGCTGTTAGATGATGACTATGTCATGCATATGTGAAAGTGGATTCCAAGATTTATGGCTGAAAACTTAGGGACCGCCCCTATTGGTATAGTATGGGATACATTCAAAGCAGGGATCTGTGGGGAAACCGCAAGAATTAGCTGGATTAGACAGAAGAAGGAGAAGCAGCACCTGCAGGAACTCTATCAGGCTTTATCGCGGGCCGAGGTAGGTCTGGTGGATGCTGTTTCTGCCAGACTAGATATTAAAGATGCCCAGCTCTGGGTTATACTTGCTAAAAAAGCAATAGGGGATATCTCTGCTAAGAAAGCGGCCGGAAAATATACGGCTTGGAAGAACAAAACATACCAATTTGATGAAAAGGTGGGGCATACACTAGCATTCCGTGCCAGACAACAGGCAACTTATGGGGATATCAAGCAAATTCAAGACCCTGAGCTCGGACCTATCTTTGATGTAGGGGGGATACACTCTGCCTTTCCGAGATATTATCAGCAACAATATTCTGAGGAGATTGTAGACTCAGATGAGATAGAGTCATATCTAGATCACGAGGCCCTGGAAACATTAGATAGAGAGGATTGCAAGCTTTTAGATCAACCTATTTCGGCAGAAGAAATCACACTTGCAGTTTCCAGACTAGAGTCTGGAAAAGCTGCAGGGACGGACCTTATCCGGGGGGGAATTTTATAAAAGCTTTGCCACTAGTCTCCATAAATATATGCTCGAGGTAATTGTAGCTATTCAGAGGGGCACTTCTCCTCCAGATTTATGGGTCTCTGCCAAGATTGTGGTGTTCCCCAAAAATGGAAAACCAGTGCAGGAGTTAGGGACCAATTACATTAATCAATTGTGACACTAAAATCTATGCGAAAAAATTAGCCTCAAGGTTATCTGAGATCATAAAGAAAATTGTTTCACCTGTACAACACGGTTTAATCCCTGGAACGACAGACCACCTTCGTCGAGTGGTTACGTTATTTGACGTGGCTAAGGTCCAAGGAGACCCTATGGCTTTGCTATTACTAAACGCAGAGAAGGCATTCAATAGGGTCTCCTGCCCTTATCTATGGGCAATATTGGAGAGGAAGGGTCTGGGGCGGGAGTTCATTGGGTGGATTAAAACATTATATATGAATCCTACGGGCAAAATCTCACTAATGGGGGGAGAATTGGAGATAGTAAAGATCCAGCGGGGGACAAGGCAGGGATGTCCGTGTTCCCCCCTGCTCTTTGCCCTTTTTAATGATCCTCTAATTCATAGAATTAAAGGTAATGCTTCAATTTTGCCGATGTCCACCAGCGGCTGGGACACTAAAATCCTGGCATATGCAGATGACTAAGCTATTGTCATTCCAGATCCCACCCTGGCAGTAAAGGAAATAGAAGCAGAGGCCGGTTAATTTGGACGTATCTCCGGTTACAGACTCAACCGGGACAAAACACAGATACTCATAAATGATAATATCCGGTTTGAGGATACACGGGTAGTATTGAATGCAGTATATGTGGGCGTTAATATTAGTGCAGATACGCATAAAGTGGTAGAGGGTAACTTAGTCCCACTACTTGATTAAACTAGGACCGAGCTGCTTAGGTGGAATTATCTTAGACTCACGATGATTGGCAGGAGCAATCTAATTAAAATGATGTTTCTCCCAAGAATTTTGTATTTTTTCAGAGCCATTCCCCTCGAGGTGAATAACATATGGTTCAAGGGTCTGAATGGTACGATCGGGAGGTTCTTATGGGCCTATGCCAGACCCCGAAGGGCTCTGAAGTTCCTCTCCCTTTCAAGAGAGCGAGGTGGCTGGGCAGTACCAAACTTCCGGCTGTACTATTGGGCCTCTGCTCTGCAACAAATAACCCCTCCATTGTTTGGCCCAACTCAAGAAGTGGCCACACTCAACACTACCCCACCATGTTTTGAATTGACCCTCTGTGACGTGGTCCGTGGATGTCCGTTTCGGCAATTAGAATTTGGCTATTTTAAGAAAGTTAGGTTCAAGACCCTATTATATGAATTTCGAGTTTGGACTAGTGTCCTGAAAAAACTTGGTATTGGCCGGTTTAGTTTTTATACTCGCCTCCAAGATAACCCTCTTTAACCGGACATATTTCTTGATAACCACATTAGGAAAAATTATGGTCCATTCATCCTTGGGGATTTTTTCGACGACAAAGGCTTCACTACCTTTGAGTCTCTGAAGACTAAATTTCTTTTAGGAAATAATGAGTTCTTTAAATTTCGGCAAATCAGGGACTTTGTAGGGAAGAAAAGAGGGGGGAGGGGTTTAATAGGGTTGATCTTTTGGATCTGCTAATCAGAAGTAAGCCTTCGATTGGAATTATTTATAAATTATTAAATGATAGGATGGGGGACGATATTGAGAAGCACACTATCCGATGGCAGGGGGCACTACAAACGACAGAGGGGGACAGTCTCTCTTCTCTGGAACTAGCTTGATCAAAGCTTTTATCTGCTAACCTACAGATACAACATTATAAAACCTGGTTTTCACTGGCTAAAATTAGTAAATGGGGTGGAATCTCCGGCACGAACTGTCCACGTTGCCAGGTGTATGGGGCAGACCTGGTTCACATGTTGGCAGATTGTCCGGGTCTAGGGAATTTGAGGGATATAACTCATTTCTTTGAGGCCAAACTGAATTTGCGGATTGAGGTCACTTCCCAATTGATTTATTAGGGGTTCAGGAACAGGAATCCCCTCTCTCGGCCCAATCCCCCTTTTTGTTCCTTGCCATGGCAGTACTCAGACTGTGCTTGGCGACAGCCTGGCTCGACCCTGCCCCTCCATCATTTAATAAATGGTTGGGCCGGGTAATCTCAGTTTATCACATAGAAAGGGCTGTTTATACCCAGAAAGGTAGCCGATCTCGGAAAAGAGGGCTTCAAATCTGGGCTCCACTGAGGAATTGGCTCGAAACACATGGTGAGAGCTGACCGGCTTGTCACGCATGATATTCCGTAGCATCTGGCTTGTTGTTTGGGGCTGCTGTATTGTATTATAATTTGAAATATCTGTGACATTTATATGTTGTCATTGTATATACATGTCTACTACTTCCACCTGCTCGTTACTTTATCTTTTCTTTTATGTATTCTGGCTTGGATGGGGGTGGGAGGTTGTGGGGGTTTAAATCTGTCAAAACTCAATAAAGATTGTTAAAAAAAAAAAGGAAATTATCTTTAACAATACAACTCTAAACCAACACACTCCAGGGGCTCCACGCTTGACCTTATCATTTCCAAAGATGACCTGCTAACAGTAGATGATCCTATACCGGTAGACTGGTCCAATCACTTCCTCATCCCCTTCTCAATTCACCTCTCTCATGTTGTAACCCTGGGCAACTATCTGGTTTCGCAACACAAAAAGCATCAACCTCAACACTCTCAGCAACACTGTTAAGAAGGCACTATCGGACATCAGCCCCATTTCTGACATCAATTACTTGACTACCCAGTGTTTTGCCAGTCTTTCTGTCTTGATAGACAATGTAGCTCCACTACAAAGCAAGAAGAAAAGGCCCACACCCTCTGCCCCATAGTTTAATAAGTCCCTCTATGATAAAAGGAAAAATCTAAGAAACCTGGAGAAGAAAGGGAGACAGTCACCTTCTGTCAATAATCTCTCAAAACTCTGATACGCAAGATCGCGTTATCAGAAACACATCATTAGCTAAAAATCCAATCACTTTAGAACCCTCCTTGACTCTGCCAAGAAACTCTTTGACCTCATCAAAACTACCAGCAAAGCCCCCTCATCTTCAACCATCAAATTTTATGACCCACTCAAGAAAGCAGCATAATTTGTACAATACTTCGACGCAAAAGTTAAATCGCTCCTTGATCATGTTACACATCCAACCCTACATGAGGTATGGAAATCCAAAGTCGCTTGGCACAGCTTTGACGTCATCACTGACGATGCCCTCCTCAAGAGCATTACGAAAACAAAACCTTTGAACCATTCTCTAGACCCTGTCCAAGCGACATGGCATTGACCTCCACACCTACACGCTCCCCTACTGGACTAATCTGGTTAACCTTTTTCTCAGGCAAGATTTCTTTCCTGATGCCCTCAAAACTGCTCAGGTGACCCCTAACGAAACCCTCCGCTGATGTGAATGACCTTAATAACTTCTGCTCTATCACCAACCTCCCTTTACTTGCCAAAATCACTGAAAGATGTGTAGTTGAGCAACTCACCCAACACATCAAGGACAACAACCTTCTAGACGAATTTCAATCCGGCTTCAATCAAGGCTGCAGCACCGAAACAGCAATGCTGCAAGTTATCGACGATGCACTTTGAATCCTTGACTCGGGCAGCTCTTGCCTCCTGATCCTTCTGGACCTTTCTGCAGCCTTTGACACTGTAAACCATCACACACTTCTTAAAAAAAGAATGGGAATTGAAGGCATAGTGCTTAAATGGTTTGAATCTTACTTCACAGGCAGATCTCAGATGATTAAACTGGCTCTCAACTCTAAAAGCTGTTGATCAAGGCGTCCCTTAAGGCTCTATCCTTCTCCTACCCTATTCAGTCTTTAGATGGAGCCACTAAGAGACCTACTAAAAAAGACTGGGATCCTTTAGCAACTCTATGCTGACAATACCCACCTCAAGCTGGCCTCCGCACACAACATCTCACTCCTTGCCACCACCCTCAACTCCATCCAAGAATGGATGACGTCTAATCCCCTAAAACTGAATCCCTCTAAAACTGAATTCCTTATTATCTCAACCTCAAACTCTCCACCTCCTATTCAATCATAAATGGATAATCTGAACATTTTTAACAGCAAACCTCCCATAGTTGACAGTGCCAAATCCCTAGGTGTCATCCCGGACAAAAGACAAACTCCAATCCAAAATCAGCACCATCAACTGCGCCTTCTATGGGGCATCGGACGTTTCATTCCTGAGCAAGGCCTGAAAACTCTTGTTCAATCTTAGGTACTCTTCAGACAAAACCACTGTAATTCTCTCCTTGCAGGCCTCCCCAAGACCCACCTATCTCCTTTAAAATCCATCCTCCATCTGGCTGCGAGTTTCGTCTATGGGGCCAAAAGAAACAACCATATCACACCTATGCTGATAACTTTTCGCTGGCTTCCTATTGAAGCTAGGTCAATATACAAGACTGCTTGTATCACCCATAAAGCCATTCACACTTCCACCCCTTGCTACCTAGCTACAAACCCAAAATATCAGGTGGCTCCAGACCTTCATGTAATGCTGAAAATCTGCTGCTCGAACCTCCAACTTTTAAAAAGGAAAGAATTATGGCGCAATCTTTCTCAGGCAATGCAACTAGAATTTAGATCTTGCTATCTCCAAACCTTTGCACCACCACCTCTTTCCGGTATTTCAAAATGGACCTTAAAACTCTTCTCTTCCAAAGACATTTTTATCACTAACTCTCCTTGCCAAGCTCCCCACCAGGTATACGCCCTCACATTCTATAGCGTGACCCTGACTGTTACATGACATTCACGAGAGCTATTACAACCTTCCGCTTCAACTCTGTAAATACGTAATATATATTTGTGCAATCCTAATCGCTCTAACTTTTCAAATTATGTAATCTTTAGTGAATATGCAATTTGTAAATATGTAACTCTCGCCATGAGTAACCGTAGTAGGGATACGTATTGTCACCTCAGTGGCGGCTCCTCCGCAATAGCGGAGGAGCGCCGCCCCACTGCCTGGCTCAGTCAGCAAATGTAAAATAAAACAATGTTCTTGCATTGTTTTAATTTACATTTGCCGGCTCTTAGTCAGCGGTGTTGGGAGGGGTGGGGACGCGGCATGGGAGGGGGGAGGAGGAGTGCTAGTGCCCTCCACTCCCTAAGTGCTCATGTGTGTTTTTCCGGCTGTCTCAGCCTGACAAACACATATGCACACTTAGGTTTTCTGCAGCCCAGCTGCATTGAGCAGCCGGGCTGGAGAAACCCCACAGACTCCCTGGTCTGAGCAGGGCGTCTTTCCTGCCTGCTCAGACCAATCCCTGCGCTGCTCTGCAGCACGGTGATTGGAAAGGGAGTATGTCCCAGGGGCTGCTGAGACCAGCAGGCAGGAAGAGGAGACATGATGCTGGAGCGGCCGGCAACAAAAGGTAAGTTTAAAAAAATATATATTATATTATATACCCCCACACGACGCTCCCGTGCAACCCCACCCGCCTCACTACCCTTCATTTATGGCGGCCGCCACTGTCACCTCCTATCATTTTACTCTGAATTTCTTATGTAACATTCTTTGCTCTATTGTAAAGCACTCTGACACCTCTGAGTAGAGTATGCACTATATAAAAAAGCATAAATAAATCACTAAATAACTAAGGTGAAGTGGAAGCTCTGGGGTTAAATGGGCACCACAGAAAGACAGACAGCAGCAGGTGCAGGTATGTAAGCAACCTGACAAAGTCACCCGTCCACGGGGTGGATGGGGGAAACAAGCGGTACATAATTAGTGCGACACGTAGGTATGACTCAATCACCAGTCACAAACTAAGGGCCTCATTTAGTGTTTGGCGATGGGTTACTCCTTCACAGATGTATCAGATATGTTGTCTGCCTTATTATATGTGTATATCTTATGGCATTTGTATAAGGCGAACTAGATATATGTCATGCTTGTGACAGAGTACCCAGCCACAAAACTTCAAATCAGGCTCTAAGTGCTGCAGATGCAGGGTGCTGACACTCAAGACATGTGCAATCACCATTCACAGAAAAAGGGTGAACATGGATGCCACTATATCGATTGACAAAATATTGTCCTGCCATAATACTGAATATAAGTATACAGAAATTAGTATAGATCTGTTATTCTTGACTTCACAGCTAGTTAACATGAAGCTGTATATATAGATTGGGATGTGGCCCGAGTGATTGCCAGTGGCTGACATTAATTTAAGCATTCCATCAATCACCTTGTTGTTTTTGCATTTGCCGCCCTGTGTGCGCCAGGTATGCCCAGGCGTGGGTCCCTGGCTCACTGTGCCACTGTTACCAAGCTATACCTGGCTGAAGAGCCCCAAATAGGGCAAAACCGGTCCTAGGTTGCTTTTCTTTTGGTTCAGGGAGGACCTGGCCTGGCAGTTCGTTCAGGTCTGTTCCTAGGAGGAGCAGAGCCAAGACTGATTTGCATATTGCTGGGTCCAAACTGAGGTGGTACATTGGGCAAAAAATGATGGATTGGGATGTGGCCCCAAGCAATTGCCATTGGCTTAGATTAATTCAAGCACTCCATCTATCACCTTGCTGTTTTTGCATTTGCCCCCCTAAGTGCACTCAGTATGCCCAGACATGGGTCCTGGGCTCACTGTGCCACTGTAACCAAGCTATAGTTGGCTGACGAGCCCTAAGAAGGGCGAAACCGGTCCTAGGTTGCTTATGTTTTGGTTTAGGGATTAACAGGCCTGGCAGTTCCGGCTGGACTGTTCTCAGGAAGAGCAAGGTCAAGACTGATTTGCGTATGGCTGGGTCCAAACTGAGGTGGCATGCTGGTAAAAACGATGGATTGGGATGTGGCCCGAGCGATTGCGGTGGCTGAGATTAATTCAAGCATTTCATCTATCCCCTTGCTGTTTTTGCATTAAAGAAGGGCATCAAAAGCCGGGTGACGACACAGACAGCGCTCAATCACCAGTCGCAGGGTGCCAGATGCATGGCACATGCCCAAAAAGGCGTGGGCACAGTGGAGTTCTCATTTTGTAGTTGCACAGCAAAGCACATCAACTTCAGGGAACACAGTCGAGAGAGAACACAGGTTGGGATCAGCAGCAGTTCACTATGCTGCTGACACTTGGTGTCTCTCACCTTCTCCGGCAAAGTGCTCCCAAAGAAATGAGTATGTGGCCTATTATGGCAATTTCTCTGCGCTCCAGACCGTCTTCCTCCTCTTTACTCCATCAGCAGTTGTTTTTTGCTCCTCAGAGTACAGTCCTTATCCTTAGAAATAAGACAGGCTAGGACTCTATCTCTGGTCCTCTACTTGTGTGTGCGGAGTTCTAGAAGGAGCAGGTGAGTAACGTATGTGCTGCAGGTGGGGGCATCGTTTATTCAGTTATGAAGGCAGTTGGTCCAGGTAACTGTCCAGTCAAATTCAAAGCTCGCAACAATTGTTTGGCGAGGAATGAATCACTGCAAAGTGCACTTTCGATTTGGTTGGCCACACGTCCGTGGCCACCATCTTTAGGTGAAACTATCAGTTCTCCTTTGTGGATTTCAGATGGACAGTTTCCATTACCAGCACAAAGCACAGGATAGGGAGATGGGCAAACAGTCCAAGAACTTCTGTAAGTGGTGTGTTCCTGGCCATTTTTCCAGGCTCCAATTGCATGCATACAAGCTTTCAGTTGTTGTGGATAAGGATTGGTCTTGTAGCAGAATGACACTGTTGGATTGAAGTATGAGGTTTAGAGAGAGAAGCTGTTTCATTTGTTCTCTGCCAGACCTTCTGGATTGAAGTTTGAGGACTACCGGAAAGAGCTACATCTTTGCTCCTACGTAGAATTCTTGGATAGCTGTCCGAAGTTGGTGAAACTCAGTGGAGGTTTGGTGGGACTAAAAGCTGTCCCTGCTGTTGGGTGCTGCTGCTGTTGAAGTTGTGAATCAAGGAGTAGGGGACTTCCCTTTACACATCGGTAAAGATCTTGGTTAGCTGCCCAGTGATTAATGAAGTCCAGCAGGGGTTATAGATATAACTTTATCTGGTACCTCAAAGGGGATTCTATTGCAGCATTTATATAGTGCTCAGTACCTCTATTTTGGGCGGTGAAGTGCTTGTCTACATGGGTAGCACGCTACACCATGTAGGATGCGTGGTTGGGAGGATGCTGTCTATGTTTTGATCCTATGTGGGAAGTGTCTCCATGTTGTGCGTGAGGACCACCAATGTGCCGTTAGCATGATATGGGATGCAGCGCTTAGCAGTGTGATGGATGAGGAAGTGTGAGAGATAGGCGCGCAGTTTTCGGTTTTTAGTAAGCTGGCAGCTTTGAGCAGCTCTGCAGGTCCCTTTTTGGTATTTCTTATGTTCATAGTCCACTTAGCTGGTTACTGCACTGGGTTGTTTATTATGAGATATTTTGTTTAAAGGTTATGATCCTAAGCAGGCATAAGTTAGAGGGAGAAGTGGTGGAGAGATCTGCTTGGATGGCCTTTGTTAATATCATCCCAAATCTGATATTCCTTTTCAGATGTCAAGAAGTGGCCATAGTATGCAGCTAGCTGGTACCTGCAGTGGTGGATGCAATTAGAGTCCTTCATTGGCCAGCAGTAGGTGGCAAATTTCTTCAGTTATTCCACATATGTTCAAATGGTAATGAGTGGTTTATTCCTGTGGACTAGTAGACTACTGGGTAATGGATATGACCCTTAGCAGCTTTATCATATGTGATCATATGTGAATGTAAGAGTCAATCAGTAAACGGAATCATTAGGCAGCTTGCATGAACTACAATCAACTGTCGGACTGCTGAGCATTATGATATTAGTTTTAGTGTGGATTATATATTGTATTATATATCACTTACTACCCCTGATGAGGCATTGTTGTTCTTTACGCTGGACAGCATGATGGACTGAAGTGAGAAGCTTAGATGGGGGAACTGTTCTTTTTGCTTAGGAGTTGTGGTGTCTGGTCGGGCAGGAGCAATTTGAAAAGGTGCAGTGCATTCCAAGCCTGCCGGGGATATGTTTGAGTACAGGGAGTGCTCCTCTCCAGATATGCTAGGTGTGCTGCTATAATGATAATCCATAATAATCCCACTGGGACATGCCTGGGACCATCCCTAACAAACCAGTTTATGTTCTTAGGGAAACTGCTCAGTACCAGTGGAGAAACAAATCAGTATGGAAAGGCATAGTAGATTTTAATTGGGAAAAAGTGGCGAAACTGATGAAGGAGGGAGAGGTGACATGCTCTTTGTTGAGCTAGATCAAGGATTCTGTGCCACCACATCATACACCATTTTCATTTTGCCTCAGATTTGTTTAAGAAACGGACAAAATGAGCAAGGCCTTTAAGATTCAGGAAATCCTTCATGCAATCATAAATTCAAAGGAGCATCAAGTGAGATATTCACTTAAAGGTGGCAGAACTCCAGGGTGCGTGTTATTTGATCATAAGGAGGAAATCTTCAGATTGTCTTCTCCCATCATCAACTCTATCCTCCTGGTAAAGAATACCACTCTGCCCACCATAATCTTGGTACTTGCCACAAGACTATTCATACTTTGTCCGATATTTAGCAATTTTTCTTTGCTGTCTCATTTCTTTCAATCTTCATTGCTATCTACTCCACACAGTGATGAGGCAGCCGATTAATGTACACCATCTCAAAATCTCTTTTTACAAGGATCATTTCTGTGGCTATTTTAAGGTAGAAGATATTTTCCTAGCCATATGTACAAGTAGCTTGGCACCATATTTAACACAATTGTAAACGTTGCAATTTATCCATGCTGTCCAAAATAACACCAGGATGCTTCTTGCAGACCAAGCACAATTTAGCAAACACTATTCCAGTATTACTTACTAGAAATCTTCCTTTCATGAAGCCCGGCTCTTGGCTGGGATGCCACCAATGACATTGGAAAGCCAGGATAACTGTCATCGCCCAGTCCCTCATTCACCCACACAAACAGCAGGTGGAGGAGAATTAGGCACTAAACAACAGAACAGGTCCCTGCAGTTAAAGGGGTGAGAGCAGGAATAGGGGGAACACAAAGATATCTGCCATTGACGGGAACTTCGAACCCCAACCCACCCACCTCAACAGCCCCCTCACACCAACAGACGCCAACCCCGACCATCCACTCACTGCATGGGAACAGCTCACCACCCAGAACACAACAGCCATCATGAACTCCATCCACTCTGGAGCACCCACGAACCCCTGCCCCCACCGCCTCTTCAACCTCGGAAGCAAGGAAATCAGTTGCCAACTCACCACCATTCTCAATGCATCCATTTCCACAGACATCTTCCCTGACGCATGGAAACACGCAGAAGTCAGACCTCTCCTAAAGAAAACTTCGGCCTCCCAGCAAACTTAAGAACTACTGTCTCATCTTGCTGCTCCCATTCCCCGTCAAGGTTCTCGAGAAGGCCATCAACCATCAGCTCACTGAACACCTGGAGAGAAACAACCTGCTCGACTCCTCTCAATCTGGTTTCCGCACCAACCACAGCACCGAGACCGCCCTGATCACCACCGACATCCGTACCTTCCTAGACAGGGGAGAATCAGCGGCTCTGATCCTCCTCGACCTCAGAGGGTTTTATCACCGTATCCCACTACACACTCATCAAGAGACTTCACCTCATCGGGATACAGGGTGATGCCCTCAGATGGATCGCATCCTTCCTCACACGATGGAACCAGAGAATCCACCTGCGACCCTTCGCCTCGGAACCAACGAGCACCATCTGCGGCGTCCCTCAAGGTTCATCCCTCAGTCCCACCCTCTTCAAAACATACATGACGCCCCTGGCCAACATCTTCAGAACCCACAACCTCAACATCATGTCCTATGCCAATGATACCCAGCTCATCCTCTTGCTCTCCGCAGACCCCTCCACCACGAGGACCAACTTCCACAAAAGCATGATAAACATAGCCGACTGAATGAAGACCAACTGTCTGAAGGCCAACACTGACAAGACTGAAGTGCTGAACTTTGGGAACAATGCCTCCCTGTGGAACGACACCTGGTGGCCCACAAGAACTCTGACCTATTCCCACACCAGCAGACAACGCCCACAACCTCTGCATCATCCTGTACAGCAAACTCACTATGAAACAACAGACCAACAGTCTCCGTCACCTGCTTACACACTCTCCGCATGCTCCCAAGCATCTTCAAATGGCTCCCCATCAGCACCAGGAAAACTGTCACACAAGCCCTAATCATTAGCCGGCTGAACTACAACGCACTGTACGCAGGAACCACCTCCCAATTCACAAAGAGACCCCAGACGATACAGAAATCAGCAGCCAGACTCATCATAACCTGCCCAAACGGACCCACATCACCCCCACCTCAGAAACCTCTACTGGTTCCCCGTCCAGAAAAGATGCCAGTTCAAGATCCTGATACACACCTACAAAGCCTTCCACGACCAAAGACCAGCATACATCAACCACTGCCTGAACTTCCACCAACCCTCCAGAGATATTGGCTACGCCTTCCTCACCCTCGCACAGACACCACGTATCTGCCGAACCTTCAGTGGAGGCCGTTTCTTCTCCTACCTTGCCACCAAATCCTGTAACGGCCTGCCTCTCCACCTCCGGTCAGCACCCTCTCTGGAGGAATTCAGGAAGAGACTCAAGACCTGGCTTTTCGACTGAGCCCAGCAACATAGCGCCTGGATACCCTTGCGGGTGAATAGCCACACTCTATAAATACATATTGATTGATTGCTACGAGGACCTTTGGTAAGGACAGGAAGCTAGCCAGAGGGAGGATGATCTAGAGCTCCTGATTGTGCGTTCTGGCCACTGAACCAGTATAGCCCAAAGGCTATATTGATGACACTCAGATCTTCCTACAGGTAAATGGTGGTCTATGGGTTTCAGACTCTCAGCTTATCCACATTACACTAGCATTTGAATTTAATCCTCTCAAGAAAGGATTTTGGTGTCATAGGTCTGTCATTTTATCTATGCTCTGTCTGGGACCGCATACTACCAAAGTGTCACAAATTAGTGTTTCATTTATCATTTTCCCAGATATGGGATTCTTCTGATACTTTCCTGCAAAGCTTAGACTAGCGGGCATCCTACATGCTTCTCCTGCTCCCAACTCACCTTTGTTTGCTCCCATCTTCCAATCCAGCAAGCTAGAAGCCTACAATTGGACTATCAATAATGGAGGAATGCTCAACTTGCATTTTGGGAAAGATCTTTCTAGTCACAAGGCTCTCCCCACATGCCTTTCCCAAATCACTCATTTCTTCTCCCACCCAGCACTTTAAGGGGGCTGTATTAAGCACTCTACATGCAATTAATATAACATAGCAAAGCCTCCTCTATTGCTTTGAGTAATCCAGGCTTCCCTCACAAGCTGTCTCCAGAGTGGCTGGTGGAGGTCAGATAATGACAGTTTACGAAAATGTTGGTTTCCTGTGGAAAAGCATATCAGGTTTGAGACTCGTAGTATACTACATTGCTGTTAATACAGCCAATTGTCCTACCGTTTACAAACAAAAATAGGTTTATTGTCCTACTAGAGCATTATACTCCTTGTTTGCCAATCTGATAGAGAATGCTTGATTTCACCCTTTTCGGATCATTGGTCGTGCCTTCTCAGTTCAGTTTATGACCATAGATAATCTACTCAACTTTCATCAGAAATCTGAACATGTGACTGTTTTCTGTGAAGTTCAACAGTGGATACAACTAACTATGCATCAGCTACCTTTTTTAGTGTCATGTCAGTGAACGTTGAATGAAAACTGTGACTAATACATTCAGTGAAACTAGTGCATCAGGATGTATTTTAATTACCCAAGGCCACACCTGCCAAAAAGGTGTAGGGGATTTAAAAACTTGGTGTTCACCTGCTGCCTGCTTGAGCCACTTAAAGCATACTATGATTACTAATCGCCTCGAGACCCTCACAGGTGAAGCAGCCGTGCTCTACAAATCGTGATTGATTGATTGGTTAAACTGCTATCCCAGCTGTCTTCCTGTGGTTTGTTGTATAGATTTCAAAGCTTAGCATGCATTGACAGATTAGTGAAGTCTTAGTGTGAAGACTCCATTCTGATTAACTGTGTTTGCTAGTCATCGCAGAATTTTACCTTGTTAAAATTGATTATTTTTAGTTCTCATACCAGTTTGCTAAGATCACATCAGAAACTCTGATACCTTCCACAATTCCATAAAGACATGGATTTCACAACTGACAAATATGCTTGCTACAGGATTGGGGCAGGGCCTGGGTGGAAATGTATTTAACATTTTTATATAGCCCAATTCTCCTCAAGTTAGGTGTCAGTGCGCTTTATAGAAGGAGAGATCTGTAGCTCCTTAAAAAACAAAGAGAAAAACAGAAGACAAATGTGCAATTTCCCCTCACCATCCATGCTTCTAGAAGGCAGTTCTCTTTGAAAGAGTCACCTGAAATTCCCATGATCCTCACAAGAGAATGGTGAGGTTTACCTGTCTTTGAAGTTGCTGCACAGCTCTTAACAAGTTAGATGATCTTGACACAAAAGAAGCATGTTAGGGGGGGGGGATACTACAGAATTATTAATGGGGGTACGAAAAGGCATCTAGAGTGCCCTCGATATTAATAATGGGTTTATTTTTCCCAGATAGAACATCCTCCAGAATTGTATTTAACTGGATTCCACAAACTGACAGAAATTGCGGTTTGGTTTTTCAACACAAAAATGTTTTTTTAATTGAGGTAAGAAAATGTAAGCTATACCAGAGACAATGGGTGCATTTAAAAAAAAAAAAACCTAAAGAAAACCTTATATGCAGTCTCTAAGCTAAGGTTCTTAATATTTCTTTTTAGTGTAGCGGTACAGTGCTAAAGAATCTGACTAATACGCCATGATATAGCGACCAGACATTATACAGGTGGGCACAGATATTTTCTGATTGCGATAGTCTTAAGATGTGGGCTCACAATACTTAATATAAAATGCAACTATACTCATTGATTTTTTTACAGAAAGAAAAATATCAGAAGTATCTTTACCTGGATGAGGCAACTCAACGAATACTGTGTGTTTGCCCTTGTTATAATCTTTTAAGGTGAGAAGCTATAGGCTTTACCGATCAAAATGTATATTGGAGGGCCTGTTTATAATAAAACCCAATCTGCGATTCTTAAGCCCAGGTTGTTTTATTTTCATTTGATAGTGTGATTATCACACTGAAAACAGACTTCAATAAGTTAATCAAGATACAGGGACAAGACAACAAACAGGTGGGACAATGTAAATTTATCTTTGATACCTCCAACAAAAGTAAAAAAAAGGATGAACCTTTTATCAGAGATCTTTTATTAAAGCTCAATTATATATCTTTTACAGAATTTCAAATAACACCAAGACTGTCCAGAAGCACGATAGATTAGTAATACCGATCTTGGGAAATTAAAACAGCCAGACCATACAGGTGTGTTGTGATGTGCCCTATTTGATTTATCCACCTGGGTATAGTATGATAAAATGATCTGAGGTCTTGACTCCAATATTATGTCCCAATTTCTAGAACCAACTAGAGTGTCCCCAAAATTAATGAGAGAAGACATGTGGGAGATTCATCCCCTCTGATAGCCAATTAAAAGGGCTACAGTATCAAGATTTAAGGTATGTTGCATTCAAGTCTGTCTTCCAGTAGCTAGACAAGACATATAGGATAAGCCCACTTTTGGGGCATTAACAATGTATGAAAGTTGTTAATTTTGTTTTTTTAATAATAAAAACAAATCGCAGAATTACCAGATATTTTGGATTACCGCGTATTAGGGATAGAGGAAATATTTCTGAGTTGCTAAATGTTATTGTGAATTGTGTATCATGTTAAAAGGAATGCTCTTTGTGTCTAATATAGCTTTTTTTGTATTTTTATACTGTTCATTTAGATTTTTAATATTGAACTATTGTCCTGAAGAAGGTGACGAACCACCTTAACACCGAAACGCCGCGTTGACAGTTTGTTCTTTGTTTTATAATAATGTATTTTATTAAAATGTCTAAATATTGACTAATGTTTTTAAATTCAGGCACAAATTGTGCTATACTATTGTACAAACAACAAAAGAAGTTTTTTAATAAAAATTGATTTATATAGCATTCCTTTTGAAATTGTATGATTTGTTTGCATACACTTTTCTGAATTGTGTTTTTCAATATATATGTTTGTAAGTTTAGCAACCTGGAAATTGAGTATTTGAGATTTTATCACGGGTTTACCATATCTGTAAAAAAACTGGTCTGCTAGTTGGATTATAGCCTTTTCAGTTAGTAACAGTGGGAAAAGGGAACCTTTTTGTTGTTTAAGCATAATGGATAAAACATATTGCCAATAGCTCTTGCATAGGCGAGAACTTTTGGTTTTGCCAATGCTTTTTTACATTACTACCAGCAACCCTGCCTGAAGCATGGAGATGATCACTACTAGTAACATTGCATTTGGTGGCCAATGATGTAATCTCGTATGATGTGATCACTATTACAACACTAATATTAGTAGCTAATCATGATTTTCACTGAATATAAGTAGCTCTTATTACACAAAAGGGTTGTGACCCCTGGTCAGGATAAACTCTATTTTCAGGGGTTACGCTTCAAGTAGGCCTTTGATTTCTAACGATGGAGAGGCAGTTTCCTAAGTAATCAATACTGCTACCAGATGAGTTCTTCCAAGTATAGCGACATATCATGTGCATAGTGATGATCTTGATATTCTTGATCAGGAACATGCCAAGAGAACTTAGATAGATGCTGAAAATGAGAGTGACGGAATGGAACTATGACATATGCTGTAGGTCGCTGAAATGCACTCTGATCTTCGAGTGCGCATTTTGACTAGGTGGCTTCTGTTGGCGAAGAGGCAGACGACTCAATTCAGGATAGTGTCACTGATTCCTATTCGTGAAGAGAGAGCAATTCAGTAGGGACAAATGATTGGTCATGTTAAATGTTATAAAGAGGTCAAGAACAAGGAGAGTGGTGTCATAATTATTAGTGATGACAATAGTGCCATCTACAATTAACATGGTAGCTGTTTCTGTGCTACATGGTTACCCAGACCAGTCATTTAAGAGGGTGTTGGGCTTCATGTGATCACGTAGCTAACTAATGACTGCCTACTAAATGATCTTGCCTAGGAATAGGAATTGAGTAGTCAGAATTTTTACGGTAGTTAAGAGGTTGAGATTGACTTTCTTCAGTAGGGGAAGGATCTGGCCATTCTAGAGAGAATTGGACATGCTGGCTTGTGCGAGGAGTTTTGTTATTCTTTGGGAACAAAAAAGGTGGAAATCTAAGAGCCAAATGTGCTGAACTGAGTACTCAAAAACAAATCAACAGAACATAAAGGCACAGGAAGAAAGCAAGTGAGATTCCTACTGTTGAAGTCAGAGACATTCTCTCCTGTAAAACAAAATACACTTCAGCCATCAATGCACTGCATGCAATAACATGATAATGAGGCCAGGACCAAAGAGACAGTCTTGCTATATTCAAAGCCAACTTGCAAACTCAGACACAGAAGCATTACAGTTAGCAGAAGGCTGGCTTACAACAGAGACTGCTTTGAAAAATAAAAGTCAAGCCGACAGACAGTTGCACCAACAGGAGCACCATGAAATTACCCAAGCCAGTGTAGAAAAAGGCTCTGGGATCCAGCCGGGATCACCGAGCCAGATCCGGGCTGGCCCCAATCAAATATGCTGCATTTGTCCTGGTGTAATTTGCTGACACAGGAATAAATCCAGCAGCACCTGCATGTTGTCTGCTTTCCATTCAGAACAACCTGAGTGCGGTGAGGGGGGTTTCTAATTTTCACTTCCAGCTCAGCTCAAAACAAATTCCTGATTTAAAGGTCCATCAGCCCTTCTTTTGTTGGAGTATCGTCTTGACTGGCACCTATCTGGAGTCTAACACATAGGTGCCAGTACTATGGAGGGAAACAAATGCAAACAGTTTATGAGTTCACAGGTATTTGCAGGTAGGTTTTTGACTTTGTTCAACCCCTGTATGTAAGAGATCTCCATGCACTGTAAGAATGTCAGATGTATCCGTTTAATCACACAAGTAACAATTTTAACAGCACTTACTAATTTATATTTTCTTTACATTTTTCATTCCCCTGCTTGTCCCAATGTAGGGTTTCAGAGCGCTTAACATCACATGCACACAGTATAGAGAGGTAATATCATACAAGTGTTTTAATGTTCAGAACTTTTACATAGGACAATGAGGCTGGTAAGTTTTAGGAGTTACAAATGATCCTTACCAGCAGGGATTATATGTAAAAAGTACACAAAGTCAGGATTTAAAATGTATGCAGTGGTTGGAAGTGACAGTACTAATAAGACTTTGGGCCTGATTTAGAGCCCAGAGTATTTTATTTACCTCATCACGACGACAGAGTAAAATACTCCATCACCCTGACGGCGTAGCCGTACTCCAAATTTAGAGCTGTCTCTTAACAGTGGCAGCAACTGCCGTCACGGCGAGTACTGTCTGTATTAAAAGTGTGATGGGCGCACTGTCAAAATGACGGTACAGTCTGTCAAACTTTTAACATGTTTTTGTGTTTAGAAAACAAAACAAAATCTCCAAGCAGGATTTTGGTTTTGAAAAAACAAACAAATGACCCCCCCGCACCATGGGAGTTTCCTACCGTGGTGTGGGAGTCATTTAAACGTTGTTACTGTCCTTTACCACCACGTTTTTCAGTGTGGTGATGGAAGAGGAAAAACTGGCCATTCGACCGCCCACTCTAAACCGGGCGAGCAGTCAAATTGCCAAACCTCTGATGGCCCTACTCCATCAACCGGCTGTAAAATCAGGTGGGTGGATCTTCAGTTTTGCAAAGAGGGTACTCCGTTGTTATGGAGTACCCTTTCCCACCAAACTCTAAATCAGCTCCTTTATTACCACCCAAAGGGACTCTTTATAGGAACGTTAGACTAAGAACAGATTGAGAAAAGAAAACACAAAAAGAAGCATAAAGCTTCTTTATTCCAGTTTGTAACTCACAGTGCTTTATTAGGATTGTAAATTATGAACTGCAACAAAAGGATCTGTCAAAAGCAGGATCTGTCAAAAGCAGAAAATCCATTAACTATTTACATAAAATACAAATCTGTGATATATATGTTCACAGTGTGCTTAGCAGCAGACACATTAACCTTCTATCCCCAGGGACGTCTTACGGATTTTGGGAGCCCTGGGCCAAATGTATTTTGGGAGCCCTTGTTCGCAACAGCTTTAAATTCATGTTTTAATTTCAGCTCTTTTATGCCCTCTATGGCCCTGTCACTGACGGTGCACAGGCACACTCGTCCAAATTCTAAATGTGGTTACATTTAATATTCAGATATTGACGTGTTTTCAATATTGTAACACAGCAGCAGGTCACTGATGTTACTGCAAATAATCTCTGTAACACCCTCACATTTCTCATATGTGAGGTCCTATTGTCATCGAAAACAAACTTTTTTATATAGATGTTGTATGAAACAATCACATTTCTCTGCAAAATGTCTGTAATAGACTCTCAAACATCGCCGATATTAAACTAAATTAAAGGAAAACGGTATTTAAAATAATCTGTAAACACAATGATCCAGCACATTTGACTAAATTTGTAAATTAACAGTAGTTTTTCAAAAGTAATCCTTAGTATTGTTTAAACATTTGTTCACAAATCATATCTGAGCAAAAATGGCAATTCAGCAGAATTGTTCTTTTAAATTCTTTATTGATGACTTCTTCTTTTTTGACAAGGTAAAACCGTAGCCAACGCGTTTCATCCTCGCGGACTTCTTCAGGGCTACATACAACATACATATGTACAAAATTACTTTTATGAATTAACACATCTGCATTTTACAATACAGTATAAAAAATTTAAATTTAAGTGACAGTTTTATTTATTCTAAAAACCATGCTCCTTAAAGATTCATATTGTATTACATTTGTCTGTTGACACCGGTGTGCATTGAACTGAATGTTTCAGGCATCAAGCACATGTTCAAACTAAATACAAAACATTTCTGCTGCCTTTGCCACATCTCATATAATCCAAAATCGTATCACAGTATATTCTATAAACAAATTCATTTTTCACTGTTTATTGACAGTCTTCTGTGTTCCTGGTGGGTAGGAACACCAGCGCCATTATTGTAAACATTATAATATTCCCTACTATAAATAATAAAATAAGTCCTTACCAAAAACAAAAAAACACACTGTTTTGATCCTTGGTTGTAGTTGTTGCTTTGTGCAGTTTCTCCTTCTATAGTCTGGCAATATGTAATTGTATCTATTGAATATAATTGAAAAGAGAACCCCATTGGACTATGTACATAAGGGACCGATGATCCTAAAATGAGTGCATAAGAACGCTCATACCTGTTTTGCTTGATTGATCTGACGTATAATAGAAGAATTGATCCCTCTTCATATGTCAAATTATCAGTATTAGCAGCAGGCAAGTTCCATGACAACAAAATGTCATCAATATTATTCCATAATATAACTCTATAATAGAAAAAGAAAGAGTGCAGATACCCTTAGGTATTTTTTATGGAATTCTTGTTATATGGACAGTTATACTACATCTTAATTCGTATAATTTCTTCTTGGATGTGTCAGTGTTAACTGCTACAATCCCAATTTATCGTCCATTTCTTGAGAAAATTGTCAAAACAAGTAATAGTTCCTATTTTTGTGTTGAAAACATAGTATTATTTTTCTAAATATATGGTATTTGGATTTTATAAATCCTCCTAAGGTAGAGCCTTAGTATCAGATAATTAGGTCCACTCTACACCTGTATTGGCAAGACAATATTAGGTAACTGGGTCCACTCCACAACTGCACTGCCACAACGTCATTTAAAATTGTGCATGTTAAATTGTCATTAACACAGCATGGGAAAGAAATAGTGAAAACACATGTTCTCTCCATTGCAGCGTCATTTTAGCAATGTTAGAAGCTGCAGATCTAGTGGAAATGCACTTTTTGAGATATAATAGGAATCTAGACAGTTGGGGCTAAGGTTATCCCTTTCTGCACTGTAAAGAGCATTCATTCGAAAAATAGCAAGAAAGCCCTTCCCCTCAAACAAAAAGTAAGTATTATCCTAAACTTTTTGTAGGAAATAAATAAAGGATTAAATAGACTAGGGTTGTCTTTCTTACAAGTAAAAACATACTCTTTAAGAGTGGTATTTAGAGCCTTCCCTTTAAGAAATAATCACATGTTCTCTCCATTGCAGCATCATTTTTGCAATGTTAGAAGCTGCAGATCTAGTGGAGATGCACCTTTGAGGTATAATAGGAATCTATACAGTTGGGGCTAAGGTTATCCCTTTCTGCACTGTAAAGAGCATTCATTTAAGAAATAGCTAGAAAACCCTTCCACTCAAACAAAAAGTAAGTATTATCCTAAACTTTTTGTAGGAAATACATAGAAGATTTAAATAGACTAAGGTTGTCTTTCTTACAAGTAAAGAGCATGCTCTTTAAGAGTGGTATTTAAAGCCTTCCCTTTAAGAAATAATCAGCGCTGTCATTTCCCCATCAGAAACGGCATCTGCAACTTACTTCAAGACTGTACATAGGCCGGCGTGGTAGCGTGGCATCCAATGTTCGTGTGAGCATTGCCGCCACGAACTCTGTTTAAATATCCAGCTGATTATCAGCTGATCGCCCCCACCTGTGTGCCAGCCGCGCGGGAGTCCCCGAATCCTCCGCTTTTTGGACGCCAAATTGGAAGGGTAAAAAAAGTAATCACGAACTTCACAGCAGAGTTCGAAAATGATCAAAAGGGATGTGAGAAGTTGGCCTGGTATATGCTGTCCACTAATTATAGTGGGCACCTTGCACCAGTCCAAACACCCCCTTATTGGAGATAGGTTAAAGACAACCTTTATTGAAAGCTATCCTAGTGGTAGCTATGGAGAGCAGCCTTCAGGCTAAGTCTTGAAGGAATGTAAAGCAGCTTGTTTTACCAGTCTATAATCTCTTGAGTGACCAAATGAAAGAGGACCACACCAGGTATATACATAAAATATATGTATTTAGTCTTAAACACACCCCTCTAGTCTCTTTATGAGGCTAGAGTTCGAAGTACATAAGTTACAAGTCAGTTATCAACAGTAATGGCACAAATACACGTTTGAGCCCTAGGGGCGTACCAAACCATATACAAATAAAGTGGTATAAGAACCATGACTGAGCTAGACACAAGGCCTAGAGCCTGTAGAAGTGCTTGGCCCTCAAGGAACCACCCAAGGTAGTGACACAGGCGACCCACGGGGGACGCGTGCAGTGTGAGAACACAGCCGCGATCCGCCGTTGACTTCTATGGGGAATGTCGCGGTTAGAGTTTTAAAGAAAAAGGACACTTAGAGGAGGACTTGGAGCAAACCCCTTTAGAACTAGGTTGTTCTAGAGTCTATACCCACGGGAGCACCGGAGTACTCGAGTTACCTCACCCAGGGAAGCCGGGTGCATAGGTGTCTTTCGGGGTCGGGTTTCGTCGTCGTTTTCAATGGCGATCTGCTGCAAAGTGCTGCTGGCGACCAAGTCGAAAGTGTTCGGGTGGATCCAAGGGTGGATCGAAGATATGAAGAACCTGAAAGCAGAGGGGACAGAGTCTGAGTCACTAGCCAGTGACCAGGAAGGAGATGAGCAGATGCCCACCGATGGCGGGTGCTTCAGGTAGGTTGACGGTCGTCTTGACTCTTCAGCCACGAGGTCCAGGAGGCGATGACGCCCAGGAGCTGGATTCGAGCTGTCCCACGACGTCTGTCGATTGCAGGGGTGTCAGCCACCGGATTGGACCCAACAAGCCTTGGCAACGGCAAGTCTCGTAGAAACAAAGAAAGGACGTTGATGCAGACCAGCAAGGTCTGGGGGACTCACCCAGCGAGGGTAAGTCAGGGCACGTCTGGAGCAACCAGGAAAGCCCAAGCAGAAGAAGAGTTGCCTTCAGGAGGGCCCACTAGCCAACGGACTAGCGGCCGCGAAGGAGCCTCGAGTGGACGCACTTAGAGCTGGCTCACAGGACACTCGTGGAGTGGAGGCCAGTGATCTTCGGTGCAGTCGGTGCTGGAGGCGGGGGCTACTCGGAGCCCAAAGCACAACTTCGTGGGAGACCAGGAAGAGGATGCACTTGCAAAAATACTCGGTGTCCAGGGGTCACGGTTCCACGTTACCCACGACAGCTACGGGCCTCAGCTTTGCTGGGGACTCAGGGCAGTCTCGGGGAAGTCTGGAAATCCACCTCTGGTGATGCAAAGACTTCGGCGTCCGGCGGGAGCTTCATCGATGCAGACCGGACAATTGCTTCTTAGGTGCCTGCCAAGCAGGGGAGTCACTCCTTGACCCCAAGGTAGATTCTTCAGTCCTCTAATCTTAAAGTAGAGCGTCGAAGGTCCAGGATTCAGTGTCAGAGTTTCGTCCAGGGTAATCTAAAGTCCTAAGGACTGGGGTCCCATACTTATACTAAGTTAGGGGGTTGGACATACTCTGGGGACCCACCTATGGGAGGGTCAGGGAAGAGGGGTGGTTACACCCATTCCCTTTGTCCAGTTTCGCGCCAGAGCAGGGGCAGGTAGCCCCTGCAACCGGTTTGAACTGGCATATGCACAGGGACACCAAATGTGCCCCCAGTGCAGGACTTCAAAGCACCAGAGGGTGCTCCCGCCCAGCCCCAATACACACTATCCTGTCTGGGGAGGTGGTTACACCTCCCTTCGACAGGAAACCTATTGTCCAGGCCTCCCCTGCCGGAGTTTCAGTCAGCAGCAGGAGGCCAGACCCATGTCTGTGGCAGCGGCATCCATTTTGTGATGCCAGGGCTCTGGAAAGAAGTTACCGGGTAGCCCGGTGTGTACGTCTCTCCCTCTAGAAGGATGGAATGCTACCCCCGCCGCCAGGACTGGCGGGGGGTAGTATTCCAAGATGTTTGACACCAAACACAACATGTTTTGGTGCAGCCAGTCCAAAGTTAGCATTGTACCGCGAGGATATAATGCACTTAAGAGTATATGGTCAGGCTGTACCACAAACAGCATCAGAGGAGGGACTCCGAACGCTGCAGAGGGGCTCTGCTCATGCAGGGGCACCCTCTCACATAAAAACCAAGCACTCTGCCTTCAGGATTGGTAAGGCCTGCCATAGGAGTGACTTATAGGTTTATATGTGTGTGCAATGGTAGTGATATAGATAGCCCATACCACTGTAAGGGGTGCATGCACCACCTTACCCAGGTTGCAGTAGCAGACCTGTGGTGTCATTTTGGATGGCCTTCCAGGGGTAGCACAATACATGCTGCAGCCCCTGGTAGGCCTCTGAGGTACCTATGCCCTGGGTACATAGTATACCATATACTAGGGACTTATAAGGGCACTCCAGATTCCAATCAGAGATGTGCCTAAGGCACATGCAAACCCTTTTAGAGAGGAAGCAGCTAGGCTGGGGTTCTGATTAGCAGGGCCCCAGCCAGACTAAAGTCGAAAAACAGTGAAGCATCAGCAAAAAGTGGGGGTACCCATGTGAAGCAGATCCTACTCTCCTACAAGGGACACCTTGTTTTATTGCTAATATCCCAAAAGATTGTATACTGAGTTTCGAAGCTCCTAAAAGTTAAAACCAAGTTTTATCTGCGTCCAATGTAAAAATAGTCTGGTTTCCCCGTTTTCTAGCTACCTACGTGTTAACCATGCCGGAATCCCCGAACCCTCCACTTTTCCAAGCGCCATATTGGAAGGGTAGAAAAGTGCTCATGGACTTGACGGGGTGTTCAAAAAATGATAAGAGGGGACACCGTGGTTTATTACTAGTGTCTCAAAGATTATATGCTGGATTTTGGAACCCCTAAAGATTGAAATAAAAATTGTATCTATGTCCATGGTAAAGTGAACTGGTTTCTCCGTTTCCAGCCACAAACGAATTCGGCAATATCTCTTGAACTTTTGTATACTGTTATCTAATTCTTAGCATCAGACTATGGAAACCCAAAAGACGGTAAATAGTATGGTAATATATTTGTGTATCTAAAGTCGCCAACAGTGTATTCTCAGTATATCCATGGCGGACATATTGGAATGGTTAAGTAATGTTTTAACGTTTTCAATGGGGTGAAAAGGTGATTGCAGGCTGATTGCCTCCACCTATATGCTGCCTAATTTCAGTTTGTTTTTACAAACGCCATGTTTAAATGAGGAAACAATGATGGCGAACTTAAGGATAATATACAAGAAATGTGAAACTATTAACGAGGTTTATTGCTTGTGACCAGAGACATTCTATACGTTGTTGGGTAGCGCTCGAGCCAGTTCGTTTAGTTTTTGTCATCATTTATCAAATAATTCGGTAATATATGCTATATTTTTAGTATGTTAGAAAAATAACAGGGGGAGAGGAAAGGGCATTGGGTTGAAGCAAACACCATAAATATGGTGTCCTACAAAAAATGGTAGAATTCACTATTTGTATTAAGGCCAAACACTGTGGTCCTGAGACGACATATCCAACCTGCCTCTGCTTTACTCAGTGCCAATTCCCTATCACCACCCCTTTCTGGTATTTTTATAAGTTCTAATGCATGGAACCATATGTTCATTTCAGCGGGGTGGTGTTCATGTATATGCATGGCCACAGGATATCTATCATCCTTGTTTTTAATGGCCCTTACATGCTCCTGAATCCTGATCTTAAGGCTCCTAATGCTGCTACCTACATAAACTTTGTTGCAGGCGCAGCCGAGTGCATAAATTGTGTATGTGGTATTGCAATTAATGAAGGTATTAATTGTGTATTCCCTAGTAGTGTTATATTTGAATTTCTGTTTCTTATTGCATCCAAATTTACATATATTGCATGTTCCACATACATGAAAGCCTGGGGGTTTACATGGCAGCCATGTTGTGACACTGGTCTTCTCATTTTTTACATAACTAGGGCCCAAAATCTTTTTGAGAGTGTTGCCTCTTCTGTACACAATTTTTTTTTTTTTAGAAATGGTGCCTGCAGGCATCTGACCTGATGCAATTAGGTGCCAATTTTTGCGTAAGATGTTATATACATGGTCACTATATGCGTTATAAACACAATCTCCTTAGATGTTTCATTTCTCTTGGATCCTCCCTGTTTGGTCACTAGTGTGGATTTACGGTCTACTTGCATGACCCTAGCCTCGGCTTGTTTTAGGCACTACTGAGTATATCCTCTTTCATGGAAATTGCGTTTCATGTTCTTGACAATTCGGGCAAAATGTTTGTCTTCACTGCAATTACGCCTAGCTCTAATGATTTCCCCATAGGGTATGGCGTTAATAGTCGCTCTGGGGTGTGCGCTATCCGCGTGTAGAACGCTGTTGCAAGCTGTAGACTTTTTATAAATGTCGCTCTGTATTGTGTTGTTAGATATATACAGTTTTAAATCAAGGAAATCTATGGACTCCCTAGAATAGTTAATGGTCATCCTGACATTAAATCTGTTCTGATTAAGGTATTCGTGATATGCAAGTAACTCATCAACGCCTCCATTCCAAATTAGTAGAACGTCATCTATGTATCTGCCATAGAATATGATGTTATTGCTCCAATCTTGTGAGCCAGGTCCCCAGGCGTGCTCCGTCTCACACAAACCCATGAAAAGGTTTGCATAAGACGGAGCAAACCTGTTTTAGAGGAGGATACTACTGTGCCGATGGTGCAAGAGGCATCTGTATTGCAGCCTGGGGCTGCTAGGCTTCCTAATGCATATAAGAGAGCGACATAGTAATATCTTTGTTCGAACCTGTCCCTCACACAGGAGCCCCCCGTGAAACGCTACGTCCCCACAGGTGTATTTGGAGAAGGCGGCCTTGTATCACGAGTCTCCCCCGGCAGGAGGCCCCCATGTATGGGAGGTTTAATTCCTTCGGCGAATAGGGGGTGAGTATTATGCGAATAAGCAGCACCGCGGTCAGCTGTGGCACTGGCCAGTCCCGCGCCCCCCCCGACCCCCCCTTCGGAAGGTACCACCCGCGTCAAACAAGGATTTGCACTGGGAACAGGTTGGGATGCCCATCCTGAGGGATGTGAAGAAAATGTGACCCAGAAGAGAAAGAGTGGAAGGCAGGAAAAAAGAAGGGGCAGAGAAAGAACTTAACTCTCCGGTTGGCTGTCGATGCGGGATGAACGGGGGGGAGAGCCCGGGACGGAGCGAGCAACCCCCCGGGGGGGCGCCACCCATATCGGAACGGGTAGTGAGCTTAGCGCAGGGCTGGGGCAGAGCATATCAATCTTGACAGTCATCGGGAGGGACTCCCCTGGGCAGGAGAGGATCTTCAAAGAGTTGCAGGGCGCGCAAGCGCGGAGGTACATACCGAGCGTGTTCCAACCGAGTTAAATAGTGGATAAGGGGCTGCCAAGTACGCTGGAATTTAGCGTCTGTATGCGCCAGCCGATGCGTCAGAAGTTCCATGGCCATTACGTGCCACAGCCGTGTAATCCACACTGAGGCCGGAGGAGTGCATGTTTTTTTCCAATGTACGGCAATGACCTGCTTGGCAGCAGTAAGCATTTGAAATATCAGGCGCCAATCCGCCGGTTTCATAGCTTTTAGCGAGGTAGGGCGGAGACCCAGGATTATCACTCCCGGATCGCTAGGTAAGGGGTATCCCACCACTGTTTTGACTCGGCCGAGGATGTCCTCCCAGTAAGGTAGGATCAATGGGCATTCCCACCAAATATGGAGGAAGGAGCCCCGAGATTTCAAACATCTCCAACAGGCCGGAGTACAGCTTGGGAACATGCGTTGGAGCCTAAGAGGGGTGTAGTACCAGCGCGTCATTATTTTGTACGCAGACTCCTGTTGAGCTATCGATTTAAGGATACACCGTATGTCTCGCCATAGCTGCGCCCATCGCTCCGGGGTGACATCCTCTTCAAGATCCCTGTGCCACTGGTTTTGATACGCGAGAGGGAGTATCGCCTGAGAAGATTGAAGTACTTTGTAGGTCCGGGAGATTAATCCCTTAGAACCATCAAACGATCGCACCAGACGTTCAAAAGGCGTAAGCTGGCGCGTGGCGCCCTCAGTGTTCGATGGGGCCTGCAGCCAGTGGCAAATTTGAAAATATTCCAGTCGCACCGTTTTGGGGAGATTAAAATCCGCTCTACATCGGTCAAAAGTTTTAAAAACTCCTCCTTCGAAAAGCAGTTCTATGATGCGGCATTCACCTGCCGCCCAGTGTGGAAATTCAGATGGGCGAGACGCTGGCCGAAAATCTGTATTAAGTAAGACCGGCGTATGAGGAGAAGGGAAGGTAGTAAGGTGTCGGGGAACCGCAATCCTGTCCCAGATCTCCAGCACTGTGCGCGTAGGAGTAGCGACATAGGCACTGGGGTGTCTAGCAGACCTATGCAACCATGCCAGGTCCCAAAGCGGACGGCACGCCACAGCGCGGTCTATGTGGAACCAGTGCTTCTCACTAGCTCTTACGGACCATTCCGAGATATACCGCAGGTGGGAGGCCCAATAATAGGACAGCAGATCAGGGCAGGCCAGCCCCCCTCGATCTCTTGGTAGCATCAGGACTTTAGTCGATAGGCGGGCCCGCTTCCCTCCCCAAATAAAGCCGACCATTTCCCTCTGGAAGCTCAGGATATCGTTGTGTGGGATTGGCGTGGGAAGTGTCTGAAAGAGGTATAGGGCTTTTGGTAATAGGGACATTTTAATCGCGTTAAGGCGTCCCAACCAGGACAGGGGCAACGACCGCCAACGGCGTAGGTCTGCCCGCATGGAAGTCCTATTTACCGGCCAGTTAGCCTGTGTCCAGGTGTTAAGATCAGCTGTAATATTAATGCCCAAATACCGGATAGAGGCAGGAGCCCAGCGGAAGGGACTGATGTTTTGCACTTCTTCAAGCAACCGGGAGGGGAGAGTTAGGTTAAGCGCACACGACTTGGAAAGGTTAACTCGAAGGCCCGATGTTCGCTCAAAGAGAGACAGAAGATCCAGGAGTGTCGGGAGGGAGGTCAACGGCTCAGTGAGCGTTAACAGAAGGTCGTCCGCAAATAGAGCTATCTTATGGTCCATTCCCCCCATGCGAATGCCCCGAATTTCCTCCGACCGCCTGATGGCAATCGCCAAGGGTTCCACTGACAAAACAAAGAGCAGCGACGAGAGTGGGCACCCCTGGCGGGTGCCTCTGCAAATGGGAAAGGACGGGGTTAAAGTGCCATTGATGCGTACCCGCGCCTTAGGGGCGGAATAGGGGGCCATAATGCGGGCTATCATGAGAGGACCGAGACCTATGCGGTGCAGGACCGCCCGGAGAAAAGCCCAGTCAACCCGGTCGAAAGCTTTCTCCGCGTCCAGGGATAGGAGAAGGGCGGGAGTTCCCTGGTGGCGGACCTTTTGAACCAGATGAGCTACCCTACGCACGTCGTCAGCTCCTGGGCGTTCATGTACAAAACCCACCTGGTCAGGGTCAATCAGACCAGGCAGAAGGGGTGCCATGCGTAGCGCCAATATCTTAGTGAATATTTTAGCATCTACGTTAAGTAGAGATATAGGTCGGAACGAGCCGCATGCGGTAGGGTCCTTTCCGGGCTTTGGGATCAGAACAATCTCCGCCTCAGCCATCGTTGGGGTGACGGACCCGGCCGTTGCAAACGAGTTAAAAAGGCGCAAGAGCTGGTCCTGGAGTTCCGGGAGAAAGAGAAGATAAAAACCTAATGTGAGGCCGTCAGGGCCCGGGGATTTCCCGACTGGCATACTCTTTAGCGCTGTCGAGAGCTCTTCCGCCGTGATATGCTCCTCCAGTTGGTCGCGAAGGTGGGGGCTTAACGGTGTCCACTCGCAGGATGTCAAAAAGGAGGATGGGCCAGCGGGGCACACATCGCCCTCCCCATATAGAGTAGTGAAAAACTTCCTAAATGCCATCTGTTTGTCCCGCTCCGAAATAGCCCATCCTCTGCCGGGTTTAGCAATGCGGGCAATGTGACCTCGGGAGATCTGGGCCCGGAGACGCCGCGCCAGCATAGAACCCACCTTGTTCCCTCCCCCATAGAATTTTTGCTTCAGAGCCAGGAGCGAGCCTTCCGCCTTATTTACCCGGAGAGCTTTAAGCTGTCCCCGGAGAGAAGCCAGCTTTCGCCTTGCGGCCATTGATGACGCTAAATGCGTTTGTCTTTCTAAGGCTTTAATATCACGGCCAAGAGCGTCCTCCACTAATCTAGCCTCTCGTTTACGGGCTATAGAAATAGATGTGATGGTGCCCCGAATCGTGGCTTTAAAAGCGTCCCATAAAAAGGGGATGGGAGTACCCGGCAGGTCATTGTGAATAAAGTAGTTTTGGATGGCTTGCCTTAGTTCCGCTACATCCACTGGGTCTCTCAAAACCTGGGGGGGGAGACGCCAGTGAGGGGAAGTCCCCGGAGGTCTGCCTATCCCGGAGAAGCTGAGTTCTAGATGCGCGTGGTCGGACACCGAGATGTCCGAAAGCACCGCAAGTTGCCAGAGAGCGAGCCAGTGAGAGGGAGATAAAGAAAAAATCTATTCGGGAATATGATCTGTGGACATGGGAGTAATCCCGAGTTTCCGGCTCCCGGTATCGCCAGGCGTCTACCAGGCCCATCGCAGTGATATCCTGCTTAAGTGAAGCTGACATAGCCCCTGTGCCCTGGTATTGAGGGGCAGTGCGGTCTAGTTCGGGGTCCCACACCAGGTTAAAATCTCCTCCGAGTATGATGGGGTCTACTTCCTGGGATAGGTGGAGGCGAAAAAGATCTCTAAGAAAAGCGTCCTGCGCCTGATTAGGCGCATAAACATTGAATAGGGTGAGGGGCCTGCCCTGAATCGTGACTCCCAGTTTAAGATATCGCCCCTCTCCGTCTCGCACCTTGCGGACGATCTGCACCGAGAGGTCCGCCTTGACCAAAATTGCCATCCCTGCTGTCTTTGTTTGTGCAGAGGCCCATGCCTGCAACGGGTACCTGGGATGGCGCATGCGGGGGGAGTCTCCACGGAGGAGATGGGTCTCCTGTAAAAAAATGATATCTGGATAGTTTAAAAGAAGGTATCTCCATATTTGCCGTCGCTTGTTCGGCGAGTTTAAGCCCCGGACATTAAGTGTTAAACATTTAAGGTGAGACATTGATCAATTCGAATTGAATACGCTCAAGCACGATCACGCTCTCTACCTGCCTCCTCCCCGCAGGTATGTGCCGCCCAATAAACAGTCTTGCCATACTCATGCACAAAGCATGGATAGTCTCATCCCCCTCTGCCCACGCCCGCGTCACCCCCGGCCTTCTCAGGATGCTCCGCCAGGGGGCCAATCCAATCCCCCGCAGGTCACCCCCCCCCACATAGCCAGAGAGTCAAGATGAAAAGGTAGTAGGAAAAGTAGAACAGAAAGACAAAAAGAGTAAGAATAAACCATCTACTAGTCGGCCAACATGGCCCAAGGGATCCAGTCCAGTCCTGAAGCAGCCCACAGGTGAGAACCAGGGCGGCTTTAAGGAAGTCACTCCTCCTGGGGACTACGGACATGGAGGTGGGGGAACGTGGAGGCCGAAAGAAAGGGTTAGCATCCGCCCCCCGAGGCCGGCTCACTGTCTTCATCATGGTAAAGGCCCGGGGGAGCAAGAAGGGCTCGGCTCACGATCAGCACAGAGGATGGCAGGGACGGCATGAGTCCGAGGACATACACAACTAGAGTCTTATTAAAGGGACCGCTATTAGTCTGTAAGTCTGGGTGATAAGGGTTGGCAGGGGGGAGAGCGGCCAGACCGGCCCCGCGTCAGCATCCCCACCCAGGGACAGCAGCGGGAGGAGAGCCCCAGGACCCAGAACCAGGGAGCCCGCACGGCCACCGCCCCCACCCAACTCCCGTGAGGGGGCCCGGGGACCCAGCCACCCACGGAGGGGCAGCGCCAACACCCAGCAAACAACCGGCCCCCCGGGGGATCCCACCCAGCATGCCGGTATCTAAAGGAAAGCGGCCAAACAGAGATTCATTAGCCATCAGGCAACAATAAAACATTTACATAGTCTCGTAGGGCACCTGGAAGGAGAGGCATAGCATAACAGAAAACATAGCAACCAGTAGTAACAAGAAAGAACTTAGCTATCGACGAAGGGTTGGTGCGGTGGGTGAGCCTTATCCAATCGCCCTCTCCGGATCGCGGTAACTTCAGGTGCCCTTCGCGGAGGAGTCCAGAGCATATGAGAAGAATTGGTCTACCATGGTCACCGAGGACATGGTCCAGCTAGGGCTCCTCAGGCAATATGTCTGTGGGACCTTCCGCGCTCAGGCACACGCCAAAGCCAAGATCCGCCCCAAGTACCGAGAGCAGGTTGGAAGGAACCAGACAGAGACAGGAGTCTGACCGTGGTAAAATTCCGTCTGAGTGACCCAGTCCCGATAACCAGGACCTCGGATGTTGCGGACCCCGGACTGCGAGCCCCCGCTGGCTGCATATGCGGCTCCTCCAATGCTTTCAGGTGGCGAATTATATCTTGCTTGGCTTGACTGGAACTCGAGTTGGCCCCGGAGGATCCTGAACCCTGACGCCTCACCTTAGACCATTCAGGGCGCAGCGATATCTGTGAGGCCGAGTCTGCAGGTACAGGGGAGGGCGGCTGAGAGTCTGGCGAAATATGAAGCAGTTTAAGCGTCTCGTTCAGAGACCGCATATATCTCTGCCGGCCCTCCCACTGGAAGATTATAGCAAAAGGGTGGCCCCATTGGTATTTGACGTTCAATGCCTTTAGCTTGGATGTCACCGGTTGAAAATCTCGACAGCGGCGGAGAGTGAGGGGCGAGAGGTCCTGAAAGATTTGGATGGTGTGACCTTTATATTCCAGTGTTGTAGCACTCCTTGAGGCCTTGAGAATTGCCTCCTTTTCCGCATAGAAATGCACCCTAGTCAGTATGTCAGGGACCAGGTTGGAGTTACCTCGTGGGGGAGCGACCCGGTGGGCCCGGTCCAGCACCGGGGGGGAGATATCATCGTCACCTCGAACAGCTTGAAGGAGGTCAGCAACATAGGTAAGAATGTCCTCTCCCTCCGCGCCCCGCGGAACACCTCGTATGCGGAGGTTATTCCGGCGGCTCCGGTTCTCTAAATCCTTCTGTTTCATTTGCAACTCCACATTCTGGTCTTCAAGCGAGAGAACACGCCGCCGCAACTCCTCAAGATCCTCAGTTCTGGAATCCACCGTGCGCTCAATGTCATCAACCCGGTTGCCCAGTTCAGCGACATCTCAACGAACTTCTGACATGAACGTCTTGACCTCCGTCTTGAGGGATGAGATCTCTGATTTTATCTCCTGTAGGAAGGTAGCCAGCACTGCCTGTGTAATGGTATCCCGGTCAGGGTCGGCCTGGCTTGACGCCATCGTAGGGGACTCTGGGCGCGACGATGATGCACCTCTACTCCACAGCTCCTTAACCGAGGCTTCTTTAGTGGAGCCATGCGCTGCGGGCCTTCCCCCTCTGGGCTTTGTCATACTGCTGGTGCAGGCCGCGGAGCAGCTCCGGTCTCCCCCGTCCTCCACCGGGCTCCCCCCCGCCGCGGAGGGTGGTCACTCAAGGCGATCAGTGCTGGCAAGCGAATAGGTAGAGCCACCCAGGATAATTCAGCCCCTGCCGTTGTTCCCCACCGATTCCTTCCATGAACAGGCCCCCCGCAGATAATGGGGCGGGTGAGGGGTCTCCACAACGTATATCTCCCAGGCCACAGCCTGTCACTCCACGGCAACTAATCTGGGGCGCCGGGCCACCAAAGGAGGGAGGTTCCCACACTGTCCCCTGGCTCTGCCCCAAGTTCAGAGATCAGCCACCGCAGGGCTCGCAGGTCCCAACCCAGCGCTGGGAGCAGGCCGCCTCAGACCCCCCCCCAGTCGTGGGCGACCACCGCAGACAGTCCACCGCTCCTGAAGCTGCAGAGGGCGCCCCCTCACAGACTGCCGCCCCCGACCCGGGACGAGGCACACAAGGCCGCCGTCTGCCTCAGCCCGCACTCCGGTAGGCCGCAGCCACAGCTCCTCACCTCAGGAAGGCACCAGGCACTCCCAGGGCGCCCTCGCTCTCCGACCCCAGTCGGCCGCCGGTCAACCGGGTCCTCAACGGAATGGAAGGCCCGCTCCAGCCCCCAGCTCACCTTCCTGGGCGCAGCTCGTGGGGCCAGTGCCAGGCCGCCGCTCAGTCGCCCCCTCCGCAGGCCCTCGGCAGTCCTCGGCTCTCTACTCCGGCCTCGTCGGGTCACCTCCGTGCCGCCCGATGCAAGATGGCGGGCCGGTCCCTTGCAGTGGGCCGGTCCGGCGCCGCAGGCACCACTTCCTCGCAGTCCCGGTTCGGGGCCCACCCGGCGGCAGGCTCCGTCTTCACCGCGGGTCCCCCTGGGCTCTCCGGGCGCGGCTCCACCACCGCCACACACTCGTAAGCCCTCGTTCCGCCACACCCCAGGGACTCCAACCGCTCCAAGATGGCGGCCCAGCTCTTCCCGTCGTCGCGCTCGGCAGTCCGGCTCACAGGGGGGGGAGTTCCCCTCCCGTTCCAAGCGATCACCGGGCCAACGCTGATGTTGGGGGGGACACCGACCGTGCCCCCGTGCTATAAATGCCCCCAGGAACTCCTCAGGCTGGCCTCGGGAGACGGGAGCACCAGCAGCGTGCGTCTTACTCCATCGGAGTCCAGGCCACGCCCCCCCCCCCCCCGGGTTTTACTTTTTTGATGGGTTTGATAAGGAAGCCGTCCATGGGTTCATATTGGTCTACCAGTCCCTTGATGGCAACGGCCATATTTCCTGCAGTTATGACTCGTGATCGGTATTTACTTTTGCTTCGGATGCTGCATTTTGTTGATAATGGTTTGGCGTTGCCACGAGATCACCCTGAATGTGACCGTCTTTTTAAGATTCGGCCTGTTCTTGATCACTTTGTAGATCGATTTTCAGAGATCTATACTCCAGGGAAAGAAATATCTATTGATGAGTCTTTGGTCCTGTTCAAGGGCCGTTTGGTTTTTAGGCAGTACATTCCTAGCAAGAGGGCACGCTATGGAATTAAGCTGTATATGTTGTCCGAGAGTAGGACAGGATATGTTTTTAATTTGCGTGTGTACACTGGTAGGGATTCCACTATTGACCCCCCTGGTTGTCCGTCCACTTTTGGAGTTTCAGAGAAAATTGTGTGGGATCTTGCTAGAGGACTGTTTAACAGAGGCCACCATTTGTACCTTGATAACTTCTACACAGCTGTGCAATTGTTTAAGGAATTGTTCAAAGTGGACACTTTTGCTTGTGGCACAATCCGCTCTAACCGTAAAGGTTATCCAAAAGAGCTTGTTTGCAAAAAACTTCAGAGGGGACAGTGCAGTTCCTTGCGTAGTGATGAACTACTAGCTGTGAAATTTGTGGACAGGAGGGATGTGTACATGCTGACTACCATCCATGATGAGAATACTTCACCTGTGGCTGTTTGGGGTCAGATTGCTGAAGTGCGCAAACCTGTGTGCATTTTAGACTACAATAAGCCCATGGGTGGTGTTGATAGAGTAGATCAGAGGTTGGAACCTTACACTGCTATTCGTAAGGCTTACATTTGGTATAAGAAGTTGGCCATCCATCTCTTCAATTTAGCAACTTTCAATGCTTTTGTTGTGTTCAAGGAGTGTTCTCCTGCGTCAAAGTTGACTTTTGTTCAGTTTCAGCAGTCTGTCATAGGCAGCCTTGTTGTTGTGGAACAGGCAAGTGTTCCTAGAGTTGGAGTGGTGGAGGATGTGGCTCGATTGAAAGATCGACACTTTCCTGATCACATTCCTCCTACACCCTCAAAAGACTTTCCCACTAGGAGATGTAGAGTCTGTTGGCGAAGAGGTACGCGGAAGGAGACTCGTATGTACTGCCCTGAGTGTCCTTCTAACCCTGGGCTGTGTGTGCCTGCTTGTTATAGAGCGTACCACAAGCAAAAGAATTATTGGGAGCAACCATGAGTGGTAAAGTGAACTGCCTGGTCTGTAATGTTTAAGAATTGTTGTTATGTTTAAATACATTGCACTAATGCCAACCTTGAGTTTCTGATTTTGTGTTAGTAGATTTGTATCTATTTGCAATTTGTTTGTGTTTTCTTTTTTGTATAAAAAAATCCTAAATGTGATGGTGGTGTGTGTAGGCTGGTGCTTGGCTGGCGGTGTGCGTGGAGTGGCGCTTGGCTGGCGGTGTGCGTGGAGTGGCGCTTGGCTGGCGGTGTGCGTGGAGTGGCGCTTGGCTGGCGGTGTGCGTGGACTGGTGCTCGGCTGGCGGTGTGCGTGGACTGGTGCTCGGCTGGCGGTGTGTGAGTAGTGACTTGCTGCTGGTCACTACACACACTGCTAGCCGAGCGACACTCCACGCAATCCATCAGCTTGTGTGGTTGCTGTGTTAGGAATGTGGGCGTGTGAAAGTGATGGGCCCTTGAATGGCGCTGTCTGCTGGTGTGAGTGTTGTAATGTGATGGGCCCGCGGCTGGTGGTGTGAATGGTTTTGTATGTGTCACACGTATGAAAGGTGTATGAATGGCCTGTAAAGAGGTTGGTGCCTTGTCGTGGCTTTACAGCTCACGAGCTGTGAGTCAATGGTTCAGATTCTCGTCCTTTCAATTATTAACAGTGCATTTCATTTTTGTGAAATCACTTGTTAATACAATTGTATATACTGAACCATCACTCACCCTCGTGCCAAATCCAACCAGTATGTGTGTGTGCTTGAGGATTAGATGGCTGTGCAGTAATATTTTTTTTTTGTCTTTCTCAAGCAGGGTGTACCTTGTCCCTTTTTGTGAATGTTGTAATGTGTTTGTTTCGTGCCTGGTGGTGTGAATGGTCTTGTGTGTATCACGTATGAAAGGTGTGTGAATGGCCTGTAAAGCGGTTGGGGCCTTGACGTGGCTTTACAGCTCACGAGCTGCGAGTCACTGGTTCAGTTTTTTGTCCTTTCAATTATTGACAGTGCATTTCATTTTTGTGAAATCTCTTGTTAATAAAATTGTATATACTGAACCATCACTTGCCCTCGTGCCAAATCCAACCAGTATGTGTGTGTGCTTGAGGAATAGATGGCTGTGCAGTAATATTTGTCTTTTTAGTCTGTCTGCCAAGGTGTACATTCCATTTAAGAATAACCTACCAACTGTAGATATTGTCGTAAACGAAACACCCATGGGAGTACATGGTGATATCTCTCTTGTGGATCCCAACAAGTTATGGTACCCACAATGTCCTGCAAACCTCAAAATGTCTGTCACATTTTCCTTGCAATATTGTGCCAAAATTTTCACGCTGCAGAAATAAACACATTATCTCAAAATGACCTGGTTTTGCAAGGGGGTCACCTGGGTTTTTGGCCCGGGGCTCGGCGGCCACCTAGGGAAACGTACCAAACCCACACATTTCTGAAAAGTAGACACCAGGGGGATTCCAGGGAGGTATGGCTTGCGTGGATCCCCCAACGTTTTCTTACCCAGAATCCCCTGCAAACCTGACATTTTGCTGAAAAAAATCACTTTTTTCACACATTTTTGTGTGGTAAAGTTGTGGCATCACCGGGCTGACACAAATTTCCTACCACCCAGCGTTCCCCCAGGTCTCCCGATAAAAATGGTGCCTCACTCGGGTGGGAGGCCCAAGTACCCGCGACAGGCAAGGGCCCACAACGTATTGAGGCGACCTCAAAATGGCCTATCACAAAACGACCTGGTTTTGCAAGGGGGGTCCCATGACATTTTGGCCCGGGGCTCGGCGGCCACCTAGGGAAACCTACCAAACCCACACATTTCTGAAAAGTAGACACCCGGGGGATTCCAGGGAGGTATGGCTTGCGTGGATCCCCCAACGTTCTCTTACCCAGAATCCCCTGCAAACCTGACATTTTGCTGAAAAAATCCCTTTTTTCATACATTTTTGTGTGGTAAAGTTGTGGCATCACCGGGCTGACACAAATTTCCTACCACCCAGCGTTCCCCCAGGTCTCCCGATAAAAATGGTGCCTCACTCGGGTGGGAGGCCCAAGTACCTGCGACAGGCAAGGTCCCACAACATTTTGTGATAGGCAATTTTAATGTCGCCTCAATACGTTGTGGGCCCTTGCCTGTCGCGGGTACTTGGGCCTCCCACCCGAGTGAGGCACCATTTTTATCAGGAGACCTGGGGGGACGCTGGGTGGTAGAAAATGTGGTGTGTCCACGTTGCGTTTTGCGCTGCTTCCTGTCGCGGGCACTAGGCCTACCCACACAAGTGAGGTCCCATTTTTTGGGAAGACCTTGGGGAACGCGGGGTGGGTGGAATTTTGTGGATCCACGCAGATTCCAGAACTTTCCACCACAGAAAAGTGAGGAAAATGCAGTTTTTTTGCCAATTTTTAGGTTTGCAAGGGATTCTGGGTAACAGAACCTGGTGAGAGCCAGTCAAGTCACCCCATCCTGGATTCCCCTGGGTGTCTACTTTTCAAAAATGTATAGGTTTGCTAGGTTTCCCAAAGAGCCGGCAGAGCTAGGGTTCAAAAACGACAGCTAGGCACTTTGCAAAAAAGGGTCATTTTTCACTGTGAAAATGTGGTGTGTCCACGTTGCGTTTTGCGCTGCTTCCTGTCGCGGGCACTAGGCCTACCCACACAAGTGAGGTACCATTTTTTGGGAAGACCTTGGGGAACGCGGGGTGGGTGGAATTTTGTGGATCCACGCAGATTCCAGAACTTTCCACCACAGAAAAGTGAGGAAAATGTGGTTTTTTTGCCAATTTTTTAGGTTTGCAAGGGATTCTGGGTAACAGAACCTGGTGAGAGCCAGTCAAGTCACCCCATCCTGGATTCCCCTGGGTGTCTACTTTTCAAAAATGTATAGGTTTGCTAGGTTTCCCAAAGTGCCGGCAGAGCTAGGGTTCAAAAACGACAGCTAGGCACTTTGCAAAAAAAAGGGTCATTTTTCACTGTGAAAATGTGGTGTGTCTACGTTGCGTTTTGCGCTGCTTCCTGTCGCGGGCACTAGGCCTACCCACACAAGTGAGGTACCATTTTTTTGGGAAGACCTTGGGGAACGCGGGGTGAGTGGAATTTTGTGGATCCACACAGATTCCAGAACTTTCCACCACAGAAAAGTGAGGAAAATGAGTTTTTTTTGCCAATTTTTTAGGTTTGCAAGGGATTCTGGGTAACAGAACCTGGTGAGAGCCAGTCAAGTCACCCCATCCTGGATTCCCCTGGGTGTCTCCTTTTCAAAAATGTATAGGTTTGCTAGGTTTCCCAAAGTGCCGGTAGAGCTAGGGTTCAAAAACGACAGCTAGGCACTTTGCAAAAAAAGGGTCATTTTTCACTGTGAAAATGTGGTGTGTCCACGTTGCGTTTTGCGCTGCTTCCTGTCGCGGGCACTAGGCCTACCCACACAAGTGAGGTACCATTTTTTTGGGAAGACCTTGGGGAACGCGGGGTGGGTGGAATTTTGTGGATCCACGCAGATTCCAGAACTTTCCACCACAGAAAAGTGAGGAAAATGTTTTTTTTGCCAATTTTTTAGGTTTGCAAGGGATTCTGGGTAACAGAACCTGGTGAGAGCCAGTCAAGTCACCCCATCCTGGATTCCCCTGGGTGTCTACTTTTCAAAAATGTATAGGTTTGCTAGGTTTCCCAAAGTGCCGGCAGAGCTAGGGTTCAAAAACGACAGCTAGGCACTTTGCAAAAAAAGGGTCATTTTTCAATGTGAAAATGTGGTGTGTCTACGTTGCGTTTTGCGCTGCTTCCTGTCGCGGGCACTAGGCCTACCCACACAAGTGAGGTACCATTTTTTGGGGAAGACCTTGGGGAACGCGGGGTGAGTGGAATTTTGTGGATCCACACAGATTCCAGAACTTTCCACCACAGAAAAGTGAGGAAAATGTGTTTTTTTGCCAATTTTTTAGGTTTGCAAGGGATTCTGGGTAACAGAACCTGGTGAGAGCCAGTCAAGTCACCCCATCCTGGATTCCCCTGGGTGTCTACTTTTCAAAAATGTATAGGTTTGCTAGGTTTCCCAAAGTGCCGGTAGAGCTAGGGTTAAAAAACGACAGCTAGGCACTTTGCAAAAAAAGGGTAATTTTTCATTGTGAAAATGTGGTACGTCCACGTTGCATTTTGAGCCATTTCCTGTTGTGGGCACAAGGCCTACCCACACAAGTGAGGTACCATTTTTATTGGGAGACTTAGGGTAACACAGAATTGTAGAGCAACTGTTATTACCTATTGACTTTCGATGCATTTCTGCCTTCCAAATGAAAGACAATGTGTAAAAATAAGTCATTTTGAAAAATGACCTATAATTCTCATGCTAGTATGGGTACTCCCAATTTCGGAAATGTGCAAATATCTACTGTTTCTAAAATCTACATTTTGTTCCCATTTCAGAAATTCATAGGTGTCTTTCATAACAATTTTTCCATGTATACATTTTCCCAAAATAATTACTATATACCCGGTACATAATAAAAAACCATTGCAAGATGCTGCTCAGTTATTGGCTCTGGGTTCGTCGGGTTCTTGGTGAACCTACAAGTCCTATATATCCCCACAACCAGAAAGGTCCAGCGGATATAACGGTATATTGCTTTCAAATAGCTGTCATAATTAGAAGTTACAGGTGAAAACGTTGACACAAATGGCTGTTTTTTTCAACTAATTTTCAATTTTTCCTTCATTTAACTGTTAGTTTCTATAAGGAAAACTTTAAGGATCTACACAAATGACCCCTTGCTAAATTCAGAATTTTGTCTACCTTTCAGAAATGTATGGCTTTCTAGGATCCATTATTGGTTTCATACCCATTTCTACCATTAACTGGAAGGAGGTTGAAAGCACAAAAATAGCAAAAATAGGCTATGTCCCAGAAAAATGCCAAAACTGTGTAAAAAAGTTGGTTTTCTGACAAAAGTCTGCTTGTCCCTGAAAGCTGGGAAGAGGGTGATTTCAGCACAACAACCCCTTTTTTGATGCCATTTGCAGGGAAAAAACAAGACGCTTTCATCTGTAGCCCTTTTTTCGCATTTTTCCCCCAAAAAACAATATTTTGCTGTATTTTGGCTAATTTCTGGGTCCCCTCCAGGGGAATCCACAAACCCTGGGTACCTTTACATTCCCCATGATGTTAGATAAAAAGGACGCAAATTTGGCGTGGATACCTTATGTGGTCAAAAAGTTACAGGGGCCTAAGCGCGCACTACCCCAAATAGCCAAAAAAAGGCTTAGCACAGGGGGGGAAAAGGCCTAGCAGCGAAGGGGTTAAAGAGCATGCTCTTTACGTGTGAGAAAGACAACCTTAGTCTATTTAAATCCTCTATGTATTTCCTACAAAAAGTTTAGGATAATACTTACTTTTTGTTTGAGGGGAAGAGTTTTCTAGCTATTTCTTAAATCAATGCTCTTTACAGTGCAGAAAGGGATAACCTTAGCCCCAACTGTATAGATTCCTATTATACCTCAAAAGTGCATCTCCACTAGATCTGCAGCTTCTAACATTGCAAAAATGACGCTGTAATGGAGAGAACATGTGATTATTTCTTAAAGGGAAGGCTCTAAATACCACTCTTAAAGAGTATGTTTTTACTTGTGAGAAAGACAACCCTAGTCTATTTATTCCTTTATTTATTTCCTACAAAAGTTTAGGATAATACTTACTGTTTGTTTGAGGGGAAGGGTTTTCTTGCTATTTTTCGAATGAATGCTCTTTACAGTGCAGAAAGGGATAACCTTAGCCCCAACTGTCTAGATTCCTATTATATCTCAAAAGTGCATTTCCACTAGATCTGCAGCTTCTAACATTGCTAAAATGACGCTGCAATGGAGAGAACGTGTTTTCACTATTTCTTTCCCATGCTGTGTTAATGACAATTTAACATGCACAATTTTAAATGACGTTGTCAGTACAGTTGTGGAGTGGACACAGTTACCTAATATTGTCTTGCCAATACAGGTGTAGAGTGGACCTAATTATCTGATACTAAGGCTCTACCTTAGGAGGATTTATAAAATCCAAATACCATATATTTAGAAAAATAATACTATGTTTTCAACACAAAAATAGGAACTATTACTTGTTTTGACAATTTTCTCAAGAAATGGACGATAAATTGGGATTGTAGGAGTTAACACCGACACATCCAAGAAGAAATTATACGAATTAAGATGTAGAATAACTGTCCATATAACAAGAATTCCATAAAAAATACCTAAGGGTATCTGCACTCTTTCTTTTTCTATTATAGAGTTATCTGATGGAATAATATTGATGACATTTTTTTTTCATGGGACTTGCCTGCTGCTAATACTGATAATTTGATATATGAAGAGGGATCAATTCTTCTATTATACATCAGATCAATCAAGCAAAACAACGGGTATGAGCGTTCTTATGCACTGATTTTAGGATCATCTGTCCCTTATGTACATAGTCCACTGGGGTTTTCTTTTCAATTATATTCAATAGATACAATTACATATTGCCAGTCTATAGAAGGAGAAACTGCACAACGCAACAACTACAACCAAGGATTAAAACAGTGTGTTTTTTTGTTTTTGGTAAGGACTTATTTTATTATTTATAGTAGGGAATATTATAATGTTTGCAATAATAGCGCCGGTGTTCCTACCCACCAGGAACACAGAAGACTGTCAATAAACAGTGAAAAATGAATTTGTTTATAGAATATACTGTTATACGATTTTGGATTATATGAGATGTGGCAAAGGCAGTAGAAATTCTTTGTATTTAGTTTGAACATGTGCTTGATGCCTGAAACATTCAGTTCAATGCACACCGGTGTGAACAGACAAATGTAATACAATATGAATCTTTAAGGAGCATGGTTTTTAGAATAAATAAGACTGTCACTTAAATTTTAAATTTTTATACTGTATTGTAAAATGCAGCTGTTTTAATTCATAAAAGAAATGTTGTACATATGTATGTTGTTTGTAGCCCTGAAGAAGTCCGCGAGGACAAAACGCGTTGGCTACGGTTTTACCTTGTCAAAAAAGAAGAAGTCTTCAATAAAGGATTTAAAAGAACAACTCTGCTGAATTGCCATTTTTGCTCAGATATATGATTTGTGAACAAATGTTTAAACAATACTAAGGATTACTTTTGAAAAACTATTGTTAATTTACAAATTTAGTCAAATGTGCTGGATCATTGTGTTGTTTTTAGAATTGAGAGATATTGCATATCTCGGGAGACTTAGGGGTATTGAGTCTCCGGTCCTTAGCACCTGAATGTCTTGATAAAAACCTCTTTACTAAAGATAGGTGCAATCTGTTTTGCCTCAATCCCCTTCCAATTTGCATTGCGGTTTTAAAATAATCGGTTTACGAATTATCCAATGTCATCAGGGCAAGACTCTGCAGAACAGAGCTGGCTCTATCGGGCCCCTGAAAGGCTGGGGCACTGGGCCAGAGCCCACTTTGCCCATGCCTTAAAACGTCTCTGTTTATCCTGCTTTAGGAGTCAGACCTGTGACTAGACAAAACACAGATCTCTGCAACAAGCAAGCACATAAGCCAGCAGAGTTATCTTACCGTTCTTAAATTAATATCCCCTAAATAATGGCGGGTGTACAACAATCTCTGCAGTAGATGCATATTTAAAAATGCAGCCTCTGTGTGACAATGTAAATAAGCCAAAACAGATTACCTGTCACGTCTCTCTTTGTTGCCAATTTCTATACGGCAGATTTAAAAAAATGTATAAATTGAGTGCCAGACTCAGCTTATGAGGACTATGCCACTTATGACTCGACCCCCCTCTCCTGCCACACCAATGTATGGGTTTCCGCTACCCGGTGTATATTTTTCAATAGTCCAGGCACTGGCCCTGTGGATTTCTCCCCTTTTATAAAGGGAGAAATAGAGATGCCGTTATCAGTCCCTACATCATTGCTTGTCAACACTACGCGCCCTGCAGAGTCCGCGAGGAAGGTTCCAGTTCCACCACGACAGCGGGCTGCGGGCACACGCAAGCCATCATAGAGAGAATGCTTTGCTACTAACCAAGTCGCAGGTCGTCGTCGCAGGTGTGAACGACTTGGTGCAGCCTGCCCTTAGATGACTCCAAGGAACGGTCCAAGAAAAACACAATTGAGGGGTTTACGCTGCGCGTGAAAGAAGATTAAGTGTGGAGAAGGCGAGTGCTCGCACAGACAGGGGGCAAAACTGTCAAGTACCAGAAAGAATTGCCTGTTGGAGACTGTCGTAAAAGGCAGTAAAGCACGGCTCTTCGCGGCGGACTCCGTATCCCGGCGTGCTGTTCGCGGCATTTACAACCAATGGTGGGCGCGCGCCGCGAAGCCGCTGTGTTTTGAACCTTGGTAACCGGAAGAGACTGTGGCGCTCCGCAGAGTGTTATGTGACTACTGGGGAGGGAGGAACGACAGAACGGTAAGGGAACGTTTCAACAGTGGAAGTAGAGGGTGAAAAGAGACGAGTTAATGAGAAACCGGTGCGGGTAGTGGTAGAAGGGGACAGAAAATGTCAACAGAGTAAATTAGCTCTTTCGATTTTCTAGCTTTCTGTCCTATTTAGACTTTTCAACCATTATATTGTTTATCTCAATAGGGCATCCCCACAAGATATTTGAGCTCGATCTTCTACCTAAAAAGTGGCTCTGTCATATGTGACAACCGGTTAATTACAGTACTAGCTTCTCCAGCAGAACAATTTTAAGTATTTTGGAGGCCATGTCTGGATCTATTTAAGTTCCCCCTTACTGGGAACATTTAGCCTTAAAAGTCATAGAAAATAGGCAGAAATATCCGCTCACACAAAACAAGCAACGGCGATTTCCATATGTCTGACTTACAGCTGGAAGTGTCTGGATGCTACCATCCAGACAGCCACTCACTGATCAGTGCATGCACTCAATAGTTTAGCATTGCACCCACTCATCTATTCAGCCACTCATTGTATTTATCCACTTGGCCAGCCACCCCACCAGAAACACAAGTTACCAAACTGTAAAGGAGCATGTTTGGTTATTTGTCTGATATATGGGTATTATTCTAGTTTATGAAGATATTTTCGTGACTGATAGTCTGTGAGGAACTTGACAGTGCTGTTCTTAATGTATGATATTTAGTTTGTGAGGGCTGTGAGTGCAGTTAGTGTAGGACTTCTAGTCTATGACGTGTGTAATACTGCTTCTGATAGTGTATGACTGCAACTCTGATTGGTATCGGAGTGTTGTTAGTGCACAGTGCTATTACGTGAGAGGTGTAAGAATGCTTCTAGTAATGTGTTTGGTGTTTGTGAATGCTCCCATTAGTATGTGACTACTTGTCAGTAACCGGCATGAGAGTACAGTCAGCATTTAGTGTGTTTCTATTTTTTCAGCATAAGGTCTTGAACAGTTCCTCATGTGGCTTTCGTTAGAGCCGTGACTGAAGATTGTTGTGTACTTATTTAACAATTGTTTCTCTTGAAACAATGCCACAATCCTTCCTAAGTGGAGTTCTCTTCCTCCACTTGATGGTCTGTTTACACTAAGGTTGCCTAAAGATTGTGGTGGGTATTAATGATCCTGGTCCTCCTCCTTATTTACTTTTGAGACTGCTTGACCAGTGACCGATGGTGCCACCCACTCAACTCCCCGATACCTTTGTACGGATCGCTGCCCCCACATCTTGTGCATAACAAGTTGTGTTTAATGTCATTACCTAACACTAGTTGTACCAGTGAACAGCCTCAGCCCTTCTCCAGACTTTCTGGTGCTTGCAGACTATAGACGACCAACCTCCCTCTGCTCTCCGTGGGGCCTGAAAATACCCCCTCCTAGGGAAATCTACGAGCCCATCATATATAACGTTAGTTGTATGCAACCCACGACTCGCCTGATTGCAAGGCATGTTCTGGAACACTACTGTAAATAATTATATATGTATGTGTTCTAAATTGGTCTAAAATCTGTGACACTAATGTATGTAAAACATTGCATGCGCCAAACAGGAATGGAATGTTTGTATGACACCTGCACTAATTTTGAATGCAGGTTCTGTGTAATTGAAGCACATAAGTTGATATTCATACAAGGTTGGATCTGTGTGTGATATGTGAACTCAATTTAACATTAAAGGGAACGCTTTTTCTGTTTCCTTATTTGCAGTACCATTGAATTGACAAGTATTAACTGCCTGTGTGTGCCAAAAAAATTCGTTTTACTGTGCATGACTTATTGTGAAACCTCTAATATTAAACAAGCATTGGCATAGCCAATAGGTCTCGCTTTTGGGACCTTATAAGTATTTAGTTATGCAGCACAATATCCTTGGTGCAATAACATCAACTGTTGCATGTCTAAAAACTTATAAGGTCCCAAAGGCGAGACCTATTGACTATGCCAATGCTTGTTTTTAGAGGCCTGGCATGCAGTTTTAAATGTAGGCTGGTAAGAAAGGTGCCAACCCGAGGGGCAAGGTCTAGAGAGAAATAAGATGGGAAGAGAGGTGAGTTATAATGAGATAGCACAAATAGAAAGGTGAAGCACAGAATGACAGGTCAGGTAAACAAAGTAGCGAGGCAGGTAGAGCCGGTGGGATGAAAAATAGAAAGATATGAGAAGTAGAGAAAAAGAGGTGCAGATGAGGTAGAGAGATGAGGCTAATACAGAGTAAGTGCGAGGGAGAAGTAGAGAATGGTGAAATAGGGAGAGAGAGAGACAGAGGTAAGACAGATGTATTAAACGAGCGAGACATTGGAAGCAGAGAGAGTGAACGGAAACAGTGAAGGAGATAGAAAGAGATGAAAGCAAAGGGAGTGATAGATGGAGTGGAAGAGGTAGGGAGAGCATTGTAGAGAGAAAGAAATAAAATAATGGGAAAGGCGAGGGAAAGAGGACATCAATAAAAAGAGAGACATAGAAGGCCAATAGGTGATGTAAATTGAGAGTCTAGATAGTGTATGAGAAGTGGGGAAGAGAGAGATGAGGCAGTGAGTTGTGAGGCAGAGAGAGAAATGAAAGAGAGAATGGTGAGGTAGAAAGAGGCATGCGAGAGGTAGAGAAAGGTAAGGTATAGATGGCAAAAATGATAGAAAGGGTAAGATAAAGAGATGAAATTAAGAGGGAGGGGAAGTAAATGGAAGGGGGATGAGATGCAAACAGAGCAGCAAGATGCAGAAAGAAGAGAAAGTAGAGAGAGGCACTTGAGGAGAAGAGAGGGGCAGAGAGCTGACCGAGAGCTAGAGATCTAGAGGTAGGATCGGAGAGAGGTGGCAAGTTGAGGTCATGAGAGGTAAGTGCTGTGGGGCACTGAGGTTTATTGAAAGAGAGGTGTGACGTACAGAGAGAGAAGACAAGGACTGGAGAAAGTGTCCACACTGAACTAGAGGTTGGTGATCACCCTAAATATATTTATTAAAATAAAGCATTAAGAGAGTGCACTTTTACGGATTTCAGAGTGTGCACCATCTTGCATTGAAGATGACAAAAGAAGCCATTTTGGCACAATAAACACATCCAGCATCAGTGCTGTTGGTGCTAGCTGAGGCAGTGGAACACTTGATGAGCTCTTTGAAAACGATGACATGTTCTCCGCTGGGTCTGTTAATTCTGTCCTGTCTTATAACCTTGTGCCTGGGGAATAGGTGTGGTAATTCGATAGAATCAGCCAGGTTTCAGTGAGGAAGAGCAGTTTCAATGTGTGGTCGTGCAGCAGGTCCCATATTTCAGTAGCGTGTTTATTGAGGGAGGTGTTGTTGAGGAGAAGGCAGAACAGGGAGGGGTGGGGAGAGGTGTGTAGGTGTGCGTGGCCGAGGGAGAGGTGAGTGTTGTGTGCGGTGCATGTGAGGGTGGTGTGAAGGTGTGGGAAGGTACAGGAAAAGTGTCAGGTGGAACAGGGGAAGGCACCTTCGCAGTCGACTGCCGAGGCGTAGCAGCAGCACTGGAAGGTGCATTCAAGGTTCAGGGTGAGGAGAGGGAAGCAGAGACGTAGCAGTGATGGGAGTGAAAGCAAGGTGTCTGGCTCTGGGCACGGGAGGGGCGCATACGGGCTGTGCATCCAAGCTGCGGCGGACATGAATTAGGAGTGGGGGTCTCTGGGGCAATGGGTTGGGCTAAGTAACTGGCAGGAACCGAGAAGGGAGTGCGTCGTGGGAGAGGAAGCAGGGAAGGTCGCAAATTCAGGAAAAGGGCAGGAAGAAGAGCAAAAGAGTGAGAAAAAGGAAGAAGAGGAGTTAAGAGAGCAATTGAGTTCGAAACTCGAAGAGAAGAGCTGAGACTAAAAGAAGCCAAGAGCAGCAAGGATTGAGTGAAAAGGGCAGAGAAAAATGTTAAAGAATGAAAGGCAAAAGCACAGAAGATCAGCAAAGAATGAATGAGAAAGAGTGGCAGATGCCCAGCAGATCGGCACAGAATCAGTGTAAAAGTTCAAAAAGCAGCAAAGAAAGATTGCGGAATAATGAAAAAGGCACATGAAAGTGGCAGAAAGAGAATGAGAAACGCACAGAAAAGCAGCAAAGAAGGAATAAGAAGGAAGGAGTAATGCACAGTGAAGTAGCAAAGAAAGACAGAAATGCACAGAAAAGTGACAAGTAATGAAAGAATGAGCGATGCACAGAAAACAGCAAGGAAAGGGCGAGAAGTGTTCAAACAAGCAAATGGTGCGCGGGAAAGTGATCGCGAGCAAGAATTTCGGCCGCGACCGGGAGTTGTGTGCGCGCGCGCAAAAACTAAATAAAACAAGCATTGGCCGCGCGGCCGTGCGAGACGCGCTCTGTGGTGGGGGAGGAGCGGGAGAGCAAGTGACGCGCGCCGTGAAGTGACACGGCCGCGCGGCCCCGAGAAGCGCTCTGTGGTGGGGGAGGGGAGGAGCAAGTGAGAGGAAAGACATATGTCGCCTGGAGCAGGCGAGGAATGCGCGTTACTGTGCGCATACCCGCATGCTCTAGGCAAGCCGAAAAAAAAGTGGTCGCATTTCTAAAAGCCCACTTACAAAATGTCTCGCCCAGACCAGCGCAAGCGCTGGCTTCAGGGCGAGACCTAAAAAGAGATGTCACTGGGGAGTATTAGTAAAATGAACCCGCCCTGACGAATGCCTTGGACCGCTTTCGGTCATTAGTGTAGGGCAGAAACATGTTGGCACTGTAAGGGTGATAGGACCATCTGCCCCCTTATATAGTTCATTTTAATTCTCTCCATCCACCCAGCTAATAAAGGGATACCTTGGGAGTGGATAAGGGATTATTATTTAAGTGTCGCTCCCCCGACTAATAATATACCAGGAGCTCCCTGAAACACGATTGAGCCCACCTGATGATGAAGCACGCCACTACTAGAGTGGGTGAGGGCTGTATATAAAAATAGATTATTTTTCCTTTTCCCCACTTCTCACTGAAATAGTGTTTAGTCGTGACGCACACACTTCACCGCACTTTTCCTCATCAGGCAGACGGATGCTCTTTAGTTCGTACATTGGCAGTAGTTTCTAGTAGCTGCTCTTCCTAGTTTACATTGGTCCCAGAACACCAGCCCCAAAGCTGTCCCAACTACCCTCTGTACATACATTCATAATGCACATATGCAGCAAGGTGCACTTCCCGTGCAGGGTGCATGTGCGGTATATTAAACTTGAAGGGACTAAAGTGAACTTGGGTTCCAGCAGAGGCAACAGGGTCAGGATGTCAGAAGGAAATTTAATTGGATAAGATGGAGAGATAGGTGTAGTAGAGGAATGAAAGTAGTAAACCTCCATTTTGTATGAGTCATCATAAGGGATCCTAATGCCATAAATTGGTGATTGAGCTTGCGACAATCCAGCATTTGTGACTGCAGGTGGGGGTGAGAAAATGGAAACGTGAAACATGTTTGGGTGCCATTGGTGTAGAGATTAGCAGATTTCCTTAAAGCAAGGAGCTCCTCCGGTGAAGTGGTGGCCAATTCCAAGAGAAAAAGTAGAGTAAGCAAAGGACAGACAGGCCTGGGAGTAGATTAGGTGGCAGAGGTTGGAGGTAGAGTTGGGATTAATGTCGCAAGTCGTTGGTGATTTAAGATGAGTAGTATGAAGCAAAGTCATTCACAGAAAGCAATGATTGACACGTGTACATGGAGGAATTGATTGTAGAACGTGCACATTTTTGAGGGTGAGATCAATCAAAATGAGGTGATGAGGTTTTGGAAGCGGACAGGTTTTGCCTTATCGTGAGCCAAGGATAATGTGTCTATTTCTTGTTCATGGGTCTTAAGATTTTGAGTGGAGTTACTTTTGTACCATTTGTGGGGGAGTGATCTCATGTTGGTTTTAAAGGGTGTTAGTATTGGGTGATATCCAAGACTGTGGTAAAGAAGCATCAAGGGAGAACATGCTCAGAGGATAATGTGTATCTGGCAAGCATGTCAGGGTATCATTAAAACACAAAACTGATATCGAGGAATGTAGAGGTTGTTTTGGAATCGGTTGACAATACTGTAAGGAAATTGAGAGTAAGTTTCCTCTGGAGATGATAGAAGAACGAGGATGGTCAGAGATATGCTGGTTTTCATTTGTATGATGGCATGGTCAGTTGGGGAATCCATCAATAGCAGGTAAGGAATGGATCCGCATGTCAATTATCAGTACTAAATACAATGGTATTTTAGTTATGCAGTTTATGTATTGAAGTGAGTGACTGTATAATAGCGCAGAGGCAAACATGGTTACATAGGATAATTTTCTGGACAATTTAGTAGGGCTTGGTCATATGCATTTGTGCTACAGCAGAAGATTTTGGTAACGAGCAGTGTGATCTTTAGAGTAAACACAATGATTGGAACATCATTGAGAGTTCCCATATTGTTATAGAGAACAAATGGTCAAGGGACTTATTAATGCACTAAATTCTTGGTAAATTATAAAGAGTTTACAGGTGGGCCTGTTATTTTTGGTGCCGAGGGCCCTTCTCTGAGGATCTCATGAAACAGAAACACGAGTGATGCTCTTAACTCTTTGCCCCTTTACTGGAACACCTGGGTGAGGATGCTTTTTGGAAAGGAAATGTAAAGGTTCACAGAGAAAAGGACAAACACTCTGGGTGATCCCGTCCATGGTGGCGTCATACTCAAATATATTTAGACAAAACGTACAAGTCTGTCTTTTTTGACATCACAGCAAAGCTACCCGTTTTGTTAGATATGTCTTACAAGATCAGGTTATTAGTTGCATGGTAGGAGAGGATTTCAAATGTATATATGAAAGTACCAGTCCCATACTGTAAAAGCAAGGAGTACTAAGCTTCTGGAGGGTTTGAGAGTGAGGTTCTTAGAAAAAGCAGCTCGAAAAGCTGGTGTTGAGCACTTCTTTATTACACTGACTGTTCCTGTACGTCTATGCATTACTCCTGTTCATTGGCGTAACCAGGTCACCTTTTAATAGCCCTTTGAAAAATCATCTGCCTTATATGTGCCCTAGTCAAGTATTGTTTGAAGGCAAAGTTATCTCAGAGATTACAGATCTTATAGGCTTATGCCAAAATTGGGTACAGGTTATTCTGCAGTTATTCATCAGGTTAGGGGGATCTTATAGGCTTAGGTATCCTTCTGTCCCAGATGCATTCCAGGATCTAGCTTCTGACAGCATAGTTATCCTTCAGTATAAAAAATATCTTACAGGCTAAGGTCTCAGTCATAATAAGAAATGCTTTTGGAAAGCAAATTAATCAAGACATTTGCAGATAATCCTAGAGAATCAGAAATATGGTAGCGAACCTGTCCTTTGGGTTACACAGATTTCACAAACTCTAACCTCTGATAGCTCACATACCCTTTGGTTCTGCAGATGTTCAGGTCATATAGGTCTTACAAACTGAGGTCTCTGACAGAGCTACCAGGGTTATCGAGCTCTTACAGACTAGAACGTTTGGCAGTAAGGTTATATCCGCCACACAACACATATTAAACAATCCCTGGAATTCACATCTGGACAGTGTTTTAGATTGCTGACAGCCTTCGATGGTATGAATAGATTTGGTTATACCCATCTGTCCATTGAGGAGGTGATGGTGACTTTGAGAGCTAGGGTATCCTGAACATGGACCTTGACTGAAAATTGTGAGATTTTGGTTAAATCACAGTGTTCCTATGAATAAAAGTGCAATTATGTGAAATGCAATTGTAAATGTTGAATACAATTATGTAATTAAATGCCCATTTAATTTTCACTTGTCTCCCAACACTCCTCTCGTCCCCCTCATAATGTAAAGTGCTTCATTGCTACCCAGCTAGGGTTGTACTGTGTAAATACTTATAGATACCTTGCCGTAAGCGTCTTCCACCATCAAGGTTTGCTCTGTATAAAATATGATTAAAATCTCTCCTCTTTCCAAATGTTCAAGGGATCTGTTTCATTGTCTCTTCGACCCATAATACGTCTGTCTATATAGGAGTGCTCTTGGCAATTTGGTCACCCGATTTAAATACCGTACAAAGTTGTATATTCTTCGCTGATTCTCAGTGATGCTTTTCTATATTCCTAATTCATACTGTCATCAGTCCTACTACTAATTATTGGAACTCTTTTGCATGTAATTCACTTATACTAGGTTCCTAAGGCAATTGTTTATTAGACATTTATGCACTAAATGTTGTTTTTCATCTTGTAACCAGCTCCTAGTAAAGTGTTCTTATGGCGCTCATTTTGTTCTTATTTGCCTGCACGAAACTGCTACATTAATAAGCAAAGCTGTAGAGAATTAGGGGCACCCTTGAAGAATTCAAAATATGAACATCTGCTCTTCCATCCAGATGTTCTCATAAGAATCAACAAAATGAGTAAAATGAAAGAGGTGGCTGAAGGCAACCAACATTCTGCAATAGAATAATTGAACAATTTACTCACAACTAAATGGAAACACTAATCTACAACTCAAATCGGACTAACTGAAACCTCTTATATGCTAAAGTCCTCCCCACAACAACCAGATGTAGCTATGCTGGACATAAAACAGGCTTGCACAATAATGGTAGCCCAAGAAGAGCGGGAAAAGTGCAGATTGCAAAACATCTCAAGATCATTTGTCCGTGTCAAAATCTGAAAACGTGCCGCTTGCACCACATTGCCATCAGCCACTTCTCTAAGAAGTGCTTTGTAGTATGCTTAGAAAAGCCTGGGAGCCTACTTTGTGGTTAAGAAATGTTCCCTTTAAAAATATTTGTTACTGCACAGAGGTACAGTGCTCTACCATAAGTAATTTAGCATTAACTCTGATATCACCCAATTAATAATACTGCTGCGTGGATGTGCTGGTTGGCCAAAGTAGTATTTATCAACTTATCAGGACAGGAAGGGAATGCACTTTAGAGACACTCAAGCCAATATTGCTGTTGTAGTGCTTTAGTGGATTTGTAGATAGCATCTGACTAATTTTGGATTGTCTCCCTCTCCTTTCCCCAGCAGCCGCTGAGTGTGTGGCTGTGACATGGCGGCTCCTGAAGACTTGAACCCCTTGGAGGGAAACGTCTCTGTGGTGGTAAGGGTGCGGCCTCCGAATCATCGAGAGCAGGAGGGCAGTCAGCAGGCGGTGGTGCAAGTGGTTGATCGCAGCATGTTGGTGTTTGACCCAGAGGAGTCTGATCAAGCTTCAGTCTTTGCAGGACTGCGTAACCAAGAAGGCACCAAGCGCAAGTGCAAGGATTTGAAGTTCATGTTTGACCATGTATTTGGAGAGACATCCAAGCAGCAGGAGGTGTTCCAGCATACCACCCGGAATATTTTAGATGGGGTGTTGAATGGCTATAACTGCTCCGGTATGTCCACTCTTCTATGTGACTTTATATGCAGACTATTTTATTACCTGGTGTGTGGGCCCTTGTGTTTTGCATTCTTCTGTGTGACTTTTAAACAGATTTTTTTATTGTCAAGTGTTGGGACCTCTATAAGTTGATGTCATATCCTTAAATCTAATCACCATAGCGCTTGGTGTCCAGCTGTTTTTTCTTTTTGTCCTATCCTTGTTTGTCTCTGCGCTGTTCTCTTGTTTTGCATCCCTAACTACTCAACTGCATTATTGTCTGAGGTTTTGTATTTTTTTTTTTTGTAAACAGATTTTATTGCCTTTTTTTTGTTAAACATACCAGTTTATGAATATTGTTTCTTTTGGCTACTGGTCATAGATTAACATTTACACTTTCGGGTTGTTTTACATCCTATAAGTATAACATGTATCTGTTCCATGAATAGTTTCCCCAACAACTCCAACCCCCCCTCCCATACCCCAACTGCAGGTCGCTATTAGTGTTCTGTTGTGCATGCATGGGGCGCCACTTTTAAATTATGGTGTTAATTCTCATCTCTCGTGTTGCTAGTCGCCCCAATTGATCCCCTAGAAGTCTTCCCGACTTCGCTGAATTTACTCAGCTGGTGGCATCTGCGCTAAATCCAGTTCTGGGCTTTGTCACATTAGGCATCCCTGTCGGGACTGTCGCCGGCGTCGAATCGCCTGATTCCAAAATGGGGTGTTGCATACACTCAACCAGAGCTTCCCAGACCCTGGCCCATTCGATTTTTGCCTATCCCCCTCCGTGCATTTCTAAGCAGGATCCTACCCTCACAGCTCGCCCATTTCTCCAGTTCCCGTTTCCATCTTGCAAGGTACGGCCCCCCCGGTGCTCTCCATCGGCGTAATTTCACGCTTGGCCAGGATATAGGCCAAATCCTGAAATTTATCAGTAACCCTTGTTTTAGACGTGTGGGGGAATAGGTTAAGAAAGCAGTGCGCCGGCTCGCATGGAACCTCCTTGTCGATTATTCTTGCTGTTTCAGCCGTCACTTCCTGCCAGAATGTAGACAGCCCTGGGCACCCCCCTGTGGAAGCGGATTATTTAAAACCCACTGGTGCAGGGGTCACCCTTAGTCCACGGGTTCTTAACAAGTAAGGAGGAATCGACACTTGAGTGAAGTACAAACCATAGGTCATTTATTAGCATTCATGAATGGGGGCCTCGTCCGACAAGCACCATGGAGATACTCGAGGAGAGAGCACACTGAACAATGGTTACATGGGTTTTTATAGCAAAAGATCACAAACCAGGAACGCCCAGAGGTAAATAGAACTTTGGGAAAAACACACAAATGAGGTATCGGTAAGAATCGACAGCCTTGGTGCCTTGTGCAATTGTCGCGTCCTGAAGCTGCACAACAAGATATGCTATCTGGGTAAACTTTACTTGAGGCTTTACCATTGTCTGAAAAACCCCAAGCAGACGCCAGCTGTTCTTTTGCGCTGACTCTGCATGTATACACAGCCTACAATGCCCCAATCTAGATTCTTTACTCATGTTTATACAAATGCAGTGTCAAGGATAGAGCCATGCTGAAAGCAGGGCAGGGGTGAAAAATGGATGAGGCATAGCTTAATCAAAAAACAAGGGACTCAGATTTTACATTTTAACAGTCCTTCCTTTTCAGCCTATGCTGAATCCATTTTTAAAAGTATATAATTGAACCTCGTATATCAATGTTCATAAGTTTGTAAATTTCAGTGTGCATCATCATTTCTCGATTCAATTCATGAACATTAATTGGGGGAGGTTTAATATTATTACAGGTGGTTATACAAGCTGTACATATCGTAGGGGCACACTGAATGCAACAACAGCAAGTAAGAAAGATGGCTCCTATTATCACTATTACCATCAATATTTTCCAGCCCCAAGTAGAAAACATACCCCAAAACCATTCTGACCAAGTCCATGTTCCTTTTTCCTGGTGTATTTCTGCAGCTATTTGGTGAAGCTTGTGTGTGGCTCAATTAACATTAAGGGCGTTTTATGTAAATATTGAACAAATGTATTGTGCTTATATATTTGGCAGTGTGAGTCCTTAAGAGAGGACAAGGTGAAGTGATAATGTTCAGATGCGGTAGGAGTAGGGGGCACTAGGCTATGAACAGGGTAATATGTTTCAAGCCTCCAAAATAGACCCAAAAATCCCAATACTAACAATGGAAAACATACAAGTATCCCTATTTTTCTCCTTTTAATCCAAAACTGTCAGCTTTTAGCGGGGGCATTCGGGGCAAGTACTTCGATTCCTCCTAATAGGTCAAAAAAACACCTTCCCAAAGGGCCTTCATGGCAGATTGACAACTCTACCCATTTCAACCTAATCTATATACAAATACCTATTTCAGAAGAACACCTAACATTATTCCCTATACTGATCTTTTATATTCAATTTGTATGTTTCTTAACCTTCCTTCCTCTTACTGTAGTATTTGATGTTTGATTGCCAAGGTAACAAAGAGTAGCGTAACGATCAGGCAGAAACAGAGCAATGTAATCTCAATTCTCCCAAAATTCCCTCACTACTCTATCAGAGAGCATTAAGTCCCAAGTGTCTTTTGCTTCAAAGCCTCACTGGCAAGCTTATGTACCGGTCCGGACGTTGGCGGTCTTGACCACCAGCATGGGTTGCTACCTCTCCAGAGATAGTTTCTTCAATCAAAGTCTATAGTTCTTTTCGGCCCTTGGCCGCATTTTGTATCGGGGCTGAACAATGTCAGGATGCTCAAACAGAATCTGTTCATCTGGGTCAGGCATGATGGCAGCAAGTTATTGTTCCAATGACACCACTTCACCATGTTTCAAAAAGATCACCATCCCCAAAAGGCACTTGCTGAGAGATCTGATCATATTCAAAATCAGGTATTCCTCTTGTTATCCACTGATCATATGTCAAAGGGAGTGGCGCTTGCTTTCTCCACATCACTGGCATGGATCCAGTGTCTGTGCCCTGTGCACTTAACAGTAGTCTGAGTGGTGATGAGAACTTGCACTGGACCCTTCTAGCATGGCGCAAGGCTGGACTTCCTCTGAAACTGTTGGGTAAAGACAGTCTCTAGGCCTCAGCTTGTGACCTGGACCTTTAAGACTGGAAGAGAGACTGGCCTTCACCTGTGAATGGATCAAATGCAAATCTTTAGTCAACACAGTAATCAACAAGAAAAGTATATTCAATGTCAAATTGTCTTTGATCTTGGTACACCCTATACATTTGACGGCCTCCCCATAACCACCTCAACTGGTTGCAAGACCTCGAAGGGCAGATCTGGGGGTGCAAAATATCCTGTTGAAACAGGGTAACTTTTCCTGTGTTATAAGTATGGCACATCATGCACCTCTTGACATAGAACTCTGCCACCCTGGGAATCAGATTATTGAACCATACATAATCTGACGTGGCCACTATTCCTTGAGGACTGATGTGGGCTGAACTGTGGGCCATGGTAACAATAGCATTCACATAACAATTTGGAAGCATTCATCTTTGCTTTCCTGACAGATCTATCCAACATCCTGTCGCATCCTGACACCCATATCTTTTACACTGTTCCTTCTCTTCCTCCGTAGCTTCTTCCTGTACTTCCCTAATGCAATCTAGAGTCTGATTAAACATAGGCACTTCTGGTGTCCATCTAGCTGTCCCTACAATATACATTAAACTATACTCTAAATAGGCTGTTCGTTTAGCTGTTTCATTGGCAAAAGTATTTCCCTGTATTACCTCATCTATAATTTTCTTGTGGACAAAACATTTAACAATAGCAACTCTTTTTGGTAACATCAAGGTATCCAGTAACTTTACTATTCGTTCCCCATACTGTATCTTATCACCATGCAAAGTAAGAAAGAAAAAAAAAAAACCTTTTTTCCAGAGCCGTCCGAATCAGTGGGCAACTCCAAAGGCATATATATTGATATTTACAGTCAAATCTTTACTTAATTCACAGGCTCTAGTCAAAGCTGTCAGCTCCACAGATTGCGCTGACATTTGTTGTATTTTACATAACTCAACCACAGATTTCAAGGGAGTAACTGTATAGGCCGCTGTACTAGAGCCATCAGGTAGTTTGTAACATGAACCATCCACGAACAGTTCCCCTAGTGGGTCATATATAGGGGTATCTGTCAGGTCTACCCATCCCTTAGTCTCCTCAGTAATAAATATGCAATCATGCTTCTCATCTTGTTGGGACTCCGAAAGGGGCAGTACAGTGGCTGGATTCAAAATGTTACAGCATTTCAGAGTGATGTTTGGCGCAATAAGTGTCAACTCATACCCTGTTAATATCGCACTGGTCAGGTGCTGGGTCTGAATTTTTTTTTTTTTTCTTTCGATATCCACTAAATGTGGTACCATAACTGTCAAATTGTGACCTTAAATATACATTTCAGATTGCTTTATCGCAGTGGGGTTCAATGTGGAGGAGAAATATGCGCATAACCTATTCCTTCCTACATGGGACCATGCCGAGCTGCAACCATCTTTTGCGTGCACAAATTTGTAATAATCAGATTTTACCTAAAGCAGGAGCATTACATAAAGCATTTTTCAATTGCAAAAAAACAGCTTCACACTGATTAGTCCAAGGAAGCGCATGCATATGTGCTTTAATGTTAAAGCAAGCAGGGGTTTTGCAATTAGTGAAAAATTTGGTAATAAACGCACAGATATTAGATTGAGTCAGTGGTTTCTGCAAGTTCTGCACCAATTATATCCTATGTTGGTGTAGCGTCTTACCCCCCTTCGACAGGAGGAGACCTAAATAGGTAACCTTCTGTTGACAATACTGTAATTGGAAAAGAGATACTTTGTCCCAAGGAGGCTAAGTGATGCAATAATTTCGCTGTAGTCTGTTTGCAACCTTCTGCTGCATTGCTATGTCTCCAATGAGTGGCTCGTGAGCTAGCAGTAGATCACCAGGTACCTGTGAGTAGCTCTCCTGTGTGCAGTCCAACCTGTATTTTAAAAATAAAACTCATGCATTCAAGACAACATTTCTTTTGTATTTTCACAACTCATAAACTGATGTCTACAGAAAAATAGTTGACATTTTGAAAATGTACTTACAGCTATTTCAGTTGGAGATATTTATTACTCATAATTATATCTTGGCGCAAGGGAGTATTGCAGCTATTGTTTGTATCTAGTACCCATGTAATATTTCCGTTCAAATTGTCAAAGCCTTTTTTTTTTTTTTTTTCTTTTTCATTACTGCTGAAAACCTTGGCTAATGCACCAATGTGATCACAACTAACACCATAGAACTCAAGGAAGCCGAGAGCTTCCCTTTCTGCTTCCAGTTAAACAGCAGCACTACGTTTGCTGGAGTAATTCTCTACAGACCCCCTGGCCCTATCCTCAAATTTTTAGACACGTTAGGGGAAAGTATCAGTTCCCTAGTGATTAGATATTCTAACTTCACCATCTTGGGAGATTTTAATATACACTTAGAAGCTCAAAATATCCCCAATACAAGACAATTTTCGGAAATCATCAGCACCATGGGACTTCGACAATTGATTGAGGTCCCCACACATGATGCTGGACATACCTTAGATGGTATCTGTACTAATATGACCAGCTTATCCGTAGAGCATCCTATTACAATTACCTGGTCAGATCACAAGTATATTCCATTTAAAATTGATCTGAAAAAAACTCAAGCAGGGAATTCCCGGGGACCACATGACCCCACGGGGAGTCGCAAGTGGAATAGCATGCTTAACTATCCCGAGCTTCTAACAAAGGCCGAAGCAGGAAAACCCACTCTTAGGGGCATCCCATCTATTGACAATGATAGGTTCAATGAGTGGATGACATCCCTTGCAGATAGCTTAGCCCCAATTGCTTGCTCCAGAAAAGGCCCGATCAACAAGAAAAAACAGGCTTCTTGGTTCACCCCCCGTTTAAAGGAATTACAAGGACAATGTAGGAAATTGGAAAGAATCTGGAGACGAAGCTATGAAGCAGTAGACCATATCCCATTTAAAGCAGCTCTCAGACATTACCACCATAATATTAAATTGGAAAAAATGTCATTCTACTCCAACCAAATTAATCAAGCAGGAGAAAACCAAAAAACAATTTTTAACATCGTACAAACCTATATTAAACCTAAAATACTTGATCAAGAAATCATACCATCAGTGTTTGTGCGATAAAATTGCTGAATATTTTGAAAACAAAATCACTGATCTGAGGAAAGACTTCACGGAGACCATTCTCCTGGCCAATCAGCCTACATCTTTAGGGGCCACAGGAGAATTCTCCTGCTTTCAAGAAATCAGCATGGAACAATCAAGACAAGCCATTCTCACCTGCAAATCGGGCTCTCCTTTTGATCCCTGTCCTCCTAGAGTACTACATGCACTTGTGGACATTATTAATCCGTCCTGTTGTATTCCTCTTAGGGTGTCCATAACGGGCTTTCCAATATCATGTCCTTATATAGGCACAATTCGCCCTGCCCTTATATAGGCATAGAATCCCAGGCCTTATTTAGGCATTAAACCGTGCACTCCAAATACAGGCATGGTCTCTGACATCCGTCCACCCTAACGTCACAACGAGTTCATGAAGAACAGACCCTTAGGCTGCGGGAGTTTCCCTAGCCCAGGACTATTGATTTCTTCAAGGCCTCATCTATTATGCATGAACCATTATTCCTTAGGGGTTCATTCATGACGTCTTTCGTTGTCCAATTCACGTCAATGCTAACATTCCTAAGGTACTCGCAGGTATAAATATACCTTCCCTAGCCCCTGTAAACTAGAGGAGACCTCGACTTCAGAGGAGCCCGTATCCCGGCCTGACGCACTGAGAAGACGCTGCCATTCCCTGCATGCAGAGAGCCCAGCTTCCAGCTTCCAGTGATCTGACTTCCCTTGCGGGGTGTTGGAGTTCGAATCTGGCAAAGAGATTCCAACCTCTCTCATTCCTCAGGTATGGAGCTGATAAGAACCTAGAGAGACTCTTGGCATACTAGGCTTAACATACTCTTAGTATACCATAGTAAGGAATACTTCACCTACTTCATACCTCGTCCTACACCTAGGTTAGGTACATTGGGGTAGAACTAGCTTAGCACTGCATCGTATGAGTACTTTCATTTTTAGTCTGTGTTATTTATGTAACAGCATTTGTACTAAAAGATAATGCTATCGCAGTATTATTTATTTCTACTGCTCACCCTGTACATTATTTCTCGCATACTGTCTTGTGATCGTAACAGCACATTATACTTACACCAGAAACAAGACTGTTCAATAAATCTTTTATTGAAAACGCCCGTCTATTATTTCTGTGTAACTCTGAGGAAAACTAAGCATGCACGATTGAGCTGAGTGAAATAGTTATCTAGTGTTTCCACGACTCTGGGACACGTTCTGATTCTAAAAGGGAAACATATTGGTCATGTTTTGCGGCTGCCAGAAACTACTCCCTTCTTGTTGTCAAGGAGTTTCTAGTGGCCTCTGAGCTAGCTGGCACAAGTAATTAAGTTTAATATACTCGATAGGGACATACTGACCTTAGTCCTATGTCAAACCTATAGGATATATTATTCCAATGCGCAGAGCCTATTAGGGAAATAGGAGATACACTACATGGCGCCCAACGGTTTGGTAAGGAGGTAATTCAACGTTAGATACTGAGTAACTCAGCCGTGCTTTTTTCTCTCAAGACCCCTACCCATATACTCCAAAAGACGTCTGGAGTGGGCAGGGTTAAGTATCCACCACGGCTACATAGGGCAGTACCCTATATATAAGCTGTTTGGTTTGCTCAACGTTGAAGGATACAGAGTTCCAAAATATTGTGCACCTTATCTTTGTTTCCTTGAAACTTGTTCCACATTTTACAAAAAACAAAATGCCTGACGGAGACAATAACACCGAAAACGGTGGAGCTGCGGCTGATCCAGGCGAGCTGCGGCTGATCCAGCCCAAGCAGCAGTTTTTAACCTTACAGGTTTAAATGAAACTGAGGAGGGTGTTGTTCACATCCCTCAAAACTTAAGAAGAGCCATAACTCTAAAACTTATAAAACATGGCCTATCGCCAAGAGGAGGTAGAGCAGTTTTCGTGATAGAGGCACATGAATCATTTCAGACAGAGGTATTCTATTCATGGGTACTACTTCCTGAATGCAATCCAACATCACAAACATTTCACTTCTACAAAGAAGATGATCTACCAGAGGAATACATTCCTTTCGAGGATATTGAAATTCCATTAACATACCCAGAGCATCAGCTCTGGTTTAAAGGCGCCCTAAAACATCACAAAAACATTACCAGGCTCGGTCCACTAGGTACACCAGGAGCAACATGGCCGATTTTAGCCGGCTACACACCTCATCCTGAACTGGATATAATGACAGATGAGGAATTACATACTCAAATAAAAGAGTTAATAAAAATTTACAGACAATTGGTCCAATATGTCATGCGGACTTTTACAGTCCGACCACCATTGACCTATCCAAATCCAACTCCCCAACAGGGGAATACACTAAAAATTACACCACAGACTCTCAACTCGGTCATGGGTAAAATGCCCACAAAACGTGAGCAAATTCCGTTTTGGATAGCTCAAAAAATTACTCAAATCGAAGCAGTATTTCCAAATACTAGCTCGCATGAGAAACACAGAATCCTAACAATCAGTTTACCGATGGGGGATCACACCACAACTGGAAGACTGCACCACTTGGGGCTCAGTCTTTGCTGCCATCTATACTAAAACACATGGTATTCCGTCAATTGCAGTAATACCTGATGTCCTAAAACAAATTCAAAACGAATACGGGGCAGAGCATGCTCTAAATTTAGGTATGAAATTACTGAAAAATTTCGACCAGGTCTCAACAATAATATTATCTAATATTAAAGGGGAGGCAGCAGCAGTTGCGATCCGCCAAAAATTGAGGGAATTCGATGTTACAGAACATCAAACTGAGCTACCCAGAATAATAGAACAATCTTATGCAGAATTAGGCAGAGATAGTTTGGGTGGAAGACCACTGAAACCAAAACTATCAAAGTCCTGAGAAGGACTCAATAAAACAAACTCCTACATCTTCTAAAAAGAAGTGGGAGTCTACTAAACAAAAATCAAACGAGAAACGTTCTCAATCCCGAGGTAGGTCTCCTCAAAAGGAGCCCTCTGAAAGGAGGTAGAACCTCAGGAATAGGGATAATTTGAGAAAACCTGATAGGTATCATGATACTGATACACGTTCCTCTCGTCCCTTTCAGATCTCACCACAGACTTCGGAAAGAAGAGGACGGACGGAACACAGAGAAGAACGCGTGACATCGAAAGACGACAAACACGCTTCAAAAACAAAACCTCAATTCTCAAAAAAGAAGGTAGCAGGCCTGAAGATCAGACATGCCGAGAATACAGAGAACACAACTCAAGAACGGAGAATGGGCTCAGACCATGCTGGACAGTGCAGCAGAAGTCACAATAGTTCGCCAGAACCTGAGGGAACTTCTGGAGATAGTGGACTTGAATGAGTACATCACAGTTGAGACTGTAGACACCAGGGTTAGTACTCCACAAAGGTTATTTGAAATAACACTCCGGATGGAGGGAGACAAACCTAGACAGGTGAAAGCACTTTTTTGGGAAAGACTATCAAGAGGCTATGACATACTTCTAGCAGAAAAAGACTGGCCACCACAATTTGTCAGGGAGTGTCCACACGGTGAGGACATTATTATGCCTGCCTTCTCCAACCATATACCAACGCATCTAAAATATACATATGCCAGGAAATGGGCAGTGGCCCAGGCCCCAGCATTATATAAAAATCATGTAGGATGGGATGAGGATTCACCTCACCATAAAATACATCTGAAACATGAACCAACTGCACAAAGGCAGTACCCAATAAAGCAAGAAGCTAAAAAACAGCTCAGGGAGATCTTAGATCAACTTGAATACCAAGGGGTGATTGAAACATGCACCTCCTCAATGAACAATCCTTTGTTTCCTGTCTCCAAACCAGACAAAACATATCGTCTAGTTTTGGATTACAGACACCTAAACACTTGTTCTAAAACTTTTGCAGTGCAAAATGCACATAGCACAGCATTAATGAATAACATTGTGCGTAAAAAATATAAAACCACATTAGACATCTCAAATGGTTTCTTTTGTCAAAACATAGCACCTAAAAGCAGGTACTTAACAGCATTCTCCATAATGGGGACCCAGCGTCACTTTTGTCGACTCCCACAAGGGTTCAAGAATAGCCCAGGTTTATTCTCAGCGAGGGTAATGGAGTTACTACAAATTTATGACAATGAGGCATTGTCCTATGTCGATGACATTTATCTGACAGACGATGACCTGGAAAAACACTTGAACAGGGTGAGCACCATTATACTGGGATTCGCCTCTGAGGGTTACAAATTCAACTTTAAGAAGTCTAGAATTGCCCATCTCAATGTCCTATTTCTAGGATATGAGCTTTCAAGTGAAGGCAAGAGCTTGGCAGCTAACTTTCTAGAAAAGTTTGCGCTCCTCCAACCTCCAAAAACGCTAAAAAATTTACAATCAATCCTGGGTTTCTTAAATTTTGGAAGAACATACATTCTAAACTACGCAGAAAGGGTTAAACCTCTCTACGCATTAATCAAACCTGATTTTTCAATCAAAAACTGGACACAGGAACACACAGAAATTTTACGTTCACTCCAGGCTAACATGTTAGCAACAAATCACTTACAAACACACGTAAGTGAACGAAATTTGGTGATCCGAATAATTTCGGGTCAATGCGGATTCACCTACTTAACTTTCAATGAGGGTGAAAAAATACCAATAGCGTATAAATCACACTTGTACACACAAGCGGAAATGCGCTTCAGTTCTACAGAAAAAATTCTAACAGCAGTCCAAACCGCTGTAGCAAAAGAAAGAGCCTTAGCCCAAGGGAAACGCATTATTATCGTAACCCCAGTACTTGCTTTAGAAGCGGTTACAAAAGCAAGCATTCCAAATGCTAAAGCATTGCATCCAAGATGGATACAATGGGTTAATTCTCTTGCTGCAACAGATGTTGAATATGTTTTTGATCCAGATTTGAAAACACAAGCATTCCTGCAGTATGAACATGAATGTCCCCTGCCTACTGAAATTCTGCCTCTCGATCAGTACGAATTCATAATTTACACTGACGGATCCGCACAACCCGCAATAGGGTGTAAGCAAGCTTACAGTGCGGCATGTGCTATCGTTAAAGGTCGCATGCGAAATGGCATCTTCGGACCTATGGTCACAAAAACGCAGTCTCTAGGAGATTGTACAGCTCAGCGAGCTGAACTACAAGCTTTCAAACTGGCACTTGAAAGTACAGATCGAGAATTCCCCACACTAATTGTGTGCGATTCCTTTTACTGTGTGCAGTCGTATAATGAATATATACAAAACTGGCTTGAAAATGGTTTCAGAGATGCAAAAGGTGGCACAATAAAGCACAAAATGCTTTGGGAACAAGTAGTTCAGTTGAAAAACGAACTACCAAAGGCTCACGTGATACACACACACTGAGTCATCAACGTGATGGCGTTCACGTTGCAGGGAATTCATTGGCTGACGAAGCCGCAAAGGGGGCTGTGCAAACGGCTTCCGTAGCTGCGATCACTCGTTCAAAAACAAAAATAGATGGTGAGATAATGTTGGCTGTCGATGCTTCAAGCAAAGGCAGCAGTGCAGCGTTACCAAAAAAGTTTCCTCTCAAGTACTCTTATGTAATTGATGCGAACAACGTTCCTTTTGCTCGAATCCCTGGAGTGGGGGATAGGGTAATTCCAAACCAGGAACGCAGATTAGGACTAATCCTAGCAGCACACGAAGGGATAGCTTCTGCCCATGCAGGTGTTTCTGCAACAGTATCTTTACTCAAGCAAAGATATTGGTGGCCTGGCATTAGAAAACAAACAAAGAACTATGTTTTAGAATGTGATATATGCCAACAGATGAAAGTCTCCACAGTGAAACGTCCTGCGCAGACACCCCTGTTAATTTCAGACAAACCATTAGCTTGTGTTTACCTGGACCACTGCGGTCCCTTGCACAGGGACGGTAATTATAAATATATCATGGTTGCAGTGGATTCATGCTCTAGGTTCCTATGGTTATGGCATCAGCGCTCAGCTGACGCTCGAACTGTTATAAAAGATTTGCGAGTCTTTATCGGCATATACGCAATAGGCACGCTACATTCTGACCAGGGTCCTGCGTTTAGCTCTAGGGCTTACAAAGACGCCATGGCCAGTCTGGGCGTTGCATTGCGGTACTCCTCTCCATTCCATCCTGAGGGAAATTCGGTTGTGGAAAGGAAAAACCGGGACATAAAGCAGTCTATAACAGCTAGAGTATTAGGCTCGGGTGACGGGTGGGTCAAACACCTTAGTGGAGTTCAACGTGCACTTAACAACCTGCCAAGAAGTTCTCTAGGGGGGTCACTCCATATGAGGTCCTATTTGGGACAAGAATGTGGGTACCAGACTTAGAAAACGTAGGCACAGTGGTGGAAAATAAACCCTTTGATATCAAAGATCGTTTGGCTGTTTTACAGGACTTAAACAAATTAAGAACCAAACAAAGCAACGTATTCCTACAGCCAACCACCACTGGGGATCAAAAGGCTGTCCCAGCAAGGCCTGTCTGGATTCCAAAAGTTGGGGATCTAGTCAGAGAAAAGATTGCGGACAAGAAGGAATTTGGACCTTCTTACAGACAACCAGTACCTGTCCTAGCAGTTCAAGGAACAAGAACAGTACTACTGCCGCCCCTTGCTGGAAGAAAGGAGAAAAGATTTGTGTCCATCAACCTCATCAAACCACAGTATGTGGCCAATACTAAATAGTAGGCCTCGTGGACTCCGACCTAGTATCAAACGCACTCCTCTCGCTACTATCCAAGAGGTTCATACTGAAAGACTGATAACCATCGAGAATTCAGCTGAAACAGATGAAGGACTAAGCAACAATGCTATGGAAATCATCCCTCTTGAAGAACAAGTAACAGTTCGTCCAAATACACCTGTCTACACCAACGTAACAAGTGATGAACTGGTTCCAGTGATTTCTACAAATCCTGATGCAATTCCAACAATTGACAGAACTGCTTCTGGCTACTTCATTAACTTTGATACGTTCTCAGAAGATCCGAGTGAACCTGAAACGACGCCAGTGTCATTGAAATTCAAGCAGCAAATACAAGACTTTCTTCACTTTCTGAAAAAGACTTATTTGGTTTCTCCATGGATTGAACTCTGGATTACATCTGGACTTTTTGTTTTCCTGCTCTGGCTAGCTTTGGTAACAACTGTAAGCGTGCTTATAAGTGGCAGATACATCCATGTGAACACTGAAGGAAAAGACGTAAATGTACTTTTGAAACCTCATAAATCTTCCCATCGTGAAGCAAGAGACTTATCAGTGAACATCACAGCTGTTCCTATACACAATGGTATAGTGTGTGACAAAACAGATTTTGATATATTCGGTCCGACGGAAGAATTGAACATTCTGATGATTGGGACTTTGAAACTGTGACTGACATTATGTTTGACCTAGAACAATCTGCTGCATTTTCTAAAAATGAATATTTAGTGGGTTCATCAGACTATGAACAACTGAATTGTTATAACCACTATGGTCATCATTATTTGCATAAATCTGCATATCCAAGAAATGTGTTTAACGAATGGGAACATTGTCCTACACCACCTAAAGGTAGTTCAAAAACATTTGCCAGTAAATTTCCATATTTTTCAGGTTACAATACATCTGATCCAGAAATGTTTTACTATAAAAATGTAAACAAAACAGGACTGAAAATTATGTTAACAAATACAAAACAGATTTATTCTGCAATATTTAATACCCAACTGTCTAGACAAGGTTTCGACTTTTGGAAAGACACAATAGACACAAAAACGTTGTGGGGTACTAAAGAATTGCAAGTACAGGGGATAGAAGCTTTATTTAGAGCCTGCATCATCCCTGAACAAATAATGTTTTTGAATGAAACTATCCAACAAACATCTTGTCTTGGATTAGCCAAGATAAAAGAGATGAACACACCTTCTGTACCAACTCCTGCAAAAAATAATGAAACACAGGCAGTGGTGACAGTAGACAATATACTACAACTCAACCGATCTAATCCTGATTGGAAAAAATGGTTGATCTGGCCCACAGACACGAATAACTGTCAGGAAAGATTCCTGAATAAAACTCCGGGTTTTACCATTCATAGGCCAGACCCAAGATACGTCCAAAGACAACATCCGGGGGTAGTAACAACATACAGTGTAGGGAAATTATGCCTCGATTGGCTGCATACATCTACACTACAGGATGTAAAACAACACTTATCCTTACTTGCAAAAGACGCAGATCTTAGGGATTTCTTGCTTGGACCAAGAAAACCGCGTCCAAAACGTTTCATATATGCCGGTATTTATGCTGCTTATAATGAAGCTTGGAAGGTATCACAGATAGAGGCCGCAGAACGAATACGTGAACTTGATCGTATTAATTTAGAGAAAACACTCTCTGTGGTCGACAATGGGTTAACAACTTTGTCCTCCAGAATATATTCATTGGATGGCATTGTATCCTCTATCGACATTCTAGAACAAGATTTGGCGATGTTACAACAAGGCCAATCTCAATTACGTTCTATTATGTTATTAAGCTGGACGCTGCAATCATTGCGAGCGGGCTATGTGCCTTGGCGTTTCATCAACACAACGGCTCTGTTTGCAGAATACAATCTAACTGATAAACAGATCGAAATGGCACAAAGAGGAGCAAAGTATACAGTGCTGAGCATTGAAAAACTGGAAAAGTTACCATTCACAGTGGCAGAAAAACCAGCTACAGAATGGCTTATTCATGGTAAAATTACACTACCTGTGACTACTTTTCAGTTTCAGTATTGCCTCAGACAAATGCAAGCAGGCAAATATGAAAGGTTGGGTAAGGAATACATTAAGAAATCTTGGGCTTTACCGTATACATATAGATGTTGGAGCGGGGATCGTGAAGTGTTTTTAAGCGGTAAAAACTGTAAACGTGCACTAAACGGTTCACTTGTATGTCAGGACATTTCCTTGCACGGGGCTTGTAATGGTTCTGTGGCAAATTTGTCTTGCCATCAGCAGGGTACACCAGCTGCTGTGATTAATCCAACGTTCGGACAACTTTCAAATGGGAGTTACCTCATGTTGAATGATCAGAGTTGCTGTGGCATGCTGCCAGGTATCCCATATCTAGTAACGGTCAACTCCAGGGTCACTTGCTGTATGCAAGTATTGTTTGCCCCAATAGACGCAGTCAGGGAGTCTCCTCTATGGCCTTCGCTGAACGTCTCTTTTATAAGATTTGATACTTTAAGCAGAATGAAAGCCATGCTTTTACAACAAACGGTGCCTTTGACCTCGGCCAAAGAAACCTATGATCTGCAAATTGCAAGGACTTCGGCTGAGATACAGACTTTAATACGTACAAACTGCCCTATACATTTCGTGGAAATGATAGGACGAATTTTCAACATGTCTGATACAACAGGAATTGTACATGTATTTAAGGGCATCTGCTCGGGTCTGTTAGCACCTTTCCAGGCAATACTCTGAATCATCCCGAACTTTGCACATTCGGTGTTTGGTGGCATACCATTAATTCTAGCACTTGTTGCCGGAATTCTATTTCTCTTCCTGCTATTGCGCTATGGCCAGCCAATTCGCCGACATCACTCCGAGCGACATGGAGAAAGCTCTCCTTGAACGAAAGTGCCGTGAGCAAATAGTACAGCTTTTGGGCATAAATCGTCTACGGGACCTTAATACCACATGGTTCCTGTCCTTTAGACCAATCTGGCAAGATTGCATCTTACCTGTTCTACGATGCCTGCTATGCGGGGTAGAATGCGTGTTCGACACCTGTCTAACATTTCCATCGGATGCGCCAACGGACGTCGATACTCTGCTGGACCAGATAACGGCCCGTGGTATGTGTTGTCCCCAGCGGCTTCCTATCCTGATGACAGCGTTCATTGAGATCTCACAGACGCTTCCGGCAGCTGCTGAGGTACGAGAAAGAACTACAGGCACACGGGTAACAACGGACGCGAACATTGCGACAATTGAAAGCAATGCTTCACATCTCTGTGCAATTAACCTGCTTCACGAGGTGTTCCAACTCACACCAACTACAGTGGATGATGTTTTGTCTATAGAAATAGATGATCTAATGTTTACACCAGATCCGTAAACTAACTCTGATTCAGCATACAGTGTTCCAGAAATACAGCAACAATTTGGCCTTCATTTTTCAAAAACTTGAACTCTACCAAAAATTGAACTTTTTCCCATTTTTTCGAAGGAAAATGGAACTTCAATCTGCTTAAAGTAGAACCAGCCTTATAGTACAGACTTGGCGGTCCTTCCAAAGACATTTAGTCATCTTATGTGTCTAAAAACAGTTCATTTAATTTTCCTGACATGAAATGACTTTGATTTTTGAACAACTTATCGATCATTTTCTGTCACATGTAAATATTACTGCTTATTTCATTCCAATTGCATTTATTTTCGAACTTTATGCCTGAAATGATTAGCAATGCTTCGAATGAACAGTACCTTTTTTGCATTCTAATATGTTTTTTTTTAAATGCCTTTTTAAATGGTTTTATGAAATATTTTAGAAATATGCGGTACTCCATTTTTATGTTTAGCATTTTAAATGTTTAGCATTTATGTATTATCGTATACACGAAAGTGGAGTGGTTGTTGTATTCCTCTTAGGGTGTCCATAACGGGCTTTCCAATATCATGTCCTTATATAGGCACAATTCGCCCTGCCCTTATATAGGCATAGAATCCCAGGCCTTATTTAGGCATTAAACCGTGCACTCCAAATACAGGCATGGTCTCTGACATCCGTCCACCCTAACGTCACAACGAGTTCATGAAGAACAGACCCTTAGGCTGCGGGAGTTTCCCTAGCCCAGGACTATTGATTTCTTCAAGGCCTCATCTATTATGCATGAACCATTATTCCTTAGGGGTTCATTCATGACATCTTTCGTTGTCCAATTCACGTCAATGCTAACATTCCTAAGGTACTCTCAGGTATAAATATACCTTCCCTAGCCCCTGTAAACTAGAGGAGACCTCGACTTCAGAGGAGCCCGTATCCCGGCCTGACGCACTGAGAAGACGCTGCCATTCCCTGCACGCAGAGAGCCCAGCTTCCAGCTTCCAGTGATCTGACTTCCCTTGCGGGGTGTTGGAGTTCGAGTCTGGCAAAGAGATTCCAACCTCTCTCATTCATCGGGTATGGAGCTGATAAGAACCTAGAGAGACTCTTGGAATACTAGGCATACTAGGCTTAACATACTCTTAGTATACCATAGTAAGGAATACTTCACCTACTTCATACCTCGTCCTACACCTAGGTTAGGTACATTGGGGTAGAACTAGCTTAGCACTGCATCGTATGAGTACTTTCATTTTTAGTCTGTGTTATTTATGTAACAGCATTTGTACTAAAAGATAATGCTATCGCAGTATTATTTATTTCTACTGCTCACCCTGTACATTATTTCTCGCATACTGTCTTGTGATCGTAACAGCACATTATACTTACACCAGAAACAAGACTGTTCAATAAATCTTTTATTGAAAACGCCCGTCTATTATTTCTGTGTAACTCTGAGGAAAACTAAGCATGCACGATTGAGCTGAGTGAAATAGTTATCTAGTGTTTCCACGACTCTGGGACACGTTCTGATTCTAAAAGGGAAACATATTGGTCATGTTTTGCGGCTGCCAGAAACTACTCCCTTCTTGTTGTCAAGGAGTTTCTAGTGGCCTCTGAGCTAGCTGGCACAAGTAATTAAGTTTAATATACTCGATAGGGACATACTGACCTTAGTCCTATGTCAAACCTATAGGATATATTATTCCAATGCGCAGAGCCTATTAGGGAAATAGGAGCTACACTACAGTCCATAAATCAAATAATCAATTCATCATTTGAATCCTCCAGTGTACCAGACAATTGGAAGATTGCGGCGGTAAAACCCCTTCAAAAAAAGAAAATCGCGGACCCTACCACCCTCTCTAATCTCAGACCAATCTCACTGTTACCATGGCTGAGTAAACTAGTGGAAAAATTGGCCAACAAACAACTTAATGACTTCCTGCTGAAGGAAAATATCCTTCACCCAAAACAATCTGGTTTCAGACCCGGCGATTCGACAGAATCAGTGCTGCTTCACACTACGGAAACGCTAAAGCTTGCCTTAGATCAGGGCAAGGATGCAGTACTGGTTCTGTTGGATTTATCGGCCGCGTTTGACACGGTCTCCCACGACATTCTGCTAGATAGACTTGCGACCAGTGGCATTACCAATAAGGCGCTTGCCTGGTTTTCTTCTTTTTTAGAAGATAGACGCAACATAGTCACCCTCGGCCACCATAAGTCTGCAGAAAAACAGCTACTATCGGGGGTGCCACAGGGCTCTTCTTTAAGCCCAACGCTTTTTAATCTTTATATGACCCCACTGCTTGTCCTGATAGACTTATTCGATGTCGAAGCTATTACATATGCAGATGATACACAGATCATCCTCACCCTTGACAAAAACTCCACCATAGCGGAAGAAAAATTCTATCACTGCCTAACGGCAGTTATGAACTGGATGAAACTCAACCATCTGAAATGTAACAGCCAAAAAACTGAAATCATGCTGTTCGGGAAAACCAATCTCTTTACGCCCAGTCAATGGTGGCCTGAAAATATGGTTCCACCTCCAAACACGGCAGACACAGTACGGAACCTATGGATTAAGTTTGATCCCTCCTTATCTTTCCACAGCCAAGCACTGGCTGTAGCAGGCATGTGTTTCCATACCATAAAAATCTTGAGAAAGTTCCTGGACCTACTACCCATGAATGCTAGGAAAACAGTTGCTTTGGCACTAGTTCTTTCGCGTTTGGACTACTGTAACAGCCTGTCTGCAGGAGTAAATAAAGCTGTTTTAAAAAAGTTACAGGTAGTCCAGAACACAGCGGCCAGGTTGGTGCTTAGGCTACCCAGAGGATCCCCTTCTACAGCAGCACTTCAACGACTGCATTGGTTACCAATCCACAAAAGGATCCTGTTTAAAGTTTTAACTGTCACCTATAAAGTAATAAAAGCATCGGGGCCGACATACCTCAGGTCCAGAATACGCCCCTATATCACACAATGCCTTTTGCGATCATCTTCGGGTAATTATCTAGTAGTCCCCAGCTACTGTCTGAAAACGAAAGGAGGCAAAACCATAGCTGTTCTAGGAACCAGAGCCTGGAACAGTCTGCCGCTCCAGTTGAGATTGGCTCAATCAGAACGTCTCTTCAGGAAACTACTGAAAACATGGATGTTTTCTGCTCCCGACAGTATCGTGCTCCCCCTCATATGACACTAGGCATGATTGCAGGTCCTCATATCTAACCTCCTGCTTCATTTGCTGCTACCCTCCCGATTAATCTCTGTTAGCGCCAAGATGCTCCTTGGAGTGAATGTAGCGCTTTATAAATAAATTCATTCATTCATTCATTCACTACTGACACTCTTGGATGGGGTGGTCACTTTTTCATCACTAGTGACTTTTGGTACAGAAAATGTTGGAAACCCTTGTACTAACATTCAGTTGTTGTGAAATAGGGCTTTGAACGGGGATGCCAAAAAATCCCACAGGTGTATTAACTTTACCTTAGAAACAACAGGATATTGAGGGACTACTATCTTGTTACTTTCTCTCAAATCAATCACAAATCGATAAACTTTTATCCTGTATTCCATCCCCTCTTTTAAGGACAGGAAGAATAGGGCTATTACATACATTAGAGGAAACTTCCTCAAAGCGAGTAAAGAAATCAGGGACGGACTTGCCCTGTCTTTGGTTACAAGCAGTAAGGAGCGTCCAATCTATTTTCCGTGCCAGAATTATCGTCTTTATGTAAGTAAGTATGTTGCCAGGGAGGTCCAGTACGAGCGGATTGGGTTTTTTACCAGGCTTCCTATCCCTGTCGGCTGCTATAATGGCCGTCCAGTCTCCTCCTAAATCAACAACATGATCCTGTTTCCGGGTGAGTCGCCACATATCCGGCGGTAAGATCATGCCGAAAAACATATCAATGTCAGCTAGCGTCATAACGTAAGAGTCAATGGCTGCCTGTACTTCATCATAAAAACCTCTAGGGTTTTTCCGTATATCTGGTAAAGAGGCCTTTAAAGTGAGTACATCCTTCCTTTTCCAGGGCGTATATATCCAATTGTACAAGAAATGGGCTCTAGCATCAGGACTATTAGGGTCATCATTATCTGCATTCCCTCTTCCAGGAATGAATTATGGCGCGGCCTCCCTCACAGGTCTTATTCGAGGAGAGGAAGAGAGTTCATTACGATATCAAATTATCGTTGCTATGGCATTGTTAATTCTACTCACAGGGAAGGCTCCTATCTGACACTGTCGATTAATAGCTCTAACATCGTCGGGACCATTTTGTCCTGTAGTCATCTCCTATTGGACTATAAGCTGATCAAGCTTATTTACAAGACAAAGAAGCTCGCCCTCAGAAAAATCCTGTATCTGATCTATCATTTCTCCTACCTCCATTTCTAGATCACTCAACCAATTTAATACCATCAACCTTATCGCGTCCTGACGCAACTGAGGTACAGTAGAACGAAGAATTAGAGGGGTCAAGACAGATAAAAAAAAGTACGGGATCATCAGTCATTTCAGATGCAGTGGCCTGGGATGGAGGCGCAGTGGCCTGGGATGGAGGTGGGAAAAGATGTACCGGTACTGGTTGGAAAATAGGGAGCTGGACAACCGCGGGCAAAGGAGGTGGAGCCGGAGGTACAGCGGGAACGACATTTGGTGGTCCAGGGGGAAGGGGTGTTAAAGGGACATATGGGGGCGGGGTCGTTCAATCAATAATCCATCAATATCTGAATCCACATCTTCTTGGTGGACCTGAACTGCTACTGTTGGTCTAACTATCTATTCCTTAGATATTAATAATCTATGCTCTCGATCTAAACATTCCTGTTTCTCCTGAACTTCCTTATCCTTCAATTCCTTATACTTCTGATACTCTGTCTTCCTTTCTTGTTTCCTTTGTACCTTCGCCGCCTTGAGCTGCCGCTCCTTTACTTCTTTCCTCCACATACGCAAACTGTCAAACATAGCTGGCCTAACTTCCTTTAAAAACAATCGTTTCTCTAAATACTCGAGTTTGTGAGGGTCCATTGTTCCCTCTAATGGCCATTGCAACTGGGGATCCCCTTTTGTATATTTATTCCACAATGCATTATACATAATGGGGCAAATACCATATTTAATGTACATCTAGAAATTCGGCGTACCTTCTGGTCGCGCCGGCTGACTTGCTTCCAAAATGCTCTGCTTATCACAGCAGCAGCAACAAAACCCAAAGTGTGCTAAATACAGGCATGTTATATAAGATATAAAAACTTATAAACAGAGAGAAATGAAAAAATATTCTCACATTACCTGTAAGAAAAAATGTTAATCAATATCAAATAGCAAGTTCCAAAGAAGGTTCCAAAGAAGATTCCAAACAGATTCCAAAGAAGATTCCAAACAGATTCCAAACAGATTCCAAACAGATTCCAAACAGATTCCAAACAGATTCCAAACAGATTCCAAACAGATTCCAAACAGATTCCAAACAGATTCCAAACAAAATTCCAAACAAAATTCCAGACAGATTCCAAACAAAATTCCAGACAGATTCCAAACAAAATTCCAGACAAATTCCAAATAACCAAAAGAACCGGTTCAATACAAATCTACCTTATTTGTAGTCTTCAACTCCCACCTGTCGAACCTCCCTGATCCAAAAGAATGACCATTCGAGGGCCCCAGTCAAGGTTAGCAGCCGCCAGGAAGATCAGAGTCGGAGAGCTGAAAAATCACCTTGGACACGAGAACTAGTCTCTTCAGGTGGTGTGCTCCTCAGTGAAGTTCGTCTCACCGACACGATCTCCTTCCCCTGTCCAACTGCAAGCCCTTGATGGGGCCCCACGTTTGGGCGCCAATTTGTGGAAGCGGATTATTTAAAACCCACTGGGGCAGGGGTCACCCTTAGTCCACGGGTTCTTAACAAGTAAGGAGGAATCGACACTGGAGTGAAGTACAAACCATAGGTCATTTATTAGCATTCATGAATGGGGGCCTCGTCCAACAAGCACCATAGAGATACTCGAGGAGAGAGCACACTGAACGATGGTTACATGGGTTTTTATAGCAAAAGATCACAAACAAGGGACGCCCAGAGGTAAATAGAACTTTGGGAAAAACACACAAATGAGGTACCGGTAAGAATCGACAGCCTTGGTGCCTTGTGCAATTGTCGCGTCCTGAAGCTGCACAACAAGATTACCATTGTCTGAAAAACCCCAAGCAGACGCCAGCTGTTCTTTTGCGCTGACTCTGCATGTATACACAGCCTACAATGCCCCAATCTAGATTCTTTACTCATGTTTATACAAATGCAGTGTCAAGGATAGAGCCAGGCTGAAAGCAGGGCAGGGGTGAAAAATGGATGAGGCATTGCTTAATCAAAAAACAAGGGACCAAGATTTTACATTTTAACACCCAGAACATGTGCAGCATTTCCGCTCCCCGCATCTTGGGCATCCCACATCTTCCCTGTGGAAATATCGGTTGATGCGTTCTGGAGTGAGAGATGCCAGGTGCAAGGAGTAAAAATTGAATGTCTAAAACAGGCATTCCTCGAAACCTTGATAGTCCTGTCTAGTATGTTCTCCCAATCCTTATCTTCCATAGGGATGTCCAGGTCTATTGTCCAATGATCTCTCAGGGCCGTCAAGGCTTGGATGGAGTCTTTGCCAATTGCTCTGTAAAGGCAGGTGACTGCCTTTATAGTACCTCCTGCCGTTCCTATGTAGCCACACGTGGAGCGGTGATTAGTTTCTAGGTTGCCCGTCCCCCAGTGCCTTCGTATAGCTCCCGTAATCGCTCTATGGAGCAAAAACTGGCCTTGAGCGATGTCCCAGTCCACCCTAAATGTCTCAAACGGCAGGAGTTCCCCGTCCCTATTTAGGTCTCCTAATCTGGTGGCCCCCACCTGCATCCAGTCCTCCAGGCCCCTCCATTGTCCCCATGCGGCAGCGCTATCAGTGGGAGGACCGGTGAATAGGGTCGTCGGCTCCGCGTCTTCTGGAGGCACCTACCCCAGCACTGCCGTATCACTTTGAATTAATTTGTGCAGTCCGCAGGAGGGCACGTAAGAGCTCACCGCTCTCAGGGGTGAAGGGTCCTATTACCCTTCCTGGCGTCAGTCTCCCCGCTATCCACTGTGTGAGCCTCTGCAGCTGCCCCGCCAGGTCGTATGCTACAAAGTCAGAGACAGCTACCCCCCCTCTGCAGTCTGTCATTTCAGTGTTGTCAGGGCCACCCTTAGTCGGCCGTTCCCCCATATAAAAGATGTCATGCATGAGTCAAGTTCTGCAAATCTCATCTCGGTAACCATACAGATAGTGTGGTGAAAAAATATAGCAATCTTGGGAGAGCCACCATCTTTAATAGGGCGACACTACCAGCCACTGATAGAGGGAGGCTCCCCCAAAAAGTCATGCTGTCCTTTAAGGATCTCCGCATCCCACCTATGTTCCCTTCTTGAATGTCTAACTGGGAGTGATACATTTTTACTCCCAAATATTTGAGGCAGTGAGGTTCCAACGTCAGATCTCCCAATACATCCGGTGGGATTCTGTCCTACGTCAACGGGAAGGGGTGGGATTTCTGCCAGTTGATTCTGAGCCCTGATAGGGCCCCAAACTCCTCCATCATGTCCCTGGCCCCTCGCAGCCCCCCCCTCCCAGATCGTTCAGGAATAAGAGGAGATCATTAGCGTACAGTGCGATGTGATGCGAATGTTCTCCCAATCGTAAGCCTCTGTATCTACCAGGCCAAGGGTTCAATGGCTAAAGCGAACAGCAGGGGGGATAGGGGACACCCCTGTCGTGTACCCCTCTCTACCCGATACTGCTCCGATATTGTGCGACCCGTCCGCACCCTAGCCAGAGGCTCTGCATACAACAGAATACCCATCATATAAAACCATGCACCACCCCCATCCGCTCTAGGACAGCATACAGGAATCCCCATTCCAGGCTATCAAATGCTTTATCTATGTCTATGCAAAACACACAAGATGATGGACGGAATGCTGCACATTGGCAAACATTCACCCCCAGTCACAGATCTGAGTTTAATCCATCGTTATTTTGCTTCACCACGCCACCCCAGTTCAGACATAGCCATATGCAAATCAGTCTTGACCCTGTGCCTCATGGGAACAGTCCAGACCGAACTGCCAAGCCATGTCTTCCCTGGACCGGAATCAAGCATCCTAGGACCGGTTTCAGGCTATCAGCCTCCATCAGCCAGGATAGCTTGACTCCAGTGGCGTAGTGAGCACGGGACCCACGTCTGGGCATACCCTTCCCACTTAGGGCGAAATGCAAAACACACAAGATGATGGACGGAATGCTGCACATTGGCAAACATTCACCCCCAGTCACAGATCTGGGTTTAATCCATCGTTATTTTGCTTCACCAAGGGTTCAATGGCTAAAGCGAACAGCAGGGGGATAGGGGACACCCCTGTCGTGTACCCTCTCTACCCGATACTGCTCCGATATTGTGCGACCCGTCCGCACCCTAGCCTGAGGCTCTGCATACAACAGAATACCCATCATATAAAACCATGCCCCACCCCCATCCGCTCTAGGACAGCATACAGGAATCCCCATTCCAGGCTATCAAATGCTTTATCTATGTCTATGGCAAATATCGCCCCCTCCCGCCCACTCGCCTCTATTATGGATAACAGTCGTCTAATGTTGAGGGTCGTGTTCCTTCCCAGGATAAACCCTGCCTGATCTGGGTGGACAATAGTAGTCATGTAGGGGAGGTGTCTCGTCGCCAGTAGTTTGCTCAGTATTTTAAAGTCCAAGTTGAGCATGGATAACGGCCTATAAGCCGCACCTTCTAGGGGAGATTTGCCTGGCTTAAGCAGTGGGATCACTAGTGCCTCACGTGTAGTCTTCGGGAGAACCCCCCTCCCCTCTGGCCGCGGCGTACATCCTCGTCAATCTTGGATCTAGCTCCTCTATGTATGTGGCATAGAACTCCGTGGGGTGCCCATCCGTTCCTGAGGTTTTCCCCCTAGCAAACCCTTTAATGGCTGCCCTTATTTCGTGCTCCGAGATATCGGCCCCTAACAGGTCTGCATTGTCTTGGGTCAGAGTGGGGAGGGGGAGCAGAGCCAGGAAATCCATTGTCTCTCCTCCTTTATGGATCCTCGAACTCTTGTATAATAGTCTATAAAATTCAAGGAATTTGCTATTTATCTCAGGCTGCTTATATAAGGGGTATCCCGTTTGATCGGCTATTTCCATTATGGTGTTACCTCTGCGGGTTGGCCAGTCAGGCCAAGAGACTACCTGCCTTATCTCTCTCCACATGGGTGTGGTCCATATATGTTTTATAATCAAAACATCGCAGTCGTTCCTCTTGGGCTGCTACCTCCTCCTTCGCATCCAAGAGCTCCTGCTGGATCTCTGGGTGCTCTGGCCTCTGTTTCTCCATTTCACGTAGCTCCCGGTCTGCCCTTTCCACGTCTGCAATCAGTGTGCGGCGGACCCAATGGATGTTGCCATACACCTACCCCGGATTACAGCCTTAAAGGCCTCCCATTCCGTCAGCCTGGAGTCTGTCAAGTCAGCATTTTCAGAGAGGTACAATGCTATGTGATCCCTAATGTCCTGAGGGAAAACCTGGTCCTTCAGCGCTTCAGGTTTAAGGCGCCAGGTGAGGATGGGCTGGAGTCTCATCCCCCATTTTAGTCTTGTCATGACTGGGTTGTGGTCCGATATTGTGCAGGTCAAATATTCCACCCCCTGCACTAGGGCATGCTTGTCAGGAGAACACAGGAAAGTGTCCAGCCATACATGTATCTCATACACATGTGAGAAGTGAGAGTATTCCCTAACTAGTGGGTGTGAGTGTCTCCAGGTGCCCACCAACCCCCACCTGGACTGCCACTCTCTGAATGCCTTCGACGTCCTATAGACTGGGGAGACCCCGAGTGGGGGATCAGAACTGTCGAGTGCTGGGTCCGCTACACAATTAAAATCTCCCCCCAGGATAATGGAGTTAATCATGTAGGGCGCCAAGATGCCAGTCATCTTATCCAGGAAAGCGGAGTGTTCTGAATTCAGTCCGTATATGTTAACTATTGTTACGTCTTGGCCATCCAGCCTGCCCGTGACTATTAGATACCGGCCCTCCGGGTCAGCCCTGAGCCCCGTGTGTTGGAAGGGGACTCCTGCTCTTATCCAGACCATCACCCCCCTAGCAAATGCTGAATATGAGGTGTAGTATGCCTGCCCCCGCCACCTGCGGTGTAGCACGGCTCCCTCTGAAGCCAGGGTATGGGTGTCCTGCAGCAGAACGATGTGAACCCCTCTCCTATTCAGTTGGGAGAATATTTTATGTTGTTTCTGCATAGTATGCATTCCCCTGACATTCCAGGACAAAAGGTTATATGTCATACCACTACCCATTGCTGCAATTCACCACCTCTACTAAACCCTTCTTGCACACGGGCGCTCCTCGAGCGGTAATCCGCACGGCCTCTATTAGTGTTCAGCCCCATTGTATCTAACTAAAGCTCCCTGCAGTGCCCCCAACTTAGAACGTTATAACCCCCACACCTCCCCCACCCCCAGACAAGTGAGAAACTCTTCCCCCATCCAAACTTTGTGCAGTTATGCAACAAACAGCAAGAAATGAAACTCAAGCGGGGCCCGTCAAGGCGCTTAGTCTGCAGGTGAGCGATGCTCTTTCCCGCCCCCCTCCCCCCAATCCAGCATGTTCGTAGTTCAAACAATATGGTGGGGCCCTGGGCCTATTAATACCAGCCTCGCCAGTAACCCCCCAATTCACCCCCCTGCATAATTCCCCCCTTCTATACTTGCATGACAGCCATTGTTCATATAATTTCATCTGCCGATCTGGGGGTCACCGCTGGGAGTTCCTGGCTGGCTCTTCCCACTACTGGAGCTCTGGACCAAATCTGATTCTCTGGACATTGAGGTTGTTTCTCCGGTCCCGGATTCACTGAGAGATGCTATCACCGCCACTGCCCTGTCCCTTTCGTTGTCTCTGCCTCGGAGGGGGCTGCTATAGTCTGTCCTCCTCTCTTTCTCTCTGTCGGCCTGTTCTCCTTTCCCGCCTGTCCTGCCTGGTTTTGCCCTGCCCATGGGGTGCTTGCTGATAGATCCAATCCCACACCTCCTGTGGCGTATTAAAGAATCCTGTCCCTGCAGTTGTTGCCACTCTCAATTTAGCTGGGAACAGCATCGAATATTGTATTCCTAACTGGTGCAGTTTCCTTTTGGCCATCACGAAGGATGCTTGCTGTTTTAGGACCTCTCGTGAGAAATCCGGGAAGATTCCAACTGTGCTGTTGTCCACTGCTAGTTGGCCCTTCAATCGGGCCTGGCTGAGCACATGATCCCTGTATTTATAGAACAGCAGGCGTGCCACCACTGGACGTGGGGACCCTCTCTGGTACCCTATGGGCTCTTTCCAGAGTGAAGTATGGAGAGAGTCCCTCTTCGGCCACGTTTGTATCGATCCACTGCTCTAGGTACCTGACCATGTCAGCACCCTCTACTTTTTCAGGGAGGCCCACGACTCTCAGGTTGTTGTGTCGCAATCTGTTTTTAGTGTCCTTCGCTATGAGTTCCAGGGTGTGCACCCAATTTCCCATTTCTGTCAGCCTGTCTGATGTTGTGGACAGCTTGGGTCTCATTTCGTTAATATCGTTCTCATTCGTGGTGACCCGTTCTGCCAGCCGCCTATGATCTGCTCTCAGTAGCCCCAGGTCCCCTCTGAGGGTGTCTATTTTCGTTTCCATGGCCACCCTTGAGGTCTCGATGGCCTGGAGTATGTCTTGGAGTGTAGGCCCATCAGGGGGCTCCTGCCGAGCAGTGTGGCTATTATCCCTCGTTGCTGGGGCCCCAGGTCATCGACCGCCTGTTCCTGTGGTTCTGGATCTTTTTTCCTGGAGACCTTCCCCATAGTGGATCCTCACCGTGTATGTGGCCACATCCTTCAGGATCAACTGCTTCGTCAAGTACTGTGCCCTTGTTTCTCAGAGCTAGGCAGCGTTGGGGCTGAGGCGCCAGGCGTTCCTGCAGCCTCCGCGTCAGCCGCTATCCCGGGGGGCCACCAGTAAGATAGAGCACCCCAGGTTCTCTCTCTGTGACCGGGGTATGCAGGAGAATGCAGGCTCCTCTCCTCTGTTCGCCTTATGAGATCTGCGCAGATTTCTGTTGCGGTGTGTCACATTGGGACCCCCCTTGAGAGTCGGGCCCTTGTTTATGCAGCTCCCTCACTCCTCTGTCAGTTCCTGGCAGGTGGGCTTCTTGGCACCTCCCGCCTCCGCGGGGCAGCGTTTCGGGGTCTGGGCCTCGACTGGAGCCCCCTGTTGGATATGTGCAAGCCCTGGGTGGGGATCCAGGCCTCCCGCTCCGAGTCGTCGCTAGAGTGTCCAGGGGGAGACTCCCGCCTCAAGAGACCACCACCCTCTCTACTTATCGGGGTGTCTGTTGCAGGCCGTAACCTCGGCGAGCCCCTCTCCAGCCGGGTGCCGCCATCAGCTGTTCTCCCCCGCCCCCCCCCCGATGGTCTCCTTGGTTGCTCTCCCCTCATACCTCTGTGTCCTGCGTGGGGATCAGTTCCTGCCTGCCTTCAGCCCCACGGGGTCCTGCGGCTGCGCCCGCCCTCTTGTTACTCTATGAATGTTTGCCGGCCGCGGCTCAGGCAAGGGCCGCAGGTGCCATTTTCTTCTCAGCCGCAACTTATCAGGACGAGGGGTGTGCGGGTGCTGACTGCTCTGCCGCCCTGTCGTTCCGGCCGAGGCGCTCAACCCTCTTGCCCCGACGGGGCCCCAGCATGTCCAGCACTCAGCTCTCCCAAGCCCTGAGGGGGAGTGCGGTGTCCCAGAGCCTCCCTGGTCAGTTTATCGAGCCGTCGCAGGCGCCATCCTGTCTCTCCTTGCGGCTTTGTCTGTGGTTTTGTATATGCCTTTTCATTCTATGTTCCTCAGTGCATATAGTTTTTTTATATCTCTTTATTAGGATTTTACAGCCGTTTTTTTTCAAAGAGATGAGACCAATCTGAAACTTAAAATTTACAGCTCAAGTATTATGCACCAAAGATCATGTTAGAATATGATACAGTTTCTACAAAATTCAACAAAATGGGTTTCTTTAATATGCGGAAGCATTTCTTCCTCACAAACATGATTACATCACTGCATTGATAATATTTATTAATAGAGTTTTTTAACATGAACTGAAAAACATTCCTGCCCCCCACCCTGATGACAATACTATTAGTAAACGAAGAGGCAAAGCGGGGGTTATGCGTACCCTATATCTGGGATAGATTCTTATTATACATGGAGCAAAAGTTTGGTCTATTAGATCAAACAACTGTGTTTTTTTTATGCAGTACACACGCTGAACCCGCACATTTCAAGGAAGGTGGTTCTGTGGAAAAACATTTTTGCCTAGAATTTCACAATTTGAGACAAGTCTAGGGGTCATGAGCATTACAGTTCGGTCTAGTAGATTATTCGAATCACTAGACCTGCAGGTCTGGTAAAATTGTTATGATTTTTCGAGTCCTGCTCAGTTTTGTTCTGGATAACTCTTGTTGGCATAACTGCACCACAAGTATTCTTCTGTCCTCACCCCCCCACACACAGTCAAAAATACTTGTGGGTACTAATGGGCAGTCTATTGTGATTACTTGGATTTAGAAGAGGTTCTCTAGGAGGTGTGGTGGCACATCCCTAGAGCTCCAGTGAGGCTGCCAACCCTCCTCGCTTTCAAATCGGCAGAGTTCAGATGAGGGGGATGACTCGTTTATATTCCAGAGAACCGGCCCATGCATGAAATGAAGATGATAGAAGGGGTGCTCCCTAGATCCAGTGAAGGGGTGTAAAGTGTATTAGGAAACTATGGAAAAATTTGTTGCAAGATCAATTTTAAAGACCAGTTCCCTGTGCACTAACTCTAATCTATAGACAGGCTGAACAACCTTGCAACTCTGGATGCTCCATGGGCTGCTGTCTTCCAACAGAAAATTCAAAGTCCTTGCTATTTCAAAGGTGTGTACATTTGTGTTAGTCGGGTAGCCTTCTAGGTATTCCTACCCTAGGGCTATATGGTTTCTGGTTCATATTTCCTGGCTATTATCGTTCAAGTAGGTTTATGGAAATCAGGGAGTCCCTGGAATAGTTATTGTTTGTGTGGGAAGTTCTACCAGGCTGATCTCGATCAGAGTGTACGAAAAACCCAACCCATGGGTAATATTGGAGTTGGAGGTTTAGAACAGTTAGTGAGGTGTAGAAGAAAAGCAACACTTTACTCTGGTAATACCAGAATACACATTTATTTAGACGTGTCTAGGAATTGTGTTGACCAATGGAGAAAATCACCCACCAGATTCCTCCAGAGACTGAAAACACAGGATATCGATGGATATATATACCAGAACCAGAAAGAACGCAAGAAGAAGGGAAAGACGCAAGAGGCGGAAACAGCAACAAAAAACCAAAAAAGACATATTGGCGCAGAAAGTAATGATGGAGGACAATACCATTATCAATTTGTGAACTATGACTCTATCGGAGGCAGAGAAACAACTATTGTGTCTTGGACTGTCATTCTGCCTCATAAGTGATTTCAATTATGCGCGCACACGAATCGATGTCTTTTGTTTTATCCGGAAGCTAAAATTAAAAAAGTTCTTTAGCATTAAAGATGGATTAAAAGAAACACAACGAGGTAAAATGTTGGCAAGTGAACCATGCACGGAACCTTTAGCATCAGATGCTTCAACTTTACTTATGTTGCATGATCTCAGTAACAACACAAATAATGGTGATCAGGAATCCAATCAGGAACAACCAACACAGCAAAGGCTATCTGATGCCAACATCAGACAACAAGGGGCTGGTATGAGCCCATTAAAGCCCAAGTTTATTCCTACTATGCCAAAAGATGCGATTGACATTTTCCACGAGGTGGTGACAGAAGATTTAAAAAAGTTACACCATCCGATCAAACATCGCAAGCGGTACAAGAGCAAGCATGAAGTACAATATGCCAAATTAATAAAAAAACTGAGTAACAATCATGAGATAGTTGTGGCAAAATCCGACAAAGGCGGTAATATTGTGATCTGTCCGCAGAAGGATTATATACAGGAAGCACGCAGACATCTGGATGATCATTCCTGGAATGAAAAAAACGACTCGGAAGCAATATAACTTAGCAAAAGAGGAACTGAAAAAGATTCTCTCACAGTGGAAACGTGAGGGGGTGATTTCTACAGAAGAATATAGTTTCCTGCATGTTGAACACCCTGTGTTACCCAGACTTTACTTCATACCAAAAGTTCACAAAAAGACCTCACCTATCCCAGGAAGACCAATAATATCGGCTATCCATAGCATGGGGGAGCAAGTAACACAGTATGTTGATTTCTTCCTGCAGGACTTTGTCAAACAACTCCCGACGTACGTAAGAGATACAGGGGATTTCCTTAAGAAAATTAACGGCGTTCAATGGGCAGATGATTTGTTGTTCATAACTCTGGACATCGAATCTCTTTACACAAGTATTGAGCATACCACCGGATTTGAAGCAATAGAACATTTTTTAAATACAAGGCCGTTGGATTGTTACAATCACAATAAGATGCTTTTAAAGTTAGTTTTCTGGTGCCTGCATAACAACTATTTCTTATTTGGCAATGATGTATACTTGCAAAAGAGGGGTGTGGCGATGAGAGCCTGCTTCTCCCCCAGCTATGCTTGTTTGCATGTAGGCTGATGGGAGGAGCAGGTCCTCAAAGGCACACACAGGACTGAATATTTTAACCATGTTGTACAGTGGGTAAGATGTATTGATGATGTTTTTATAGTATGGAGAGGGGATGAAAAAAGTGCCATCGATTTCATTAATCAAATTAACATCAATACTGCAAACCTAAAATTCACATCACAGTTAGTAAGGAAAGCATCGCTTTTTTTGGATGTGAAAGTTTACATCAAGGATGACAAAATAGCAACTACCCTCGATAGAAAAGTCACTGCTGGCAATTCTACACTCCATGCCAGCAGTGCGCATCCTAAACATCTTATCAAAAATATCCCTTTTGGTGAGCTATTGCGCCTCAAAAGAATCTGTAGCACAGAGGCAGATTTAAACATCTGCATGGAACAGGCTCTCTCTAGATTCAGAAAGAGAGGATACAACGAGGCCATGTTAAAGGAGGCTGTCAAAGTGAAAGACAGGCCCAGAGAATCCCTATTCAGTGCCAGTACAAACGAAGGAACATCTAATGTAGATGAAAAAGATGTCCCGAGATTTGTAACCACATACAATAAACAGGAGAGAAAGATAAGGTCAATAATAAAACGCAGTTGGCCTATACTACTTACAGATGGGGTTTTAACTTCTAGGCTCCCTCTGCAGCCTACCATCACTTATAGAAAAGGTCCATCTATGAGAAGTCAAGTTGTTAAGAGCAGTCCAGAACTAGCAGGGGCTGCAATGTGGTTACAACCCAGACAGGGGTTCTCCAAATGCTCCTCGTGTAGAGCCTGTAAATTTGGGGAAAACACTACGCACTACCATACCCCTTTTAGCCCTGACAAAATCACTATTCAGGGGAGTTTTAATTGTAGAACAGATTATGCAGTGTACATCCTGACATGCACCTGTGGCTTGAGATATGTTGGCAGCACCAAGCTACAGGTGCATGTCAGGATTTTGCAACACTTGCGAGCGATTGTGAACAACGATGCCTCCTATCCCGTGGCTCGCCACTTCAAGCAAGAACATAATAATGATATTAACTGTTTGAGGTACTCTGTAGTGGCGGCCATTCCAATGTTACGGAGAGGAGGAGACAGGGAAAAGCTTCTAAGGCAAATGGAATCAAAAATGATACTGGAGTTGGATAGTACATTTCCTAATGGTCTTAACAACACAGAGGATTTACACCATTTTCTATAAAATTACAATAATGATGACCGTCAAGACTGATATTGAATGGTTCTTCCCCCTATATGAAGATCAGTTATGTGCAGAATTGTAGATAAGTTCTCGTGTCGGTAGGCCTCCCATTTCCATCTAGGCTCTGATTTTAGCATTTAATTAATTTTTAGATTAACAATTTCCACGAGGGTATTTAATCATTGGTTTTAGTACTTGCACTTTATTGGGTCATATTGACCGAAAGGTAGCACTTTTAATATATAGCACTTTACTTGTATTTGCGTAGTTTTGCACATTGTTTTTTAATATTTGACATAAAACGGGTCAATATGTATGCCAATGCATTTAAGCAGGAAGATGAACTAAGGTTCTTCGATGTAGGCAGCAGCGTGTATACTTATTGATGTTTACATTGTTTTTGGCGACATTTTGCACAAATAAGTTTTTGCATTCAAGTAGTAAGATGAACTGAAGTTCTCCAAAGTGGCAGTATTTTGCAAATTTTTCTAAGGTTGACAATGTTATTTGCGATATTTGCACATGTTTTTTAGAAACGTAATTATTGCGTGACCAGATGGCTAGCCAAGCAAATATATAGGAATCCCTATACTTGGATATGCAATTTTTTGAGGGACTTTAACCAGTAACACGATCATGTGGTATTGTTTGGTTTTTATCGAGTCTCTCTGTTTTTTCAAAACATATGCTTTTAAGAGTTTTTAAGAGTTATGCAGGAACGTGTTGAATTCATTCACTGGAGAATCAGCACAAGGCGTGCAAATGCAACATCTAGTGTTTTTTTTTTAGTAATGATACTCATTAAAACCCCAGATATCGCTGCCTTAATCTTAATCTAAAAATTTAAATTTAATTTTGATTGGACAACAGGTACTATTATGTAATTTGTAACATCTCTTACAATGATACCGTTTCAGTTTTGTTGTTATTATTGACCGTATGAAATTGGGTTTGTAATGTGCAAATAATTGAAAAACAGACTTATCAGTACGCAGAAGGACAAAATGAGTGTTTCTTTTATGTCTATATACCACGTAGGGGAGTTTCACTGCATATTTAAAAAAGAATGCGAACTAGGCTCTGTGATCTGTGACCAAGGACAAGTGTTGTCCGAAACGCGTCAGATCTGAGGACTAAATAAACAACAGTGCCAGATTTCATGTGGTTCGTGTTTCTCTGTTCGCCACACTGTGCGGAAGTGCGGGGAATCCTTTGGTTTTTATATATATATATATATATATATATATATATATATATATATATATATATATATATATATATATATATACCTTCTCCTCCTTTGGCTACTTTCGCTGGCATGGCGCTCTAATTAGCTGTGCGTTACCTCGCGGCCGAGCCCGGTCGCCATTAATTCTCCACACACTTTCCCAAGGGAAATAGGTCGCACTCCGGTTTGTGTTTTCCTGAAAAAAGCTTGCAGAGCTTTTATTTTCACAAGCAGCAGATTACTTCATATGGCAAACAACCAAAACCGACGCGTTTCGGTCTCCACTGAGACCTTGCTCACGGTCAAGGTCTCAGTGGAGACCGAAACGCGTCGGTTTTGGTTGTTTGCCATATGAAGTAATCTGCTACTTGTGAAAATAAAAGCTCTGCAAGCTTTTTCCTTCTTTCCCTATTATCAACAAGGAAGACTACGCTTACAGGAGAGTTACTTCAAAAGCCTTTCTTTTGGCGTGCTACCCTCTTTTTAGGTCTCGCCTGAGCCAGCGCATGCGCTGCGAGACATTTAGTAAGGGGGTTTTCAAAGTGCTACCCAGAGGCTTTTCCTGGCCTCAAGCTTGCGTTCACGCGCACAGCCGCCATCTGTCTCCTCTGTCACGGGTCATTAAGTGCATCGCAATCACTTTCACTTTCGCGGCCGTGCCAATGCTTGTTTCTACATGCTCCCACGATCTGCCACCGTCCACATAGGCCCCCGCTCACCAACAACAATAACCCAGCAAACTCTTAGCCGGCCCTCTAATCTGCCAACAAGCTCTTCCTGCTTTGCGCCTCACTTACACCACTCCCTACTCATTAAGGGGTAGACGCTTCCCCATCCTCCAAAGCCACTCCTAGGTGTACCCTCTATTCTTATCCCTACTACCACATTCACCCGTACAATCTTTCTTCTTACACACAATACTTTTTTACAAAGTTCCTCGCAAGTTACCTTTTACCGCTGCATACTAACAAACATTTTTTTGCATACTCCCATGGCCCGTTACAGCTCTAGCTCACCCGCTACAAAAAGCTTCATATTGTGTGCAAATAGCCTAGCACTCAGCAGCCGCACTTAGCCTCCATTGTCCACATATAGGGGCCCGCTCACAAACAACAATAACCCAGCAAACTCCCTGGTCAGCCCTCCAATTTGCCGGCGAGCTCTTCCTGCTTTGCACCTCTCCCATACCCCTCACCACTCGTAAAGCTTAGAACCCTTTGCCATCCCCCTAGGACATAACTAAAATCTCCCAAACCCTGGATGCCCTCTCAGCATTCGCCCCCTCCATACTCCTAGCCACCTCTGGCAACAACGCACTGCCTGCCATCAGCCACCCTTCTCCCTGCTCTCAGTCTCAGCACAGCCATTATCAACCCGTACGATGCCACAAGGGTTAAAAGAGAAAGCACGCATACCGTTTCTTCTTATTATTGCCTCTAATTTGCAATCCACTGCCGAAGTTAGCCGCAATGGATAAAGTAGCGACGTTGCCAATTCAGGAACTGTAATCTCACTAACACAGTCCAGGCCGTTGCTGTGACCAACGCCACTTTTATCAAACACTCAGCTACACCGCGTTTGCAACCGCCAGCAAAAAACTCCGCTATAATTAACACAAGCCCAAAGCCTTTGCATGCTACAGGCCACACACTTACTCATTATTGTTTAAAAATAACTTACAGTTTTATGTACTACTTCCATGCTGGTCCTCCAATGCTGCTCAGCTCCCCGCAACGCGCGCATTATATCTGCGTGCGTACAAAGACGGCGGCGTGCGCGCATATGGCGTCAGCAGAACTCCAAGGACAGGAAATGTGCACGAGTACGGCTGGCGGTGCATTAACACGCCTCTTCCTTGCTTGCTCGCACGCGTACAGCGCCGTTAGCGCAACTTGAAGGACAAAATATATGCACGTGTCTTGCAATACTTTTTTTCCAAAACATATGCACGTGTCCAACGCACGGCGTGATCACACGTCATGCTCTCTCGTTTGCTGGCTCCCTACCGTCCCTTGCGTATTATTGTTAACTTACACACTTGCCCTGTGATCCTTATATTACTGTTTTGCATGCTAATTACACAATTTCTTACTCACTACCTGCCTGCCGCCCCTTGTGCATTATTATATAGTAATACAGTTATGTGCCACTTTTTCTACTGTTTCGCATGCTGATTTACTCTATATTCAGCCATCGTCTACTGCTTTTATAATATTGGCCCCACTTCTGCATTTTTATACATAGTAAGGTGTTGAATTCTGATCATACCACATAATGTATTTGTTCCTTGTTATCATTTCTTGTTGTTTCTTATCACGTACTTTACAGAAATGTGTACATGTTGAAGATAAAAGAAAGTTTATTGTGGGTTTCGAGCACTACCTGAAAATTAGAGCTATTAAAGCCCACACACGCAGCCACAACTCCGGAGACACCGCCCACCTGGGCCCCCTGACTATTAAGTGATTATTAAGACAAGCATTTGCAATGCAATAGGTCTCGCATTTATGCGAGTTTAAGCTATTGGCATTGTAAATGACAATGCCTTTATTTATGAAAACAAAAATAAAAGGCATTGTTATTTGCTATGTCAATAGCTCAAACTCTCGTAAATGCGAGACCTATTGCATTGCAAATGCTTGTTTTATTTTTGTATCTGAAAGAAACACATTAGTTATAGATTCCTTACCTTAGAATTACCCCCAGGCGTCAGACTGGATCCGGGAATTTTTTTCGTCAGCAGTACCTCTGCGCGTTGGAAGGTGGCGTCGGTCGGCTCCGCGTCCGTCGTGGTTGCCGGGATGACGTCGCGGAGGCTACTTAGACGCCGCCCTCGCGCGCTGACGTCGGTTCTTTCTTTTTCCGCGCCAGCCTGCGCAGATCTGGGAAGAGCGGTACCTCAGTCATTTTTTTACTAACTTTTTCTCGACTTTTGTCGACTTCTTTTCTCGAGTCTTTGACTCCGAAGAGGTGCACGAGGGATGCCCGGTTTCAAGGCCTGCCGATCCTGTCATCGCATGATGTCGGTGACTGATCCGCACTGCGTGTCTCTCTTCTGCCTGGTGCGCGACCACGACCCAAAGTCGTGCTCCGACTGCCGGTCGATGGCGCCGAAGGCTTTGCGGGAGCAGTCCCGAAAGCTGCTTGAACACCGGCAGTCGGCTCCGTGCCGTTCGAGGTCCCGGTCGAGAGGGAGATCGAGGGACCGGTCGCTGAGCCATCGCCATTCCGGCTCGAAGTCTTCGCGGTCGGGTAAGTCGAAGCATAAGAAGAAGTCGAAGAAGCATCGTCGCTCTTCGACTTCTCGTCGGTCGGCCGATCCGACGAGGCGCGCGGAGGGTGGCACTCCCGCGGCTCCGCGCGCGGAGCCCAAAGGGTCAACTCTGAGCTTCCCTCCCTTTCCGGGACCCGAAGCGACCCCCGCCCAGCTTCGTACGTTCTACGAAGCGATGCACGCCATCTTTGGGCGGACCGACCCCGCTGGCGCGCCTTTGGGCCCCGCGGACTCGGTTGGGGGGGCCTAGGTCTTTGCTGCCGGCGGCCCCGATCCCGGCGACGCAGGGCCCCCTTGGATCCAGGCCTGGATGCGGTTGACCTCGTTACACCTCTACCGGCGCCGCTTCCTACGGCACCACTACCGTGCTCGACGCCGGTCAGCTCTGCGGCCGGCGCCGACCCCATCCTCCTTCCCGACGTGGACACGGAGCCGGACCGGCGTCGTCCGACGCCGGATCTGGCGCTGGGTGGGGTTTTCATGCCCCTGTTCACTCCTGGGGTCCCTTTACAACAACAGTGGCACCCAGAGGACGATGAGGAGGACTGGGAGGGGTCAGGTGACCCTTTAACTGACCAGCTAGAGTCTGAGCAGGACTGCAGAGAGGAACTGGGGGATGCCAGTGGTCTTGACACTTCACCCGACCATGGCATGTTGTCTCCTCCTACCGTGGCTATGGAGGAGGGAGTGTCATACGCTGTGGTGTTGCGTAGGGCGGCCGAGGCTCTCAACCTCGAGCTTCCTACGGTGGCGGTCAGGACTAACCTCCTGACTGAGGTGCTTCAACCGGCAGCGAGCTCTTCGGAGCCCCTGCTGCCATTTAATGAGGCTCTCACCGACGTCCTTTGGGGCACGTGGTCCAGGCCCAACACAGGGGCTCCCGTGGACAGGATGATCGCCCGGCTCCGGGCGACCCCACTTTTCTCTCCCAACACCCCACCCCGGAGAGCTTGGTTGTCCAAGCCTCTGCCTCCAAAAGCACCTTCCCTACCACTCCAACGGAAATGGAATCCAAGAAGCTGGACCATCTTGGGAAGAAGATTTTCTCTTCCGCCAGCTTAGGACTGCGGTCCGTAAACACTGCATGTCTCTTGGGCCGTTATTCGCACTCAGTGTGGGATACGGTGGCGCAAGTGCTGCCTCAGTGTCCGGAGGAGGCCCGGGCAGTGCTCTCCCAGGCTGTAGCCGCTGGGAGAGATGCAGCTAAGTTTACTATCTGTTGTGGGCTGGACACCGCCGACTCTCTGGGCAGGACCATTTCAACGTCGGTAACGCTTCGCCGCTGCGCCTGGATGAGGTCCACTGGCTTTTCAGGGCATGTCCAGAACATCTTGATGGACATGCCCTTTGATGGCCGTCGCCTTTTTGGCGACAAAGCAGACAACGCCCTAGAGCGCTTCAAGGACTCGCGGGCTACGGCCAAGTCCTTGGGCCTCTCCTCCCGTCCGGCGCAGTCTGCTTTTCGCCACTTTCGTGGCTACGGAAGGGGTGCCCCGCTACGTCCCACCCAGGGACACAGGCCGCAGCAAGTTACCCAACCTTTGCGCGGCCGAGGACGTGGGAACCAACGTCGTGGTTCAGGGGGCCAGCGGGCGGGCCAGTCCACCAACCCCCCCTCTGCAATAGCCTCCAAACCCTCCTAGTACGACTTTGTAGGCCCATCAAACGCCAGTGGGCGGCAGGATTCGCCATCACCTCCCCCACTGGCGCACCATCATGTCGGACAGGTGGGTTTTGCAGATAGTCCGAAGGGGCTACTCCCTCCCCTTCGAGACTACCCCTCCAGCCATGCCACCTAGTTACCACCGAATGTCGGAGGATCATCTGGCCCTTCTCCAGCAGGAAGTTACGGCTCTCTTGGCCAAGGGAGCCATTGAGCGCGTTCCTGTCCCAGAAGTAGGTCGTGGTTGTTACTCCCACTACTTTCTGGTTCCCAAGAAGGACACGTGCCTGCGTCCTATCTTGGACCTCAGGGACGTCAATCGTTTCCTCCGGAAGGAGAAGTTCAAGATGTTGACGCTTGCTCAGGTCTTGTCTGCCCTCGACCCGCAAGACTGGATGGTAGCGTTGGACTTGCAGGACACTTACTTTCACATCCCCGTCCTGCCGGCCCACCGGCGTTACCTGCGGTTCACGGTAGGCCACGAGCACTTTCAGTTCACCGTGCTCCCCTTTGGCCTTACCAGTGCCCCTCGGGTGTTCACGAAAGTGATGGCGGTGGTCGCAGCTCATCTGCGCAGATCAGGGGTTTCAGTCTTCCCCTATCTCGACGACTGGTTGTTGAAGGCGGGCTCGTCCCAGGCAGTCTTCTCCCACCTCCAGACTACGGCCGACCTCCTGCACCAGCTGGGGTTCTCCATCAAGGTGCCGAAGTCGCACCGGATTCCCTTTCAGAAGCTCCTTTTCATCGGAGCGGTTCTGGACACGACGCAGTTTCGGGTCTATCCTCCCGAACAGCGAGTCCGGGATATTCGGGCTATGATTCCGATCTTTCAGCCCTTGTCCCGGCTTTCGGTCAGAGTGACCCTGAGGCTGCTGGACCTCATGGCCTCCTGCATCCTGTTGATCAATCATGCCAGGTGGCATATGCGGGCTCTGCAGTGGGACCTGAAGTTCCAGTGGGCGCAGCATCAGGGAAATCTGTCTGATTACGTCCAGATCTCGGAGGGTACTGCTCAACAACTGCAGTGGTGGCTCACAAACCAGGATTGGGTCAGTGGCAGGTCCCTCTCCCTTCCCCAACCAGACCACACTGTGGTGACTGATGCCTCCCTTCTGGGATGGGGCGGCCACATGGGCGAGGCGGAGATCAGAGGCCTCTGGTCTCCGGCGGAGTCCGGGCTTCACATCAACCTTCTGGAGCTCCGGGCGATTCGTCTTGCACTGAAGGCATTCCTTTCCTCTGTCCGGGGAAGAGTAGTGCAGGTGTTCACGGACAACACCACCGCCATGTGGTATTTCAACAAACAGGGCGGGGTGGGGTCGTGGACCCTATGTCAGGAGGCCCTCCGCCTCTGGACATGGCTGGAACATCAGGGCATTTCCCTGGTGGTTCAACACCTGGCGGGTTCTCTGAACGCCAGGGCGGACGAACTCAGCCGCCGGTGCATGATGGATCACGAATGGCGTCTTCACTCGGAGGTGGTGCAAGATCTCTTTCAACAGTGGGGAGAGCCTTGGTTAGATCTATTCGCCACCGACGAGAACGCGCAATGTCAGCAATTCTGCGCGTTGGAATTTCCAAGGCGGTACTCGCTCGGCGACGCTTTTCGTCGTGAGTGGAGTTACGGTCTGTTGTATGCCTTTCCGCCTATACCACTTCTGCCCAGAGTGCTGAAGATCAGGCGCGACCGGGCCCAAGTCATTCTTGTGGCTCCGGATTGGGCATGAAGAGTCTGGTATCCCGAGCTGCTCAACATGGCCATCGATCCTCCGATAGGACTGCCTCTTTGGGAGGATCTTCTGTCGCAGCAGCAGGGAACGGTCCTCCACCCGAGTCCAGCCTCCACCTCCTTGCGGGAAATTGAGCGGCGGCAGTTGACGTTGTTTGACCTGCCTCCCGAAGCCTGTGACGTAATCTTGGCAGCCAGGCGTCTCTCCACAAAGACGATATACGCCTGCCGGTGGAACAAATTTGTGGCATGGTGCACAGCAAAGACTGTGGATCCCCTTTCTGCCCCTCTTTCTGAAGTACTCTTGTTCCTTCTCTCTTTAGCCCAGCAGGGCTCTGCTCTGGGCACTATCAAGGGCTACCTTTCAGCCATCTCTGCCTTCCTTCGGCTGCCAGATCAGCCCTCTCTTTTCAAGTCCCCGGTAGTTAACCGTTTCTTGAAAGGCTTAACACATCTCTTTCCTCCAATTCCCTTCGTTATGCCTCAGTTGGACTTGAATCTTGTGCTGACTTATTTAATGTACGCTCCCTTAGAGTCGCTTCATCAGTGTCCTTTACGTCTCTTAACTTTTAAGACTGCTTTCCTGGTAGCCATCACTTCTGCTAGAAGGGTGAGTGAGCTCCAGGCTCTTTCCTCAAAACCTCCTTTCTTGTCTGTTCATCCGGACAAGGTGGTTCTCCGGACCCGTCCATCCTTTCTTCCTAAGGTGGTCACTGCCTTCCACATCGGGCAGACCATTACTTTGCCCACCTTCTTTCCGCCTCCGCATGCTTCAAAGGAAGAAGAGAGGCTCCACCGTCTGGACCCAAAACAAGCGCTCTCCTTCTATCTGGATCGCACAAAGCAGTTCCGGGGTTGATGATCAACTTTTTGTTGGTTACATGGGTGCAAAGAAGGGTCGGTGCCGTACACAAACGCACCATCTCTCGTGCTGTGTATCAAGGTTTGTTACTCTCTGGCTAAAAAGGAGCCTCCAGTCGGGCTACGCGCCCATTCCACCAGGGCGACGGCAGCCACTACTGCCTTCGGAAGGGGAGTGCCTCTAAATGACATCTGTTAGGCAGCCACGTGGGCGTCTCTGCACACGTTTACGAGACACTACTGTCTGGACAGTCCAGTCCGGAGAGACTGCTTCTTTGGCCGTTCTGTTCTCCAGGACTTTCTGGTGTGATCTTGGTTCGCAGACCCACCACTGGGGTTGGTATTGCTGGGGTATCTATTCTAAGGTAAGGAATCTATAACTAACGTGTTTCTTTCAGATGCACAAGTTACTTCCCTTCGGTAACGATATATCTGTAAGAGACATTAGTTGGTTATAGATTCCTTACCGCTCCACCCATCCTCCCCGTTTCTGCGAACTGATTTCTAGGGTTCAGCTCATCCTTTCAGGGCCTTAGTTTTGTGCACCAATGGTCAGTGTCTTGCATGGCTCTGCGTTTCTGGCGCGGAAGGTCGTGTACAGAACTGTCGTCAGCGCGCGAGGGCGGCGTCCAAGTAGCTGCCGCAACGTCATCCCGGCGACCACGGCGCCGACGACGGACGCGGAGCCGACTGACGCCACCTTCCGACGCGCAGAGGTACTGCTGACACAAACTTTCTGGATCCAGTCTGACGCCTGGGGGTAATTCTAAGGTAAGAAATCTATAACTAACTAATGTTTCTTACAGATATATCGTTACCGAAGGTAAGTAACTTGTGCGTTAGTTCAAAAGCCCTTATTGGTATGCTACCCTGACGCGTTCCGGCTGCCTTGCATCCTTGAACACAGATAAAGGGGTGTCATTTTCTCACCCTAGTTACATGTGTCATTAAGTTGCTTCGTTACCTGCCATAATCAGAGAAGACAGCCTATCACATCTCACATTAATTGAACTCGATGCGGAGCTTAATTTTCGTTATACGTGCAATATAAATGTTGTACATTTACAATTCACTTTAACTCCTAAAGTGATCACAAAATAATCACGCAATGTTTGCATAAATGGTTTCATGATATCGTTTGTTCCCCTCAAGTGTGAAGTGTCATTTGTTCACGATGCTATATGCAGTGTAGAAAGTGAACCTGTTGTGTGATATGTTAAAAAGCTTTGAGCAGTAGTCGCTGACGATGCATATGATCTCAGAGCTGACAACATTTGATGGGTACAAACATAATACCAGGGTTGTGGAATTCCTATAGCCCGACGCCCAGGACATATTGTTTGGGATCAAGGGCAATACGTTTTCATGTGCGTTTTGTCCTTGGGACAAGTAGGCCCAACCCCCTGCAGCACAAACCCTTTGGCTGCCTGATTACAGTGCCACATTATAGATCAGGGAAGGGCAGTGTCTGCAGTTAAGGTAATATTTGTGTCCATGTGTTAATGCTGTTCAAACTTGTATTTATGGCTCATTAATGCAAAGTCTTTATTATTAGGGTCAGCGCGCTAAGTAAATGTTGTAAGCTCCTACTGCACTACTGACAGTGGTTCCAGTATAAAAATGTGTACACACGATTCCAATGTTTAGCAATATGAGGCTATGTATAATGCTCCCAGAATGCTCTCTGATTAGATGCAAATATTTGCAGAAGCTTGAAAGCAAGATGGATGATTCTTTGCTTTCAAAATAAAATGTTCACAAAAAAAATGCAAAAACATTTCACTTAACTTCTGTAAAATGTTAGGTACCATTTCTTTGCAGCATCATTTAGTAAAATGTGTTGATGTACGCTAGTATTTCCCAAAAATATTCATAATGGAAAATCAGTGTAACCAGTTTTAATAAGATTATGGGAAACATAATAACAAACAAGCATTGGTAAAGCCAGTAGATCTGAAATTTGTGGTCAGCCTTTTGGTTTTGTCAACGCGGGACTTGTTTTGGCCTGGCTTTTGTAAAACCTTATTGGTGTGGGAGCTGCGGGGCCCTCACCATTATAACAAACATTGGCAAAAGCAAATATTGTTTTGGTCTCAAAAAGCACACATTGCCACAGTAGTTCCTGGCAATGAACAAAACGACTGTATCTCGATATGCTCCTTGTGAAAGAACAGAATGCTGTCACTCACAGTTTAGCTAGCCGATAGACCGAGAGAGAGAGACAGATTTCTAATAAACACAAAGGTCATGGCTAACGGCCCAATTATTAAATAAAGTCTCAAAAGTGCACCCATGTCTTTGCATTAAGTGCGGATATACGGCTTTCGTGAATTCACAACTCTACTGAAGTAGGCCAAGAAATAGTACTCCTAGATAATATTTGTGAACTGCATTTTAGCATGAGCGAATATGCAGGTGTAGATTTGCTCATGCGAAAATCTGAGTGTTTGCAAGTTCACTTTCCCTCCAACCAATTTTTTCCCAACCCTGGAAGACATTTTATGTCTGCCATTGTCCAACCTTTCTCAGTATGGGAAAAGATTAGAGAAGAGTTAGTGAAAACCCTTAAAACATGCAAGTTAGTAGGTTTGCAGACTCAAAAGGGCATACCAACCCTGGAACTGTTGCTTACCATTACCATCAGCCCCAGTATGTAGATCTGCGGAAACGTGGCAACATAAGGAGATTGCAAGTATTCAAACACTAGTATGGAAGGAGCCCTGGCATAATCAGAGAGGCTATTTCAGAGCTCTTATATAATGAGATTGCTCCCATAATGTGTCGCCGCATTACATGGCACAAAAGGGACAAGTGGACTTTGTTACAGGACAAGTAGATTTATGAAGCAACCTGCCCCATGGACAAGTAGATATTTTATTAAATTCCACACCCCTGTAATATGGAGTATTACAGATTTGTGTGAAAAATGTATTCCTCTGCTTTAAGGCTCCCTGGTTTCTTTGCATTCAACTCTAAAATATACCTGATTCAAGTTGCCTCAGTTGTTTGTCTCTGTCACCTCCTCTGATGTTCACTGAAACTGAATCCACTACACAATAGGTTAGTCCTTTCACTATGTTTTCGTGTACTTCTTCAAAGTGCCTAGCTACCAGATATGACTGTTTTCGGTTTTTTTATGGCTCTTAAGTGTTGGAATATTCTCTTATGTCTGGGAGTTTGGTGCTCCCCATATTCTATAATCCACAAGAGCATTGAAGAATGTACACTTTGTACTCCGTTTTACAATTTAAACTGGCCTCTTATTCACTTCATTTTTTATACTAAAGGTAGTTTGTACTGAGTCACATTTTTGCCATGCTGGCATGCCGTGCACTTTCCACATTTTCTAAAGCCTCTGCTTTGATTCAGCCAAGTTGTTTTTACTAATTTTCTTCTCTCAGGGCTGCTCTTCACTAAGTCCTCCCTCATCGCTCTGGTTCTTATGAAAGTAACCCCCGGTCTCCTTGGTGCTACTTTGCCTGAGCCGGGGTCATTCCTGATTAGGTGGCAATACTGCTGGATTATAGAGTGTATTGCCCTTTCCTGCCTACTGAAGGTTTTGATAAGTCTGAAATGGGGGTCGATCATGCTTATATTTTTTGCCTGTTTTCTTTTGAATAGGATCTCGCCCTAGCTTTTACTTGGCTTCCTCAATACTTGTGGATGTGTATCCTCTTGCTCTGAATCTCTCCATAAGATCTCCCAGTGCTACATGTTCCTCAATTTCTTCTCACCCATAAACTCTCCCTGTAAGGAATGCTTCTAATTCGGTTACGAGGGTAATAACTGGTTGACTGTAATAGGGTATTCCCGGAGGTTGGTTTTCTATAGGAGTTTGTTTCCAGTCTGTTGGGTTTCATACATACTGTGAGATTGAGTAAGATAACCTCGGTTTTGCTTATTGAGCAAGTAAAATGAAGGTTGAGGTCATTGGCCTCAACCTTGCTCAAAAATCCCTTAGCAGCCTCTTCTGTACCCACCATTTCCTCCTATACTTCAGGAGGAAACGGAGCGGATGTTAAGTGGAATTAGGTCTGGTTCCCCCCTGGAGCCCTGTCCCCTGAAGATCCTGAGACTGGGAATGGAGGCTATTGCTCCACCTTTGACCTCAATCCTTAACACTGTCATTACCTCTGGCCAGTATCCCACTGCTAGAAAACTGCAGTGGTTAAACCTCTTCTAAAAAAGCCTTCTCTGGACCCTGCGGAATTAAAGAACTACCAGCCTATTTGCCTGTTGCCTGTCCCAGCAAAAATCTTGGAGAAACATCTGAACCTCCATCTTAGTACTCATTTGGAGGATCATCAGCTGCTCGATGGCTCGCAACATGGGTTCAGAAGTGAGCACAGTACCGAGACGGCTTTAACCGCTGTATTCAACAACATTCGACAACAGGTTGACGCTGGTCATACCACCTTACTGATCCTTCTGGACCTGACGGCAGCCTTCGATACCATCTCTCCTCTTAGATTGGCTGGGAGGCTCCGGGAAATAGGGATTGAGGGCCCTGCCCTTAACCTGCTTACATCCTTCCTCACGGAACGGTCACAAAGAGTTAAGATGGGCCAATTCCTCTCCGCTCCTAAACAGCTTTTCTGTGGAGTCCCCCAGGGATCCTCATTGAGTCCTACCCTTTTTAATATCTATGTAGCCCCGCTTGCCAATGTCGTAAGATCTTTCGGCCTAGAAGTGTTATCCTACGCTGATGACACTCAAATTATGATCACCATCACAGAGTGTCGAAGCGTCAGCAGCAAACTTTAAAAACTGCATGCAGGCGGTGGCGTCATGGATGGTAGAGAACTACCTAAGACTCAATGGGGATAAAACTGAGATCTTAATTTTCGGAGATAAACAGGAGATTTGGTCTGAAGCCTGGTGGCCAGATACTCTTGGATCTTGCCCTCGCCTTAGTGCCAAAAATCTAGGCATCATAGTGGACACCTCCCTTTCTCTGGGCCCCCAAATAAATAGAACAGTCTCTACCTGCTTCAGGATGATAAGGACTCTCAAAAAGATTTTTCAATTTCTCTCCCTCCCCGCGCGGAAACAGGCAGTGGTTGCCCTTATGCTGTCTAGATTAGATTATTGCAATGCCCTTTATGTAGGGTTAAATAAGGGACTCCTACACCGACTTCAACTTGTGCAGAATGCCGCTGCCAGGCTGGTGATGGGCCTTCCTAAATTCCATTCTGTATCGGCTACCATCAGAAGCCTGCACTGGCTTCCACTGGGCCGGAGAATTGTGTTTAAAGCCCTGTGCCTGGTGCACAAGGCTTTTTACAATAGGGGTCAGAAGGCATTAAAAGCTGTTTCGCAGATATGTCCCCGGCAAGCAGCTAAGATCTGCCAGCAAGAATCTGGTGATAGTTCCCAGGTTCAGGAAATCCAGATGGGGGGGGGGGGGGGGCCTTTTTGCTGGCTGGAGCCAAATTGTGGAATTCCCTTCCTCCTTCAATTTCGGCTCTGGAACTCCATTCTTCGTTCCGTAAGGCCTTTAAGACTTGGCTCTTCACCAGCTTGAATCTGTAAACCCTTCACCTATGGACCTCTCTGATCCTGATTCCTTTCTGCAGCGCCTTGATGCCCCTGGGCTAAGTCCGCGCTTTATAAAACCTATATTCATTCATTCATTCATCCATACAATGAAGAGGTCATCAATGTACCAACTCCAATGTATGATGTGATGTTCCCAATCCTGCTCGTGTTCGACTTGGATCACCTGCTCCTCCCACCAGCCCAGAAGCAGATTCGGATAGCCTGGGGCGAAGCAGGTGCCCATTGCCCTGCAGCGTATTTGATGGAACAACTCATAGTTAAAAATGGAGTAGTTGCTCTCCAGACATCTCTGAATCATTTGTAGTATTGTGTGACCCCAAAGTTTTAAAGGTCTGGCCCTCAAGAAGTGGCTCATTTCTCCTGGCCATCTTGGTGTTGGATGCTTGTGTAAAGCGTAGCTACATCCACAGTAAGGAGAAAATAGTGATGTTCCCACAGTAAATGATATATTTTACGTAAGAAATATCCTGGATATAGGATGGGAGACTTCTGACGAAATCTCCAAGGAAGTGGACAACATACTTGGATGTTGTCTAGAAGGTACTGCCTATATCTGAAATAATTGGTCACCCTGGTGGATTATTTCTATCTTTGTGTACCTTTAGTATCAAATACAGAACTGGTGTTTTCGGATGGTCTATTTTTAAGAACTGATATTATTCATGGCTAAACAGGCCCTGATCATGCCATTCCATCAGTTCTGTGTGGTATTTAGATTTCACCAATTTCATTTCGCAATCAGTAACTCTTCTATAACACTGCAAGTTATTAAGCTTATTATATGCCTCCACTGTGTACTATTGCTTGTCCGACAGCACCAGATTGCCCCCCTTATTAGAAGTTCTAAATCCACAGTCTCTGTTGGATTATAGTTTATTAATTAGATCTCAATATTCTTTCTGAGAGGCAATGTTCGCTCGCGTCTTGCCAGAATTGCTATGCAGAGTTTTAAAATAACGTGTAACCAGTTCATTGAAGATATCTAAGTAATCTCTTGCCATTACCAGTGTGAATTTCAATTTCGGTATGAAGTTCGTTGGAGCATCCCCATAGACATCAATACATTTTGTCATTTTCCAATTTGCTAGAGTAGCACGCCAATAAAGGCTTTTGAACTAACTCTTCTGTAAGCGTTGTCTGTCTTGATACAAGGGAAAGAAGGAAGGATTGCTGACATTGCTGAGTCCATGCGATGACGACATGCCCTTTTCCTTGGAGCACGACGGCGGCCAACAGGTAGCAAGTAGGTGTTTATAGTAACAACCTAGCTTCCATAGGAAAAGCGTTTTTTGTTTCGTCAATAACTTTGGTGCCGTTTTTAATGAATCCTCGCAAACTTTTCAAAACTAGAACTAGTTTGCCACGCACTTCAGCTGCTGCCTTGAAAGTTTCGTGGTGATCCGTGAAGCAGGGGCTGAGAAACAGGGGGGGGGGGTCCCAAAATGCGTATTCCCCATGTTAATTTCTATAGGAACTTTAGACACAGCTACAGCCCGAACCGCTGAGCGGAATTACACCACATTTGGCAGACAAGTAGCTGTTGGTGCAGAGAAGTGCTTTATTTTGATTTGGTGTAAATATGTTCAGTAGTTGCAGAGACATTAAAAGAAATTCAAATTTGTATATATAGAGGGACGCGAAGGTTCCATGAACCCTCGTGATCTCGTGCTGAGATCTGATTGGCTGCCAACACTTCAAACTGTTGAGAGCCATCTTTGGACTCTGCTTGAGCCGAGTCTCACAAAAACGTTAAAAAGAAAACAGGGAAGAGGGACCCCCACCACGGCAAAATTAAAATTATTTATTTACATTTTCGGCGGGAGTGGTGCAGGAGCCGTGGCTCCTGCCGGGGGTGGGAAGAAGTGCGAGCTCCCATGCTTCTGTAAGGTTTAGCCCACGGATGGACAAGGTCCTGGGGGCATGCAGGAAGTAAAAGGAGGGAGGCGCATGGGGTCCCCCGTCCTGAGGCTTAATTATGCCCCGGGGACCACCACCTCCACAGGGCTCTTATATTAAATGTTGCGGGACGTGGATTCCCCTGCCCCACATCCCCGGGGACCACCACCTCCCTGGGGCTATTTGTTACATTTAGTAGGGGGGGGGGGGCGTGCGGGCCCCTGGGACTGCCATCTCCCCGCGTCTATTTGTTAAATTTAGTGGGGGGGGATGCATGCTGACCCCGGGGACTGCCACCACCCGGGGCTTTCTGAATTTTAAAAAGGAGGGGGGCTGTCTCTGTAACCTTTTTGTTTTTTTTCAATATATATATGTATATATACATCTCCACAGTCAAGTTACCTGTAGCAGGAAGTCTGTACAAACAAAATGTTCTACAGCTTAACAGGTATGCAACGTTTTTTAAGCAAGGCTTCCTGCATATAGAAACTGTTCAAGCCTCCTAAAACACAATCATAAGTAAAATGCTGAACAGTTTAGCCTTGTTTAGTGATCTATGTAAGCAATGCATGGGTATAGAAAATATCTCGAAGCAGAAACCCTGGACGTCCCCCGTTTTTCATTTATCGTCCATGGGGGCAAATTAATCCATAAAGGTTAGTCTATCTCCCAGTCTCTCTCATTCATTCCTTTAAAGTCATGCCTTTAGAGGTGATCTGGATTTGTCTTGGTCTCTGTCTTTTTCCTATCTCCTCTCCGCTGGTTGGTCGCTCTCCACCCATCGTTTTGTGACTGATTCCATTTGTGAGACAGTCTCTTAATTGCTGTCCATGTCCTGTGTGTACAACATGCCTTTACTCCTTCAGTTGCTGTATCCGGGTGTTGGATCGTGGTAATCCTTGAAATGGTCTACAGCATTTCCAAGAATCTTTCTTAGTCTTCAGGTTCATGTAACTCTTCTATGAATTCCGTCTACCGTGAGTAACATAGTTACAGGTTTCTGTAAGGCTGTATCTAATGTCTCACTTTCTTAGCTGAGGCCTCTAAACTAGAAATTTCTTGTGATGCGTGGCGGAGTCTTGAGAAAAGTCATCCAATGTGATCATTTTTTGGTTCTTGCAGGTGAATGGGATATTCATTTTCTTTGCTATTGCGATCACTTGCCTTGCTTGCTGATGTTTGATTAGGTATGAAATTATTAGTCTTGCTGTATGTCTGTTCGCTGGTCATCTGAAATGGATTTGATGCGCTTTTTGGAATTCCACAGTGGATTCAAAGATGAGGTTGATTATTGCAGAGAGGAATGTAGGGAGGAAGTTTAACAAGTCATCTATCCTTTCCTCCTCCAGGATCCCCACAGTCCTTATATATTCTCTGTCTCTTCTATCTTCCAAATGTGTTACATTTCTAGTAAATTCCAGAGTTCTTGTCCCCAGTTAGGTGTATTTGGTCTAGGTGTGACTCCAACACTTCCAGTTTTCTGTCAGTAACTTCCAGTCGTGACATGAAAGAACTGAGTTCAGAATGAAAGCATTTGATCTTGGGTACTGTTTCGATCTTGCTTGTCTTAATTGTCTCAGTGGCTGAGCTGATGGAGGCCAGTTCTACCATAAGTTCGTTATGACCTCGGACATCTTGTCAAATGGTGGAAAATTAGAGTTTTTTTTTTTTTTAGCTTCTGTGAAAAAGAGTTGTTGAGTTGTTTTGCACTTAGGCATGAGGTAGTCTGAAAATAGAAATTTCCAGTCCTTATTATCTTGACCACAGCTCCTGTTTTTCTTCTGTAAAATGTTGAGACTTTCCAATGCAGATTTGGTATGGGTTCATAAGGTGGATGCATTCAGTCTATCAGGATGCCAAAAATCTGCCTTCCCCTCCGCATCCAGAATATTTCTTCGTGCTCTGCCTGAGGTTATGCAGTAATACTGATTGTGGAGATACTTCACTTTTTTTTGCCATAACCATTCAGTCAATGCACTGGTTTTCTCCCCTTTCTATTCCTTCAGTATCAGAGAGGCCTGTTCACATTGTGTTAGCGTGCATATTATATTGTTCCCAGTATTTTCGACCAATATATTTGGTTTTTGTTGCCCAATTCAGTCCACAATTATTGAATCAGCCCTTCCGAGCTAAATGTTTTCTGGGGGAGTCCGGTAGGCTCTATTTCTGTGGTGGTTGCAGTCATAGAGATAGGGTGATCAGGGGTGTGGAATTTAATAAAATATCTACTTGTCCATGGGGCAGGTTGCTTCATAAATCTACTTGTCCTGTAACAAAGTCCACTTGTCCCTTTTGTGCCTTGTAATGCGGCGACACATTATGGGAGCAATCTCATTATATAAGAGCTCTGAAATAGCCTCTCTGATTAGGCCAGAGCTCCTTCCATAGTAGTGTTTGAATACTTGCAATCCCCTTATGTTGCCACGTTTCCGCAGATCTACATACTGGGGCTAATGGTAAGCAACAGTTCCAGGGTTGGAATGCCCTTTTGTGTCTGCAAACCTACTAACTTGCATGTTTTAAGGGTTTTCACCAACTCTTCTCTAATTTTTTCCCATACTGAGAAAGGTCAGACAATGGCAGACATGAAATGTCTTCCAGGGTTGGGAAAAAATTGGTTGGAGGGAAAGTGAACTTGCAAACACTCAGATTTTCGCATGAGCAAATCTACATCTGCATATTCGCTCATGCTAAAATGCAGTTCACAAATATTATCTAGGAGTACTATTTCTTGGCCTACTTCTGTAAAGTCTTGTGAATTCACGAAAGCCGTATATCTGCACTGAATGCAAAGACATGGGTGCACTTTTGAGACTTTATTTAATAATTGGGCCCCAAATTAGGTTTGCCGTTAGCCATGACCTTTTGTGTTTATTAGAAATCTGTCTCTCTCTCGCTCTGTCTATTTGCTTTTGCCAATGTTTGTTATAATGGTGAGGGCCCGGCAGCTCCCACACCAATAAGGTTTTACAAAAGCCAGGCCAAAACAAGTCCCGCATTGACAAAACCAAAAGGCTGACCACAAATTTCAGATCTACTGGCTTTACCAATGCTTGTTTGTTTTTATGTTTCCCATAATCTTATTAAAACTGGTTACACTGATTTTCCATTATGAATATTTTTGGGAAATACTAGCATACATCAACACATTTTACTAAATGATGCTGCAAAGAAACGGTACCTAACATTTTACAGAAGTTAAGTGAAATGTTTTTGCATTTTTTGTGTGAACATTTTATTTTGAAAGCAAAGAATCCTCAATCTTGCTTTCAAGCTTCTGCAAATATTTGCATCTAATCAGAGGGCATTCTGGGAGCATTATACATAGCCTCATATTGCTAAACATTGAAATCGTGTGTACAACTTTTTATACTGGAACCACTGTCCGTAGTGCAGTAGGAGCTTACAACATTTACTTAGCACGCTGACCCTAATAATAAAGACTTTGCATTAATGAGCCATAAATACAAGTTTGAACAGCATTAACACATGGACACAAATATTACCTTAACTGCAGACACTGCCCTTCCCTGATCTATAATGTGGCACTGTAATCAGGCAGCCAAGGGGGTTGGGCCTACTTGTCCCAAGGACAAAACGCACATGAAAACTTGTTGCCCTTAAACCCAAACAATATGTCCCGGGCGTCGGGCTATAGGAATTCCACAACCCTGGTGATGTATTGTAGTGAGGTTCATTAGAGCCTGTGCCCAAAAGCTTCCATTTTACAAGTTCACACTTAAACTTGACATCTTATTAGACTGTGACTTTTAACATACTTTGCATGTACATAATAACGTACTCAGAAAGCGCTCTACTTGCAACACACATTTCTTCGTAAGCATTTTATCACTACACAGTACATCCTGTTCAAGGATAAAGTGCACTTAGCATGCTGCCCTTGTATTTTGTTGTCCTTTTGGAGACCGCCCTGAATCAGAAAGACACATAACATTAGCAGAGGACGTAAGACACAGTGCTAACTGAGCCGGTTTTGATTATAGAAACTGCTTCTGAGTTTTTGTTAGTCAGAAGAGTACTTCCATGGATTAACCTGGACGTTCGCCTGTGACTTATTGCCAGCCCTGCTGACTTCCATCACTATCCTGCAATGGACAGTGGCCTGTTCTATACCAGACTGTATTCAGGATACATCACACACATAGGTAAATGGGGAGTTGGGCTGCTTCAAGAGATCTGCTAGAATACACTTCTTGCTCCACTCTCTAGAGAATAGTCCGTGTTAGATAGGGTTATCATCATGATATATATTCATATAATCACTGCAACGTTGTAAAGGTTGAATTATTCACCAACTTCACCATTCTTGTAATGCTGGTAATAATGCTTTGTTTTCTTCTAATAATTGCAGCTCATGTATTTTACAGAAGAATCCAATTGCTTTAATAAATGTTTGAAATGCCAATTTGTGTATTTCTTGTGTCTCCCTTTTGGCATGCCTAAGGTAACCATGAAAGGGTAGATCTGTTTCCACAATTTCCTTGGGGAAATCAGAGTGGTCTTGTGCTGAGGTTGCAGACACCATCCAGTACCCTGTGCAGTTTAGGGGTCCAGATGGCGCACTGTGAACTAGCCTGGAATTGGGTCAACATGTTCTGATTATATGCGTGAACTCAGTCCCCATATTTTGACGCATATGTTGTCCAAATGCACAGTCTTACTTGATTAGTAGGAACCGTACAGCATGGTGCCAACGTTCAGGTACTTAATGGGTTTCCTGAAGAGTTCTTCCGTGTGCCCAAAGACCCTAGTGGCCTTATATGGAGAAGTCTGTGGTGTTAGGAAATAATCCTCCTCCGCTAAATAGGGAGCCCCTATTTTTGTCTATAGGTTGTTCACGCTTGAACCTTTAAAAGGATCACCCCACTTTAGTTTTTTCCTTTCTCTGAATTCCATTCAGTAAAATGGCGAATGCAGTACTACTGGTTATTCCACTAAATTGCAGACATACAGTAACACAAATGTTACAACACCAAGGGCTTCATCTTACTGGAGGGGATGTTACCTTCATGGTAGAGGCCCATAAAGCGTATAAAACAGAGGTATTCTATTCATGGGCCACTTTTCCTGTAGCAGATGCCAATACCAGAGTATTTGATATATACACAGAAGCAGTCATACCAGGCCAATACAGAGCCTATAAAGATTTAGAAATACCATTAATATTTCAGGAACACACAAATTGGTTCCAAGGCGCCCTGTTAAGAACAAAACACAATCATGAACATTCTGCGCCATCTTGTCTGATGAAAGTTCCTACGTGCACATAAACTACAGTCATTCTGATTTACCACAGCCATTTTGTACTCTGTTGGTCACCTTCATTTCACCCTGTCCTCTAGCAGCCTTCTGACTCTCTGACCAAACCTGATATGTGTGCTGGGGGCTATAAACTATTTCCACGACAAACATCAACATCACCTGCTGCCTCAAACTCGTCTTTCCTCTCATCCCTGCACAAACGGGTTACAAATACCAAACAGACTCTTGCAAACATGGTTTATTGCACTACACACAGCAAGACTGGTTTTTTGCCAACAATGGGACCTGTTCTTATCAACAGAACGGACTCTTAGATCTGGCCGGTCTCACTCGTTTTTAGACCCTGAAGCAAGGTCCAGCTGCAATTAAATTGTCTGTTTTTGACCTGGGTGGGAGGAGAGTTAATGTTGGGCTTGTGTAACCATGTTGACAAAACAATGTCAGGCTTGTGTGACAACCTGCCCGGGGCGGAGACTCCAAGCTTGTAACCATGATAAAAGAAACAAATACATTGTGTAAAACTGTATAAAAGGAAGAGTCAGAAGCATTGCCAGTAGAACACCTCCCTGAAGACATCCTGGTGTCAGCAGTTGACGTGGTCTCCTCTAAGAGTAATAAACCTTTTTCTTGCCTTCCAGCTTCCAGCGCCTGCCTCGTTATTTTAGATAGTGAATCCAAAGTGGATTAAAGGTGACTTTGCGCTGGGCAGCATTGGGGATCCCAGGAGTCTCGCTGCTTTTCACAAATTGGCGACCCAACGGGGGCCCATCAGAGACACGTGGGTCCAGTAGAGAGGTCCTAACGACGGAGTGAACGACTAAATGATTGGAGTGCACCTGCCTGAAAGAGACCCTCGTCTGGCTGCCAATCGACTGAACTTCACCAGTTCCGAACGGACCTCTCTCGAGTGACCTGCGGTCCTGACTGGGGCCTTACAGGAACGCCGCATTGATTGTTGGAGTAAGAGGACAACCAGGCGCTGGAAGGGGAATACGAAGAACTGTCCATACGGTCCGGGTAAGGTCGTGAGAAAACATGACTTAAATTGATTGATTGATAGAAATACTAGTATTCCTTTTTGAGTTATTTGAGACATTCCCTGCTTGCAAACAACGTAGAATAGGAATATTCTCTCTTTGCAGACAGCGAAGGACAGGTAGTGCAGACTTTTGTCTAACATTAATTGAGATATTCATTTTGACCGCTAAATACGTCATGCCTGTTTTCTCTAGATTGTTTGATTGTTTTGGACCGGACCGTTTGTTAGAGGTCAGTCATCCGGCACCGCCGGAAGGCACCCCTAACAAGGACATGTACGTAAAATATGGATTAGCCACCGTAGCTTATAGCAAACTATGGCATAAGTACATTAGGAAGGACCGGGTAAATCAGTGGTCACTGACGGGATCTTTCGATCCCGCTAAAATAGAAACGTTAGAATTAGCTCTCCACAAAAAGAAAGCTAGACCAGCCATGTTTGATAGTTTTGGTTTATGGCGAAAAGAAGCAGCTCAACGAAAGAAAAGAGACGAAGCTAGACAAGATAAAGAAACGCGAAAATCAGCTTACCAAGCCTGTAAAAAGTTAGAAGAAGAACTAAAAGAAAAGGAAATCGATAAAAAGGAACAGGAATCAAAAATATCAGGTCAATGCCCTGTTAGAACGCCCTTAACTCTTTACCCCGAGTTACCAGCAAAACAGGGGGTAGATGATGATTTATTGTTAGGTCCCCCAATGATATACATGCCACCCCCTTATGCCCCTACTCATCCCGTAGTACAACGCCAGGACCCCCAAAGTATAACTGGAGATGGCACGATCGCCTCAGTCTCCACCACCTCTGCTCCCACCGAGCCACCCACACCAAATGCCTCATCAAAGGAGGCAGTAGTAGAGGTAGGAACCAAGGAAATAGGAGCGCCCAGGGTCCCGCGATTAAGTAAAAATGAGCGAGCAGGCATTGATAAAATAGTTAAAACCCTCGTAGATAGGAAAGAAACAGAAGAACACGTAACAGACATATGCGACTCCTATGTTGAAAACCGCAAACGATACTTTATTGTACGTCTCTGTTACCACACCCTTACTGCATATGAAGAGAAGTACCAAAACGTAGGGCCCGAGCGATTAGTGGCTCTCTACAGGAAGGTAGACATCGGAGATGAAGGCGACAACGATGTTGCAGAACTATTTTCATCCACACTAGAAGTATTGCGTCACCTCATAGAACAAGGACAGATAGATAGGGACAGGACAACTAAGGTAGCAGGACCCCCAGTGGAAAAAACAGATAGCATGATGCCAATAAAAGAAGCTGCCCCTTACTGGGTACCTCCTAGAGGACAAGGGACTAATGACGATATAAACCATCAAGACGCTAGAGGAAGGGTGGTCTACAATTGGGTGTATCAGCCATGGGACAGACAGGACATCCTGACCTTCCGTAAATCTTTGCCGGATTTACGAAAGAACCCCACCGCCTTTTACGCCGAGCTAGGTACCGCTCTGGGATCAACAATAATGACACTTGCCGACATAGACTTGTTCTTCGGGGTATGTTTGCCAGCAGATGTGTGGAAACAGGTTAAGAAAGTAAACCATACCGAACTGTTTGGTCATACCTGGGAACAACTCGACACACTAGATAAACAGCGGAACCCTGGTCAAAAACCAGTTAAAGCAATATTAGACCTCCCTGACAAAATAGTGCAGAAAGTGAAAACGCTGATCCCAGAGAAAAAGATAGACTGGTCCATAGTAACCGCATGCTGCCAGAAACCACAAGAGGACGTCTCAGAGTACTTCTCCAGATTTGAAACTGTGTTCTCTGATTACAGTGGACAAGACATGTCCACCGCAACCGGACACCACTTATTTGTGCAGAACTACATCAAAGGATTACTGCCAGATGTATCCCAGAAACTACAAGCCAGCGAAAGTAGTTGGGCAGCATCTAAACCGACGGCCATTCTCCAAATGGCCCAGTACTACGAGCATCAGAGAAACGAAAATGACAGGGCTACAGAAAGGAAAAAGGACTTGAAGGAAAGGGTAATGATAGCACAACTCCAGGGGGCGAATACAGGAGGGGAGCAATATAGGGGAGGAAACCAGCAGAATACCCCTAGAGTACAGCCACCTAGGAACAATCCATCTACATCATATGTAGGACGCCAAGACCTAGGACAGGATCAATGTGCATTTTGCAAAAAATATGGACACTGGAATTCCCAATGCCCGGCTTTGTTAGGAGCTGCTAGGGGCAGAGGGGCGAGGGAAATAGCAAGTGGACAGAGAGGAAGAGGACGTGGGAGAGGGTACGCGAGTGAAGCAAGCGAGGAAAGGCCAGGAAGAGTGAACGCATTTGACCATCCCAGACAGAATCAGTACCAACAGACAGATTATGACAATACGTACGACTTTGCATAGGACAGCCAGGGGCAAGGGAGGGATCCAGTCGAGCTCTGCGTTGATCAGCAAGGCCCTTATGTTACCGCTGAGGTCCTGGGCACAAGGTCGCCATTTTTGGTAGACACAGGAGCAACACGTAGTGCACTATCCAAACGACTGATTCCAAGGGCACCCTTGTCAGGCTCACATGTGACCTCAATAGGATTTGACGGTACGCCCTCCACCAACCCTTTGTCCCGACCCATCCCTTTTAATCTTGACAGCAATGGCGTCGAAACGACATTCCTCCTCTCATCTAACACCCCAGACGCCATTATGGGCCTCGACCTTTTGAAACACTTCCATGCGACTATCAGATGCTCACCAGACGGAGTGCGTGTCATCCTGTATGACAACCCCCAACGCCATAGAGAGAACCCTTTTCAGCACATGTTTTCCATCTCTGAGACTGACACATCCCTACTGGACACTTTGCCATCACACTTATGGGCTAGGGCTGATTCAGACGTAGGACGAATGATGATGATTGACCCAGTACACGTAACAATACGACAGGACGCAACCCTACCGAAGGTACCGCAGTACAAAATATCGCCAGAGGGTGAGAAAGCACTAACAGAGATCATACACTCTTTGGTAGAGGCAGGGGTGGTAGAGGAAGTAGTGAGCAACATTTGTAACAGTCCCATACTACCGATTGTAAAGAGACAGGGAGATGGGAAAGCCTACCGCTTCATCATTGACCTGCGGGAGGTAAACAAAATCGTAGTACCACAATACCCAGTAGTTTCCGACATCACGACAATTTTGACTTTAATCCCCTCCATTGCCACCACCTTCACTGTGATCGACCTCAAGAACGCCTTCTTTTCCATACCTATACACGAGGACAGCCGCTATCTTTTTGGATTTACCCTAAATTCCCGTTCGTATAGATTTTGTAGAGCACCTCAGGGGTACACTGAGAGCCCAAGTATCTATAGCCAGGCGCTTAAAAGACAGTTGGACGCCATACAATTGCCAGATGGAGTGGCACTAATACAATATGTAGACGACATCCTTCTAGCAGCAGACACCATACCAATAGCCGTCACAGCCACCATCAAACTACTCCATTTCCTTGCTGAGAATGGTCACAAGGTCTCCCGAAAGAAACTGCAGTTCTGTAAATCACAAGTGACCTATTTGGGTCACCTTTTATCAAAAGAAGGGAGAAAACTCACGCCTGACAGGATCCAGACAATTCTAGACACCCCTGTCCCCAAAAATCAGAAGCAAGTCCGCTCTTTGATACGCCTCACCTCGTTTTGCAGACAGTGGTTACCGAACTTTAGCCTCATTGTCAAACCCCTTCTCTCCCTCCTAGCTAAGGACATCCCCTCACCTCTCCCCTGGACCCCGAATGCCAGACAGCCTTTAAAGAACTACGCAATACCCTTTGCTCAGCACCAGTCCTAGGAACCCCAGATTACTCCAAACCATTCTTCCTCTACACACACAAAAGGGAGGGATGTGCATTGTCTGTCCTAACACAATCAATTGGTCACAAACAACGCCCTTGTGCATATTTTTCTGCCACCCTCGATCCAGTAGCCAGAGCACTGCCAGCGTGCCTGCGCGCTGTGGCAGCTGCAGCGGTATCAATACGCCAGAGCGAAGGAATAGTGCTCTCCAATCCAGTCACTGTTTTAGTACCCCATGCAGTCGACACACTACTGAACCAGACCAAAACCCAACACTTGACTAGCGCCCGACTGACAGGATATGAGTTGACCCTGCTAGCACCGCACATTACCCTAAAGCGATGCACCACCCTCAATCCAGCCACACTGTTACCCCTACCCGAGAACGATTCTAACGTGGCTCCACTACACGACTGTGTGACACTAACCGATGAACAAACAAAAAGTAGAGTAGACCTCAGAGACACCGCCTTTCTAGAGCCAGATGGAGAACTATGGGTGGATGGTTCGTGCATCAAACTCCCCGACGGCACCACCTCAGCTGCATACGCTGTCACCACAGCCCGAACCATTCTAGAAACAGCCCGTATTGCCCAACGTTCCGCCCAGGCAGCAGAACTCATTGCCCTCACACGAGCATGTATTTTAGCAGCTGGCACGACAGTTAACATACACCGACAGCCAATACGCCTTCGGGGTGGTTCACCATTTCGGGATTCTATGGAAAGAAAGAGGGTTCCTGACTTCACACGGTACACCCATCCTGCATGGAGATTTAGTCTCCGCCTTGACGGAAGCAGTCCTCCTCCCCAAAAAGCTAGCAGTGATAAAATGCCAAGCACATAGGAAAGTGACAGATCTCATTGGACAGGGAAATGCGCTAGCAGACGTTACTGCCCGAGCCACAGCAGAAGACAGAACCATGACACGAATGTATGTGACCAGGTCACAAGCTGAACAATGGACTGATGCTAGGACCACTGTAAGGGACATACAGACTACAGGCACACAAGACGAATTGACCGAGTGGGAAAAGGTGGGACTAAAAGACGAGGAAAATTGCTGGAGAACTAAAGACGGAAATAAATGGCTGTTACCCAATGCCTACCTCATCCCCATATTGACCATGGCACATTTACCAGCACACATAGGCTCCACCCCCATGATTGAACTAATCACAAGAGTATGGCATAATGTCAAGATAACAGAATCTGCAAAGCGCCTAGTACAACAATGTATAGTATGCCTACAACACAACCCAGGGAAAGGGACAGTAGTACCACGGGAGGGTTTGGAGTCCCTGATCACCCCTTTGAAGTCCTTCAAATGGATTACATCCAACTAAAGAGATGCCATGGTCTAAAATATGTCCTGGTGGTTGTGTGCGCTTTTAGCAAATGGGTGGAGGCATATCCCACCCGCGACAATACTGCCATAGCCACTGCAAAAGTATTGTTGAAAGAATTCTTCCCCGGTACGGCCTTTGCAGAATTTTATGGAGCGACAACGGCCCACACTTCGTAGCCGAAGTGATACAGAACATACTGAAAGGGTTGGGGGTAAAACAAAAATTCCATGCCGTCTTCCACCCCCAATCAGCGGGCCTGGTAGAGAGACACAATGCAACATTGAAACTAAAGCTAGCCAAAATAGTTGCCACAACCGGGTTGAAATGGCCCGACGCCCTTCCATTGGCATTGCTATCAATGCGCTCCACCCCGACCAAACACAGACTGACCCCGTATGAAGTGGTCTTCGGCAGGCCTATGAACATTTGGGCGGCACCAAGACCCACCTCCATTAACGATGTCCTGAACATATTAATGTCAGACTATCTGCATAAATTGACAAACGAGCTAACAATTATCCACCAACAGGTGCAGCAAGCCTTGCCTGACATATCCAGGGCCCAGGACATGTGATAAAGCCTGGGGACTTCATCCTAGTTCGCAACTTCCAAAGAACGAAGAATCTGGAGCCCAGGTGGACGGGCCCCTGGCAAGTCTTGATCACCACTCGAACTGCCCTCCGAGTGGAAGGAAAAAAAATTGGCTGCACGCCCACCACTGCAAGAAAGTCCCTCCAACGCTGGCAACTTGTGAAGAGGTGGAGGTGCAAGAGGAAGTACTCGCAAAAGACCGACCAGCTCTGAGTTGCTACCCACAAGAAGACACCCTCCAACTGTCTGAATTTCCCGACCCCACGGTGCCATCCAAGGAAGGGTACAACCTAAGATCGACGAAAAGGGGGAGCTCCAACAACCAGGCCACTAACTGAGTCAGAGTCTCAGATCGGTAGCACAGCCAAACGACGCTACCAGGAAAAACACCAGACAAAAGTCTGTGGTCCTAACAGTTGGTGAGCTCCTCGAAGATGATGGAAGAAACGGAACACCTGCAAAGCCACCAAGACTTTTGAACTGCACAGTACAAAGACAATTGCACTTGTAGCTGCATTTCTCACCTGCCTCCTGCTAATGGTCACACTCTGGATCATTGAAGAGAATGCACCTGCATACAGAACATTGTCACCAACCATGCAACCAATCACAAAGAAAGAACACTACCTGGTATCACCGCCACATCTCCGAGAACGACGCAAAGAATTCTGGAATAATTCTTTCGTACAGATGCTGCACCAGCACAATCTTGCCACCAATGCCACTAACTGTTGGGTCTGTGGGCTGCTACCACATGCCACTGAACATTCCATCCCTTTCATCCCTTCACCCTTTTCTGTTCATGGATCTTGCCTTGCCTGGATGATGCTCCTACAAGAAAGTTACAAAGACAATGCCACTTCCGATGGGACAATCGCTCAGTTCTACAACGAGTTCTGGCTAAACCAAACAGGAAGAACAGCAGCTCCCTTTGCCCTCCCACCTCCAATACGACATTCCCAATGAATGTCCCCTCCAAAGAACGAGTGGAAATACAAGTGTTCAATAATCCTGTCAGAGCCACATTTTCCTACCTGAAGAAAAGAACTGCTGCAACACTGACTGTGGCCCTATCTGTGGTGAACGTCTCTGGCCTTGTATGCATTGAAGGCCGTGGGACTAAGAATGTGGGTCACAGCACTTGTAACATTGTAAGGACTTTGAACACTGCCAATCCTCCAGCATTTGTTGCATCACCCAATATGTACTTTGTCTGTGGAACCAAAGCCTACACCTGGCTCCCAAGAAACTGGGGGGCACGTGCTACATCGCCTTTGTTTTGCCACCAACCTACACAGCCCCTGCAGAGCATCATCGAAAAAAGCGTTCTAAAGACACTGATCAAGCAGACTCTGCCGCATCACAGTTCGTTGACGCAGCAAAAGGGCTCGTCCTTCTATGGGGTCCGATGGCAAACAGCCGAGCCATCAGACATCTGTCTCAAGCGGTAGAAACCGCCCTGAACGTCACAGCTGGCATCCTCACCAACAACACTGCCGAGTTTCAAGCGGTCCGTCTGGTGGCCCTACAAAACCGCATGGTCCTGGACGTGGTACTAGCGGATCGTGGAGGAGCATGTCGCATCATTGGTGCCAGTTGCTGCATATACATCCCTGATAATTCACCCTCTGTCTATGAAGCAATCGAACATCTCCACAGACTGTCTTCAGAAATTCATCAAGGATCAGAGACTTGGACAATTGGAAGTTGGCTTTGGGGCATCTTAAAGGACTGGGGTTGGAAAATATCAATGTTTCTCTTGGTCCCAGTATTGGCAATATGTGGTTGCTGTTTGGGTGTACACTGTATACCACCTTTGTGTTCTCTTTGCATAAGTGCCTTGCGCCCTAAGACTATGGACACTCCGTTAACAAAAATGAGAGTAATGTATGAACAAGAAATACAGGACATTATGGAGATCGAAATAGACTGACCAGATGGCTAGTTATGTTCAAAGGGGCGACTGTTAAGAATAAAACACAATCATGAACATTCTGCGCCATCTTGTCTGATGAAAGTTCCTACGTGCACATAAACTAGTCATTCTGATTTACCACAGCCATTTTGTACTCTGTTGGTCACCTTCATTTCACCCTGTCCTCTAGCAGCCTTCTGACTCTCTGACCAAACCTGATATGTGTGCTGGGGCTATAAACTATTTCCACGACAAACATCAACATCACCTGCTGCCTCTAACTCGTCTTTCCTCTCATCCCTGCACAAACGGGTTACAAATACCAAACAGACTCTTGCAAACATGGTTTATTGCACTACACACAGCAAGACTGGTTTTTTGCCAACAATGGGACCTGTTCTTATCAACAGAACGGACTCTTAGATCTGGCCGGTCTCACTCGTTTTTAGACCCTGAAGCAAGGTCCAGCTGCAATTAAATTGTCTGTTTTTGACCTGGGTGGGAGGAGAGTTAATGTTGGGCTTGTGTAACCATGTTGATAAAACAATGTCAGGCTTGTGTGACAACCTGCCCGGGCGGAGACTCCAAGCTTGTAACCATGATAAAAGAAACAAATACATTGTGTAAAACTGTATAAAAGGAAGAGTCAGAAGCATTGCCAGTAGAACACCTCCCTGAAGACATCCTGGTGTCAGCAGTTGACGTGGTCTCCTCTAAGAGTAATAAACCTTTTTCTTGCCTTCCAGCTTCCAGCGCCTGCCTCGTTATTTTAGATAGTGAATCCAAAGTGGATTAAAGGTGACTTTGCGCCGGGCAGCATTGGGGATCCCAGGAGACTCGCTGCTTTTCACAGCCCTACCACATTTACTAAACCATGTACGACTGGGTCCCCTCAGCAATAACGGGGCAAACATGCCAGTCTTAGCCTGCTTCACACCATATCCACAGTTCGGAGCACTCACTGTAGTAGAGCTTTGTACACTTTACACAGGTCTAGATAGACATTTAAAATCGTTAGAGAGACTTTTAACACAGTTTATGTGAACAATAACAAAGCCAGTGAGGGCTGTTCTAGCTGCGCAGCCACATTTATCAATGCCTGCAATTAGTCCAGTTATTATTAATGCCAAAATGGGTAAGGTTCCCATTAGACGGGAGGAAATTCCATTCTGGATTGCTCAATAAACAAATCGGCTTGTCGCAGTGTTTCCCAATATGGGACCCAAAGAAAAACATAGAATTCTTATAATGTGCCTACCTTTAGGGATGGTTTCACCTGTAAATGAATGTGCCACTTGGGGCACAGTTTTTGCTGCAATTTATACCATCACACATGGTACACCATCCATTGCTATTTTGGCAGAAGTTCTAAAGCAGATTCAAAATGAATACGGTGCGGCCCCTGCCCTGGATTTGGGGATGAAACTAATTGGCAACTATGCCATAGTAGCCTCAATACTTTTGTGTAACATTAAAGGGGAAGCAGCAGATTTGGCAGTACACCAGCACCTAGCGCAGGTACTGTTAGTGGATTAAGAGTTCAAACTATCAACAATTGTTGAAATCTATACTTCTATAGGTCAAGATAATTTGGGAGACCGGCACAATAAACCACAACTTAAGAGTAATTTCGATAAGGATAACTCAAAACAGGCACCAGAGTCTTCTAAAAAGCGCTGGGATAAACAGAAAAATAGAGACAAAACAAAGTCACAGGTGGATCTCAGCAGCCAAAGTACTCTGAAAAACGCTATAATTTGTGTAACCATTAAACAATCAAACAGCCTGATAGGTATCAGTATACTGATACACGTCCCTTCTCCTTCCTTTCAGGGACCATCTGAAAAACTCTTGGAGAGAGGAGGATGATCAAAGCTCAGATCAGAAGAGTACGTGAAACTGAAAAAGGACTCGACACTCCACTGACGACATCATAAAAAATTAAGAGAAACTTCCAAAACAGAAGCCACAATTCAAGAAGAAAAAAGTGGCAGATATTTCCCTTAAATATGACACGCGTATTGAGGATGTTGCTTCGGAAAAAGGAGTGGCCGCAGACTCTGCTAAACAGCGCGGCAGAGGTCACAATAGTTTGCCAGAGTCTTCAAGAGTTTCTGGTGGCGAGAGCACTAATGATTTTGTTCAGGTGGAAACACCAGATCAGAGAGTTAGCTCTCTAGGTAGATTATATGATCTGGACATCCAAATTGAGGGTGATATACCCTGTACCAATAAAGTCCTTTTTAGGAACATTTGACACTAACAAACTTGGTGATCTCCGTATTTGCGGGTACCACAGGTTACACATATGTCACTTTCAATGAAGGTAATACTGTATCAATTGCATATAACTCATATTTATATTCCAATGCAGAAATGCGTTTTGCACCTACTGAAAAAATACTGACCTCAGTTCAGATGGCTATGATAAAAGAAAGATTATTGGCTCAGGGGAACCTCATCACTGTCGTGACTCCCATCCTAGCCATAGCAGGCCTCAAAAAATCATAAACATGTTACTAGACCTGCAGGTCTTATAACTTGAATAATCTACTTGACCTAACTGTAATGTACTTGACCCGTAAATCGGTCTCAAATTGTGATCCTAGGCAAATATTTAATTTTATGGAGTTGCCTTTTTCTTCATTACCACATATGAGAACACCTTCAAATATGCAAGTTCAGCATTTCTGCTGTACACTTAAGGCACATGACCCCTTACTTGCCTTTTAATTGACTAATAGCATTGTCATCAGGACGGAGCAGGAGTGTTTCTCAGTTCATGCTTAAACTCATGTTTAAATACATTACTAAAGCATGATGTGATAGTGCACTGTCATTTACAAACAGCACATTTTCTATTGAAACCACTACAAACTTTCCAACTAACATGCAGTTTTACTGATAAAAAAAATATAGCGTACAAACAATGTTTGTAAATTGGGGTTCTGCAAAAATATTTATCATTTGCTCATCACCAAGTAAAGTGCTATTTGCTGTCATCGTATGAAACATTTTTTTCACCACACAGAATTACAAAAATGTGCTTTCATAACTACTGAAATATATTTTGAATCGTTTGTGCAGTTCACTTAGTAGCTATTTAAAAGTTGTTATAATAGCCTGACATCTTACTGACTTTCATTTCACGAGCTTTGCACAGCACGATTGTCAGACAGCTCACTTTACAAGATCTTCTAACATTGCAGTCAGAGAAAGAAAAGTAAATGTCAGGAGGCAGACTGACTTTTGACCTCTGCCTCTGAATGCAGAGCAAATGTGACTAGATAAAAAGATTTAAAGGCATCTGTTTTGCTTGCATTCACATTGTGAGTGAACAGAACATCTGTTATTTGTCAGCTCGCAAGAACGGGTACAGTAGGCCTGAAAAAAAAGCTCATCCTGATGAAATCTAACTCGCCATAGTGAATGAGCGAGTAGATTTCCCAAGGCCTGCAGAGAGGCTGTTACAAAGGCCGGTGTTCCTAACGCGAAAGCCTTGCATCCTAGATGGATACAATGGGCCACCACTGACGTAGACTGTCTTTGACTCTACACTACAAACGCAAGAAATCCTACAATATGAACAAGAATACCCTGTCCCCAATGGTGTTTTCCCTCTTGAACAGTACGACTTTCATTGTCTATACTGATGGCTCTGGCTAGCCTGCAGTTGGAACTAAACATCAATACTCCGCCGCTTGTGCAGCAGTATGGGGAAAAATGACGGATGGAGTTTTCAAGCTTCTTAAAACACTTACATAATCACTAGGTGATTGCACTGCACATCTGACTGTACTCAAAGCTCAAATTCTGGCACTAGAAAATACCTATCCTGAATTCTCCATACTAATAGCATCCAATTTGTATTATTATGCCCAGTCTTACAGTGAGCACTTACACTATTGGCACCTGAATAGATTCAGAGACTCTAAACGGAATACTATAAAGCAAAAGTTGCTGTGGGGAAAGGGGGCACATTTAATGCAATGTCTGCCACGGGCTACTGTAATTCATACATTGAGTCACCAACGTGTTGGAATACACGTTGCTGGGAATTTACTGGCTGATGAAGACGCAAAGGCTGTAGTCCAGACTGCTATCATAGCTGGAATTACTAGTTCCCACTCGAATGTGGATGGAGACATGGTAGCTGGCACAACCTCATGTTGTGGCACTCCATTATCTAAAATATATTCCGTAAAATACTCCTACCTACTGAGTGCACAAAACATACCGTTTGCTTGCATTCCCGGAGTGGGGGATCGAGTGATTCCAAATTCAGACCGCAGACTAGAACTGATCATAGCTGCTCATCGGGGGTTAGCTTCTGCCCATGCAGGTGTGGCGTCTACAATTTCACTGCTACAGCAACGCTACTGGTGGCCAGGTCACTACAAACAAACCAAGCAATATGTCTTTAGCTGCGACATTTGTCAACAAATAATAGCTTTCACCACAGCACGCCCACAGCAGACACCTCTTCTAGTTTCAAACAAGCCCTTGGCTTGTGTGTATCTTGACCACTGTGGGCCTTTAAACTCTGATGCCTCCTTTAAATACGTCCTGTTAGCAGTGGATTTGTATTCTAGATTGCTATGGGTATGGCATCAGCAATCGGGTGACGCTTGAAGTGTTCTAAAAGATCTGTAACTCTTCATCTGGGCATATGCAGTAGCTGCATTCCACTCAGACCAAGGACCCAGCGTTTGCCTTTAAGGCTTACCGGGATACCATGGGCACCCTGAATTTTTCTGTGTACTGTTCCTCCCCATATTATCCTGAGGAAAATTCAATAGTGGAGAGGAAAAACCGTGACTTTGAGCAGTCTTTAACAGCTAAAGGTCCTAGTTGGATTCATCATCTGTATGGAGTCCAAAGAGCTTTAAATAATCTGTCTAGAAGATTCTTGGGGACGGCCGGACTCCCTATGAGGTCCTGTTCGGCTTCCATATGGTGGTTGCATACCTGGATAACCATGGTACGGTGGCGGTGGATACGCCTTTTGACATCAGTGAACCTTCGGCTGTCTTCCAGGAACTGAAAGACTTCTGAGATGACTGTCCTAACGAACACATGAAGTGTTCTGCCACTGGAGAAGTGAAGGTGCGACCAGCAACTCTTGTCTGGATTCTAAAGATTGGGGATCTAGTTCAAGATAAGATTGTTGACAAGTAGGAATTTGGCCCATCATACAGAGCACCGGTCCCAGTCCTGGCAGTTGAAGGGACCAGAACAGTACTTTTGTCACCCCTTGCTGGTTGTAAACACACTGTCTCCATATATCTCATAAAACCACACCATATGGCCAGTCCTACACAATGGGCCACGAGGGCTCCTGGGTAGTTACCCGTCTCTTCTCACTACCATACAGGAAATCCATTCACAAGCATTAAATAATACAGAAATTTTGACTCCCCGTGAGGGATATCAGACACTGAATTTTTGTTACTTCCAGTTATAACTACAATTAACACACTGTATGTGAATTCAGTCTTCGACTACCCCTCCTAACAACGAAGTTGTTTATTATGATCCAATTTTGGAGTATCTAGCAGTTCTACACTTCCCCATGAGGTTCCTGTTTTTGCACAGACTGCCTCTGGCTGTTTTTCCGAAGTAGATTACTTTTCTTCGGATTCATCAGATACATCATTGCATGGGATTCGTGCACTTATTTTTTGGCTTCAGCAGACTTATCTTGTTCTACCTTGGATTTAGATTTGGATTGTCATTTCATTGTTTTTCCTTTGGATTGGATATGTGACCGTTTTCTTTTAAGCTCCTAAATAGGCATCATCTCCCAGAATGCTCTGCTGTTGAACTGCTGTTGAAATACTGAGGTATTGACGCCTCCTTCATCACATAGTGCGAAGAGACCTCTCCCTTGTTAACATTTCTGCATTTCCTGTCTCGGATGGCATTGTTTGGGATAAGGTCCCATTTGATATTTTTGGTCCTACAGAGACTTTACAGATCTCTTATGTTTTCTGAGGTAGAATATTATGCTGTATTTGAAAGTGAAGATAGGTTTAGTGGAATAGCTAATTATGGTGAAAGGATCTGTTTGCTCTATGCACATCAATATTTACACAGAGCTAGTACTCCACGTGCGTTTTTTAATTATACACAATCAGAGCATTGCCCGACACCATCAGTGGGTAGCTCAAAAACATACCTGCAGAAATTTGCATATTTTTCTGGCAAAACCCAGTAGAACAAGGGTCTTATTATTTTAACCTTTCTCAGCAAAGAAAAATATGCTGACCGCATCTAAATTAATTTATTCGACTTCCTTTATTTCCCTGTTGTCTCTACAGGATTATGACTTTTAGAAAGACAATATTGATTTGAAATCTGTTTGGGGAACAAAAGATTGTCAAGTTCGGGGCAATGAGGCTTTGTTTAGAGCGCATCGAATATCGAGACAAATGATTTTTCTGAACAACGCAGTATAGCAAACATTGTGCATAGGCTTGGCTAAAATAAGGACATGAATACACCAAACATTCCCGCACTTGCACATTTTGATAATTGGCAACAGTTTACTAATTACACAGAGGAACAGCTCAACAAAATGATACAGAATGGTACATGCAATTATTCACATTCTGGTCCAGATGGGTGGCTAGTGTGGCCATTAGATGCCAAGGGTTGTCATGCACATTTTTTAAACAACATGAACGGTGCTAAACAAACAGACCAGACCCACGTTATGTGCATACACAACACTCTGGAGTTGTCCCCACATACAGTGTGGGAATGTTATGTCAGCAATGGTTACAACATTCCACTTTAAATGAGGTGAACGCTTGACTCTCAAGTCAGAGGACATTGATTTACAGGATTTTTTGTTGGGTCCTAGAACACCACGTCATAAACGCTTTTTATATGCAATATATAATGAACTTTTGAAAGTTTCCCAGCAAGAAGCTGATGAGCTCATATGTGAAATTGACCGAGCTAATTTTAGAGATTGTATTGGTAGCTGTTGATAACGGGATGACTACATTGTCAACTAGTGGGCAAAGTCAGCTTAGATCAATTATGCAATTAAGCTGGACATTAAAGACTTTAAAATATGGTCTCATGTTAGGGAAACTTCTAAATGTGACTCTCAAAAAATAATGCTGAAGAAAGATGCGACTTATGCAGTGTTAAGCATAGAGCATGTAGGAAAATTGTAGTTTACAGTGGCCAAAACACCATCTGCCGAATGGTTAATGCACAGATTAATTTCGCTGCCAATTTCTACATTTAATTTAACATCTTGCCTGAAACATTTTCAAGTAGGCAAATATGAGGCGGTAGGGGAGAGATTGGTGAATGAGACATGGCTCCTACCTTTTGATTTTAGATTTAGGAATGGAGAAACTGAAGTACTTAGCGGAAACATATGTGAAACCTCGTTTTTCCATGGTCTTGTTTGCAAGGAGGTTACGCTTCATGGCATTTGTAATGAGTCTATGGCTTACTTGGTATGTTATCTGAAAGGCGCACCTGCTGCTTTGATTCGGCCGCTTTCAGATTGCTTTCAAATGGAAGTTATTTGATGCTAAATGACCAAGGTTGTTTGATGAAACCAGGAGTACCCCATGTGTTGATGGTTTCTAGGGTTTGGACTTGCTGTAATAACGTGTTATTTCCACCTGCTCCTACAATCCGAGAAGTGACAGTTTGGCCTTCAATCGCTATTTTTAATGTGAACTTTGATAAGTTGAGCAGAATGAAAGCATATTTGTTTCATAAGGAGGTTTCTTTAACATCTGCTGGAGAGACGCTTGATCTCCAAGTTGCAAGGTCTTCCTCTTAAATACAATTGCTACTACACACTAACCTCCCTCAACATTTTGGATAACTTGTGCATCGCATATTTAATGCATCTAATATTGCAGGAATAGTACAGTTTTTTTGTTTTTTTTTAAAGCGATTGGTTCTGGCTTTGTTAGCACATTCCAGACTGTCTATGGAGTGAATCCATCTTTCATATGCTCCCTGGTTTCCAGTGTTTTTGGAGGCGTACCGCTGGTACTTTTTCTGATTGTTGGGGGTATGGTCCTATTTTTGCTGCTCTGCAATTGGATGTTCCAACTCACAGCCAAATGGTGATGGAACTGCCATATGTCCTGTTTGTGTTGTGAACATATGATGCAGTGTTTTGCTGCGTCTTTGCTTCAAGAACCAAATGACAACTGGTCTTTGTCCTTTTAAGCTGTATGGTTACATTGCGTTCGCACGGTGTTCCGCTGTCTACTGTGCACTTTTTAGCGTGCTCTGAATATATGCCTTGGGATGCAGCCAGTTTAATCTGAAGCTATATGGATCAGTTGATGTGTCTGCTGAAGATGCATTTTCGATGTTTTCCTATGCGATTGCATTTGCTACAGACTCCATACTATGAGCCTTTACTGGATGCTTCGGCTTCTGGATTCATGGATCCTGGCTCCTCCTCTGCGACTACATTACCGGCTGGCACTCTTTCAGCGATTAGTGATTGTGTTGGATCTAACCATGTTTGTTGTTTGGGACTTGTGGTTCGGGCCTCACCGGAAACATCGTCTGTGGAACTGCTTCCATCATGGTTCCTAATGACTCTCGGAACATGTAAATAATTCCTGGAGTTTTCTGAATTTCCATTCTGCATTTTTTATTTTTTAAATTGCTTTTATATGCCTTTTTAACATAGTGTTTTTAAATGTCTCCTATTGCAATTTTGCTTTTATTTTAATTCATTATTAAAGTGCATTATATATTTTTATGATTTTATGCTCATACACATATTAAGTCTAATTTTAGAATATGCCTTTAATTTTAGTTTGAAGTGTTAGTCTCCTTCCGGACAAGGAGTGGATGTAGTGAAGTTCATTAGGCCCGTGCACAAAAGCTTCCATTTTACAAGTTCACGTTTAAACTTGACATCTTTTTAGACTGTGACTTGAGACATTCTTTGCATGTATATAATAACGTACTCAGAAAGTGTTCTGCTTGCAAGACACATTTCTTCGTCCGCATTTTATCATGACATGGTACATTATGTTCAAGGGTAAAGTACACTGAGCACTCTGCCCTATTATTTTGTTGTTCTGAGCACTCTGCCCATGTATTTTGTTGTCCGTTTGGAGACCGCTCCGAATCAGAAGGACAAATTACATTAGCAAAGGACCTCAGACAGTGCGAACAAAACCGGTTTTGATTATATAAACTGCTTCTGAGTTTTGGCTCGTCAGAGTAGCACTTCCATGGATTATCTTGGACGTTCACCTGTGACTGATTGCCAGCCCTGCTTACTTCCATCACTATCCTGCAAAGGATGGCGGCCCTTTCTACACCAGACTGTCTCCCGGATACATCGCACATGAAGGTAAATGGGGAGTTTGGCTGCTCCAAGAGATCTGGCAGAATGCATTTCTTACTACGCTCTGTAGAGTATAGTCGGTGTTAGGTAGGGTTATCATAATGATACATATTCATATAATCACTGCAACGTTGTAATGGTTGAACTATTCATCATCTTCACCATTCTTATAATGCTGGTAACAATGTTTTGTTTCCTTCTACTAATAATTGCAGCTCATGTATTTATACATTTGAAGGTTTTATATAGAGTGAACAAGTTGCAGGCATCAGAGCGCTTAACACATGTTAAAGAACAGAGACATATACCATCAATATAATAATAGTCAAGAAACAGTTCATGCTATGGTATATCCCCGATGAGGGCGGGATTGCCTCAATGATGGGACAGATCAATCAAAAAAGTAATAGAACAAGTGAGCCGTAATCGCGTGCGAAGATGACGAGTCCAGTTAAGCTTGGAGAGAGTTCCAAGGACCTAGAACAGAAATTTATTCTGGAGTAGTAGTTTAACTTCTTTCTTGAAAGATGCAGTTGAGGGATTCAGTGTGGTTTCGGGGGTGAGGGAGTTCCAAATTCTTGGGGCAATGCCAGAGAAGGCTCTCTTGTAGTTTTTCTTTTTATAGTACCTCTGTGGTTTCAGCAGTTAAGTGTTGGAGCTTCTAGAAGATGTGGATCCCCCAGAGAGTAAAAGCTTCTGAGGAAGATAACTTGGGGTATTGAAGTGTAGGGCTTTGTGGGTCATGCATGCAATTTTCAGCTGAATTCTTGCTTCGTAGTGCCAGTTGAGGGATTTCAAATCAGGGGTGATGTGGTGGTTTCTTTTTGATCCAGTGATGAACCTGCGGCAGAGTTGAGGGAGGCCCTTAAGGGAGCCGTTGTGGATTTCGGCAAACCCCCCAGGGTTTGCGCTTCCATAGTCCAGCCTTGGAATCATTAGGGCTTGGACGGCAGAGTTAAAGTCTTGGGTGGGGGGGGCAGGGGGTGAGGGGATTGGGTTGGAAGGGTTATAATTTTCTTAAGATGTTCATTTGGAGGTTCGCTTCTTTGGTGGCAGCACTAATGTGCTTCTTCATGTAAAGGTTAATGTTTGAAATGCCAATTTGTGTATTTCTTGTGTCTCCCTAAGGTATCCACGAAAGGGTAGATCTGGTTCCACGATTTCCTTGGGGAGTCAGAGTGGTCATGTTCTGAGGTTGCAAACATCATCCGGTACCCTGTCAGGTTTAGGGGTCCAGATGGCGCACTGTGAGCTAATCGGGAATTGGGTCAACATATTCGGATTATATGTGTGGACTCAGTCCCCATATTTTGATGCATATGTTGTCCAAATGCACAGTCTTACTTGATTAGTAGGAACGGTACAACAGTATGTTGCAGTTCTATTAACTTGAGATAGTCCTGTGAACGTCGCTGGGTAAGGCTTGAGGTAGCTCACATTTTGAGCCAGATAAGGAGGCCACACTGGCCTTTGTTTTCTCTCTGGTACCCAGACATATGAGGCCTTCTCTAAAGTGGGGAGCATGCTGCTCTGCACTTCTGTGGCTATTTATACCTTCAGCGTCTTGCTCTTCTTCCACAGGAGTAAGGAGTGCCCTTCCCCCTGTGTTCGTGGGTGCTCACTCTTTATGCAGCCAGATCACCTCCTTACAATTTCAGGTTACAGGCTGGGTCACAGATGCTGCCCTTGTGTTCCTTCAGTAGAATAAGAAACTCCCCTTGGGGACTGAACCGAATTGTAGTGCCCTGTTCCCTTAGTGCGAGGGGCCCTTCTCATTCTTTTCTGCAGCTTGTGCTCCTTCATCCATATCTTTTTCAGTTTTTTTTTTTCTTTCTCAATTGAGTCTCCTCTGTTTTCGGGCCACTTCTACAATAATAGCAACAGCATAGGTGGTCTCAAAAAGGCAGTGGCCTATGGAACCTCCGGACTCTGTAGGAGAGCTGCTATCTTGCTCACAGCTTGGCCTCCTCTCCACTCTAAACGCTTTTAATGGCAGTGTTATTCAATAATTGTTCTCAGGTGCTATAGCTTTCCATCAATTGCTCTTTGGGACTAATGCCTTACTGTGAGCTGATACAACCATATTAGATGTCCATTCTCACTTGTGCTTTTTCTGTATGTTTCTAAAAAGGACATTAAAAGATGTTATACTTTTTATGCACTTGTACAGACATTCCTTTCATCTTTTAGAAAACGACCAAAGCCAAGGTTTGTCGGAAAAGCATATGCTTGAACTTGAATGCATCCTAAGATATTTTTAAAATGTTAAGTGTTTTTTTGCAGCGCAAAATGGTGGCAGGTAGATCAAAGATCTGGGATCCTAAAACTGCTCTACATTATCTAAGGTACTGTTCATATCTGCAGTGTTAAGCAGGGAATAACTGTTCAAATGTTGTTGGATCTTAAACCTACACATCTACTGTGGACCACTATCAAGTTTGTTTGCAATCACAAGTGGTGCCAACCAGTCCGATTCATCCACTACACTCTCAACCATTCTTTATAGTTGAGCTCTAAAGAGTTTCTTTCAACGTGATAAATACTTGTCTAACTTTTTAATCGTGAGTTTCCTCCCTTGTTAAATATTATCTAGTTCTAAAACTCCATTTTGGTTTTTAAACCTTGTGGCAACCACTCATTTATTTTCTTGTTAATCTTTCTTCCACTAATAAGATTTATTTTATGCTTAACATACTTAAAATCATCCTCTTATGTTGATGCGTTCATCATAAAATTGATTCACTTTTCTTGAGCACATATAGCTTATGACAATATAAAAACATTGTTAACCACTTCGCTGCTAGCCCTTTTCCTCCCCCAGTGCTAAGCAGTTTTTTGGCAATATGTGGTAGTTTGCGTTTAGGACTCCATAACTTTGTCCACACGAGTTCTCCACTCCAAATTTGCGTCCCTTATTCCCAACATCCTGGGGATTCTAAAGGCACAAAGTGCATGTTGTTTTTTGGGGGTGGGGGAATTGGGGAAAAGGTGCTGCAGAAGAAAGCGTCTGTTTTTTTTCGCCTGAAATGGCATCAATGAAATGTTTGCAGTGCTAAAATCACCATCCTCCCAACTTTCAGGAACAGGTGGACTTGATTCAGAAAAACACATTTTTTACCACTATTTTTGGGGTTTTAACCTCCTTCCAGTTTGTGGTGGAAACAGGTGTGAAACTCACAGTGGATCCTTGAAAGCTATACCTTTCTGGAAACTAGACAAAATTCTGAATTCAGCAAGGGGTCATTTGCGTAGATCCTTCAAGGTTTTCCTATTAAAAGTAACCGAAATATTTAAATTGAGTTGAAAAATAAACGAGCCATTTGTGTCCACATTTTCATCTGTAACTTATTCTTACTGTGGCAGATGCTTGAAAGCAGTATACTGCTATGTCCGCTGGAGCCTTCAGGTTGCGGGGATAAATAGGGCAAATTAGGGCTTGTAGGTTCTCCAAGAACCCGAGGTACCCAGAGCCAACAACCGAGCCAATAGTTTTTCATTGTGTACCAACTATACAGCAATTCATATGGTAAAGTATCAGGCCTCAAAAAATCCACTCACTATGGAGAGTCAGTTTTTATCAGGTCGAGCTATTTTTAGCACTTACTCACCCGTGCTGGCTGCTGGCAAGTGAACTTAAGCTGGAAGGAACAGGTGTTCTGTTAATTCAGAAAGTGAATGAGCAATAAAGATGCCTTTAAATCTTGTTTTTATCATGACACATTTGCTGTCTGTTTAAGGAAAGAAATCAAATGTGAGTTTGTCTTTTTACTAATTGTTGCTTATCCGTTCCTGGAAAATGGCGTTCGTGGTTTTTGTCAAGTGAGCGTTCTGACAATCATTGTGAAACAAAAGGCTGTAAAATGTCAGTTTTTTTTCTAACACAACATTTAAACAGCTTGTAAATGAATAGTACAAGTATTGCAAAATATATCTGTAATTATGAAAGCACTTTTTTTTGTAATTCAGAAGTGTGATGCAAAGAAAGATTTAAATAGGAACAAAACAAATCAGAACACTTTACTTGGTGATGTGCAAATGACAAATATTTGCCGGAACTCGATTTCCAACCATTGTACACTACATAGTTTTACCAGTAAAACAACATGTCAGTGGGAAATATTGTGGCCATTTCAATGGAAAATCTTCTGAGTGTGCTAGCACTTCATGCTTCAGGTATGTATTATTAAAAGTGATAGTTTTTAAGCATGATTTGAGAGACATTTCTGCTCCCGCCCTGATGACAATGCGGTTAATGAACTAAGAGGCAAGTCAGTGGTCATGTGTATCCTATATGTGGCTAGATTTATATTCTATATGGAGCAAAAGTATTGGGGTCTCCAACCAGTAGCTCATGAGCTACTGTAGCTCTCCAGCTACCTTTGAGTAGCTCATCTGTGTGCAGTCCAGCTTATTAAATTAGAAAGCTTTTGCTTGGTTAAACAAATATACATATAAACAACTTGAGATTATACAACTCAATGCATTTCATTGAACATAAGTAGCTCTCAGTACAGTAAAGGCTGGAGACCCCCAAGTGTTTTTATGTATAGCAGACACGCTGAACTCGCACATTTGAAGGTGTTCTCAGAGAAGAAAATGGCGGCTCGGTGAATTACATTATTGACCCAGAATCACATAATTTGAAAAGTTTATGGGACAAGAGCATTATTATTAGGTCAAGTAGATTATCTAAATCACTAGACCTGCTAGTAAAACTTTTGGGATTTTTCAAGGCCTGACTATAAAGAACAGAAAAAGAGTATGAAGGAAAACTCTATATTTCTGAAATGTACACAAGATTCTGAGTTTAGGAGCAGTGGTCGTTTGTACATATCTGAATTTATGGGTACCCATACTGGCATGTGTTTCAGAAGGCATTTTCTAAAATGTCTTCTGTGTTACACACTTGCTCACATTTGAGAGGCACAGAAGTAGAGATATTCAATTGGTAGTAACAGATGTTCTACTATTCTGCATTCCCACATGTCTTCAAATAAAAATGGTACCGCACTTGTGTGTTTGGGCCATGCACCTGTGACAAAACACCCCAAAACATGACCTAGGAGATGACATATTTCATCCAGCAGAATGCATGTTTTATTTTACAAGGTAGCTAACTGTGGATTTCGGGTCCTAGTTCATCCGGCACCTAGGGAAACCTATGAAACCAGCACATCTTTAAAAACTAGACACCAGTGGGAGTCCATGGTGGGGTGACTTGTCTGGCTCTCGTCAGGTTTTTTTTACCCAGAACCCATGCAAATCTCAAACTTTGCCTAAAAACACATTTTTCTTACATTTATGTGGGGAAAACTCTTGAAATCTGCAGGGACCCACAAATTCCCTACCAGCCAGCATGCCCCCCCCCCCAAGTCTCCCGAGTACAACAGTGCCTCACTTGTGTGGTAGGTCAACTGCCTGTGACAGGAGAGCCCGCAACACAGAAGCATCACATTTTTCCACTAAAAAACGATCTGTTTTTGCAGTGTGGGTAGCTGTGGGTTTTGGGCCTCAACCAGCACCTAGGCAAACCTACCAGACCAGCACATTTTTGAAAGCTAGACACCCGGGAGAGTCCAGGGTGGGGTGATTTGCATGTGTCTCATGCACCTGTTCTTGTGCCGCCCCCCCCCACCCCCCGCTGCCGCTGCCTAGCCGGTTACTGCCGCATCGCTCGCCGCCCCTAAGCCGCCAGTTCCAGCCCGATGTCCCAGGTCAGGTGACCACTTGTTGATCTCGTGCCCCAATTCCTGAGTGAATCTGTGCACTTATTGTAGTTTAATTTGCTATTTTTTACTTGCCATTTACTTTGCCATTTGTACTTTTATTTGGAATTTTCTTTGGTACTTTGCTAGGCTCTTGCATTATTCAATAATTTGCACCAGTTCCCACCATTTTTTCCTGCTCCCGCCGTTTCTCGGCTTGCCACCTTTCCACCTCCCAAGACTACTTATGGTGGCCACGCAACAGGCGGGCCGAAGGCAAGCCTGTCTGCACCCATCCGTGCCTGGACCGTGCCGAGCGCCAGGAACCTTGGCCCTTTGCACTCCCACAGGTACTACACCGCAGACTTTCGTGCCCTGGATGCAACAGCAACTGCTGCCTCGTATCACCTCACTCCACAGCGGGGTCCTTCACCTGCTACCGCTGCTGGTTCACCTCCACCCCAGCTCCTACTACACCACAGCAACCAGCACCACGCCAGCTCCGGAGGTCCCCCCCCCCCTCTCTCGAACAACTCTGCTTCTCCTGATCAACGCCAGATTGCTCTGCAAACACGCCACTGAAGTCTGGGACACCATCTCCACCCTTACCCCTGACGTGACCTTCATTATAGAGACCTGGCTCACTCCTGCATCGACCCCCGAATATCCCTACGGCAACACCCATCGGCTACAAGATGAAACACCGCACCAACAGACAGAGGCAGTATCGCCATCGTACACAAGGAATCAATCACCTGCACCATCTCCAAAGACCAAACCAAGCTGATCATGGAGCACATGAATTTCCAGCTCTGCACTGACGATAACACCACCATCATAGGCAAAGCCTCGTACCGACGCCCCGGACCACGAACCAGCCTCAACTACGCCATCACTGAATTCATCACCCACCATCGAATTCGAACACTACATCTTCCTGGGAGACCCCAACTTCCACCTGGACGACTACACCGACACCACTGACCTGTCAAGATTGGACAAAATCGGTCTCAAGCAGCTGGTCACACACCCCATGCACCAAGCAGGACAGATGCTGGCACCCATCTTCACGTCCAGCAACAGAATCGGATACAGATACACCTCGGAAATCACCCGGTCGGACCACTTCATCGTACACTTCACCCACGTCTGACCTGCCCGCACCGCCCCCAGCCGACACAGTGCCCCCTTTCACAGCTGGTCCAAGGTCATCCACCAACAATGGACCAATGCCCTCCGCACCATACAGCCCAAAGACACCACCAACTTGGATCAGGCAGTACAGAAATTTAACAACTGGATCACCAGAGCAGCCTACCGAGTCGCTCCCACCAAACCAGATAAAAAGCACAGACCCTCCAAACAAGCCATCTGGTACACCTTAGAACTCAGTACGTCAAAACGCAGGTGCAAACAAATGGAAAGGAAATGGTGCACCAGCAGGAATCACACCTACCGAGCCACCTTTAAATCAGCCATCAGCGACTACCATTGACCGATCAAAGCTGCAAAAAAGGTGGCCCTGACTCATGAATAGAGACCAGCACCAACCAAGCCTAGGAACACTTCACCATCATCAGAGGTCACCTGCCCATCATCCACCGAAAACTCTATCCCCTCCTCACAGGAACTCTGCGACGCCCTTGCCGACCAATTCCACAACAACCTTCCAATCTCCTCCAAGTCCAACCGACCACCCGATCACTTCATGGGAACAACTCAGCACACCGAGCACAACCACTCTTTTCAACTCCATCCACTCTGGAGCACCTAACGACCTCTGCCCCACCGACTTTTTAACCTCGGAAGAGACTAGATCACCATCCTCAACGCCTTGATAACCACAGCCACCTTTACCGTTGCCTGGAAACACGCAGTCAGACTGTTATGAGGTTATTGATGTCATTTGAAGTTGGCACGAGTGCTGCCGCGCTCGTGTCTACTTCAAATGTCATCGCGTGGGGATTGTGATCTTTCGAAAATGTGCGCAGTGCGATGGTGATAGCGGGTGGCGGTTGATGCATTCGTAACTGTACCTGTGACTTGGCTGTCCGGATTAAAAAGCTCTTCAAACTTTGGAGTCCTTGTTTCTTCTTCTCTGGATCACGTTACAGCCTGGAGTTTTCTTTCTCTACACTGGCGACGAACAGGAAACGTTTCCGCGTGTAATACCCAAGGAATTTCTACAATTTTTTTCTTCCGGTTTTGCCTTCTACGTCTCGACGCTGTCTCGTCTTCTACGTCTTCAAGCTGTTCCACTATTGGCTATTTGGCACCCTCTAGTGGAGCAACAGGAGTATTACTAGCACCCAAGAGCTACCCAGCTGCTCATTATTACAAGATTTACCTTACGGTGTTTGAGGAGCTCCATTTCAGGTTTGCTTTTTACTTCTGTGACACGCACACATTTCTACACGCGTGTCCAAAAGAGCTTTGTTTTCAACTGTTTTGTGTTATTCAAGTTAATCTTCTGTGACACGCACACATTAACTTTTGTGTTTTTGGTGCATGAACTTCATTTTATTGACTTCTACTTCATTCTGGTGCAATTTTTTTTTTGTTGTTAATTGTTCACAATGACTGGCATTTTACCTCCTCCTTCTTTCCTGGCACTGCCTGGTGAACCCAATATTGAATGGGATATTTGGGAAGCAATGTTTTTGGCGTATGTTGATGTTTTGGAGGGTGAAGAATGCGAAGCTGACAGGAAACTAGCCTTATTAAAACATTGTCTTGGAGGGATTGGTCTCAAGGAATATAAAAACTTACCTCCTTTGGCTATCACGACTGATTTAAATGTGTACCAAATTGCATCTAAACAACTTTCTATTCGCTATGGAAAAAAAAAAATGTGGTAATGGAAAGATTTAAATTCTATTCAAGGAAGCAAAAACAGATGAGTCCATTGAGACTTATGTATCAACCCTGAGATCTTTAGCGGTTACTTGTGACTTTGAACATATTAACTATGATCAAGTTTTAAGAGATCAAATTCTCATGCGTACTAACAACAAAAAATACAAGAAAGGTTGTGGACGAGTTCAGACATGTCTCTTAATGCTGCAATTGAAATAGCAAAGGCCATTGAGCATTCAGAAAAGTTTGTTGATGAGATAAGATCTTGTGATAAAAGTGATGTACATGTTGTCAACAAGGAAAATGACAAACCAAAAAATGTATAACCCAAAGGAATGAACATTTTCAAAAACTTGAAACCAGGAACAGATGGCAAAAACCTGATACCAGGTGGAACAATGTTTACTGCTTTAGATGTGGCAGTGGTCATCACCTAGGGAATTCAAAGCAATGTCCTGCCCTAGATAAAGTATGTGCCAGGTGTAACAAAAAGGGACATTTTCCCAGAGTATGTAGATCAGCTCCTAGAAGAGTGAATTTTATACAAGAACATGAGGAGTTGTGTGATAACGATTACGATGTAAATACTATACTTTGTGTGAGTAAAGAGATAAGTGCTACCAAATTTCCTTCATGTGAAGTCACTATCAATGGAATCTCTACCCAAGTACTAGTAGATTCATGCTCCTGGTATACTATTCTGCCTCACGCTCTTTTTTGTTCTAATTGGCCTGATATAGAACTTACACATCCTGATATTTCTCCTAGCGGCTACACTGGTCACAAATTACAACTTCTAGGGTATTTCATTGCTGATCTAGTCTTTCATGAACGCTGCACGTGTGCAAAAATTTATGTTACAAAAGTTGGGCAATCTCTCTTAGGCTGGCCACATCAGGAAAAACTAGGAATCAGATTAGATCCTAATGCTGATCCTCCGGTTTATTCTGTTGATACAAATTCTACAAAATGTGATTCTATCAAGAAATCTAATGACTGGGTACTAGTTGCTAAAATAAAAAGTGATTTTCCTACATTATTTAGTGACAAACTTGGTGAATACAAAGGTTTTAGACATCGCATAAAAGTACATGCTAATGCCATTCCTGTACGTCATAAGGTAAGGAATGTCCCTTTGTCCTATAGGAACAAATTGAAAGAAATGCTCCATGACATGTGTATGAAGAAGATAATTGAACCAATAGAGTCATCTCCATGGGTTTCTCCAGTTGTTATTTCAGTTAAATCTGGTGGGGAACTTCGTTTATGCATAGACTTACGCAGTCTTAACAATGCCATTTGTGTAGATGCTCATCCTCTTCCCAATCTACATGAAATGGTTTCCACGTTAGCTGAGGCACGTGTGTTTTCTTGTCTTGATCTAGCTAGCGCTTATCATCAAGTAGTTCTCCATGAAGAATCGAAAGACTTAACTTCCTTTATAACACCAGAGGGTCTCTACAGATTCTGCAGGATGCCTTTTGGCTTAGCCAGTGCCGCTTCCGTATTCCAAAGACTGATGAAAGAAACTCTGGATGGTCTCACTGGGGCCATAGCATTTCAAGATGACATTTTAGTTTTTGGCAAAAATGAGGAGGAACATGACCATAACTTACTCAAGGTCCCAAATGCATTAGCAAACAAAGGTTTAACGCTCCGTGCAGACAAGTGCAGATTCAAAAGACATGAAGTGGAATACTTAGGACACAGTATCAGTGGAGATGGGATTAAACCTAAAATGTCACATTTGGAAAACATCAGTAAGGCTCCTATTCCTGAAAACAAAGAACAGTTAGTTGCCTTTTTGGGACTTGTGGAGTTCTACGCAAAATTCATCCCTAATTATGCTACTGTGATTGAACCATTTAGGAATCTGTTAAAGAAAAATGTGAAATTCATTTAGACTGATGTTATGACTGCCACTTTTTCCACTGTTAAGAAGATAATTGTTGAGGCTCCATGTCTTAAACCTTTTGTAATTGGTAAACATTGTGTTGTAATGGTAGATGCAAGCAATTGTGGATTAGGTGCGGTATTGATTCAAGAAGAGTGGGGTAAAGAATGGATTGTAGCATATGGTTCAAGAACATTGCGAGAATCTGAACGACATTATTCTGTAATTGAAAGAGAACTATTAGCGTGTGTGGGGGCAGAACATTTTAGACCTTTCCTATGGGGAACAAAATTCACCATTAAGTCTGACCATAAGCCATTGGTTCATATATTATCACCTGGTGGTGGGCGCACATTGTCATCAAGGTTGGCCAGACTTTCCTCTAGACTACAAAACTTCCAATATTCTCTAGAGTATGTTCCTGGTAAAGCCAATGTCCATGCGGATTGCATGTCAAGATTGCCTCTTCCGTGTATGGAATCGGATTGCGTTGATTCTGATGAATGTGAGGTTGCACATGTTGTGCGTGATGTGAATTTGTTGTCCAATGACAGTTCCATTATTCAAGAGCAATTGTGGAATGAAGAAATGGGGAAGGATCAAGAACTTAAAGGAGTAAAAAAATTCATACTAGAAGGTTGGCCAGAAGAAAAAGAACTCATAGGGAGTCTTGTTAGTTACTTTAAGGTTCGTGATGAATTGGCTATAGAGAATGATATAATTTTGAGGGGGATACATTTATTCCACCTTTTGGTCTCAGGAAAATGTTTGTTGACATTGCCCATGAAGGGCATTTTGGTATCTCCATCACCAGGAGACGGTTGAAGGATAGCTTTTGGTGGCCAGGCATTGATTCATATGTTGAGCATCATGTAAGATCTTGTGATTTGTGTGCTAATAGTGATAAGTCAGCTAAAGTTTTAACCGCTACTCCACAACCTGTGGATCTACCTGCTTCGCCCTGGTGTAAATTGGGCATTGACATAATTGGTCCGTTTAGTATTTTACCACACCAACACTCTTTTGGGATTGTGCTAATAGATTACTTTTCAAAATGGCCTGAGATTAAGATGGTCAGAGAAGTTACCTCAGAAGCCATTATACAATTTTTAGATGATATTTTCTGTAGGGAAGGTATTCCTCAGGAGCTTGTTACTGACAATGGGCCACAGTTTGTTAGCAAACAGATGGAAAACTATTTGACTAGATGTGGTATTACTCACAAAAGGATTGCAGTTTTCCATCCAGAGGCTAATGGTCAAATTGAGAGATTCAATAGGGTTGTCAAAGAGGCTATTCAGTTAGCAGTCAAAGGTGGACTGGGATGGGACAAAGCTTTACAATCCATGTTGCTATCTTACAGAACATCACCCAATGCCGTAACTTTGATAAGTCCTTTTGAATTATTGAGAGGCCGCAAACCCAGCACAAAACTGGTCCCATGGTGGTTAAAAACAAGAACAAAGCACAAACTGAAATAGCTGAGATAGATTTCAAAGAAATTCGTCGTAAAATGGATGCTTACAAAACCAAAATGAAAGATAACTTGCTAAAAATAGAATTGTCAAGAATGTTTCTGTTCAGGTTGGGGACTTAGTACGGTTGAAGAAAGGTGGTCCTATACGTAAAGGATTGTCCAACTGGTCGGATCCTGTACGAGTAGTGGAAAAGTTTAGGAATGCTGTACGAGTGAAGGACGGAAGTGTTTGGAATTTTAATAGAGTCTCAGTTTATAAAGGTAAAATGGATCCTACTGATAACATTGCTTCCAATGTATTTTTGGATGTGAATGAAAATCCAGTGAGCAACTCGTGCACAGAATTACCTGTTGAAGAACAATGTGTAACTGCTCCTCCATGTTTGACCAGGAATCCAAGAATTTGTAGATTACCCTCTAAATTCAAAGATTTTGTTCTTTCTTAATTTTTTTTTTGTGTTTTTTTTTTTGTGTTAAATAAAAGGGGGGAGGTGTGTTATGAGGTTATTGATGTCATTTGAAGTTGGCACGAGTGCTGCCGCGCTCGTGTCTACTTCAAATGTCATCGCGTGGGGATTGTGATCTTTCGAAAATGTGCGCAGTGCGATGGTGATAGCGGGTGGCGGTTGATGCATTCGTAACTGTACCTGTGACTTGGCTGTCCGGATTAAAAAGCTCTTCAAACTTTGGAGTCCTTGTTTCTTCTTCTCTGGATCACGTTACAGCCTGGAGTTTTCTTTCTCTACACAGACCACTCCTCAAGAAACCCTCGGCAGACCCCAGTGAGCTCCAGAACTACCATCCCATCTCACTGCTTCCGTTCCCAACCAAAGTCCTAGAGAAAGCCATCAACCTCCAACTTGCCGAACACCTGGAGAGAAACAACCTCTACTGAGCCCTTCCCAATCGGGCTTCAGAACCAACCACAACACCGAGACCACTCTGATTGCCGCAACAGACTGCATCCGCGCACTACTCGACAGAGGAGAATCCGCCGCCCTGATCCTGCTTGACCTCTCCGCAGCCTTCGACACTGTCTCCCAACACACTCTCATTGATCGCCTTTGCCAGATTGGTATCCCAGACGATGCGCTCAGATGGATGGCTTCCTTTCTCACGGGATCACCCAGAGAGTCCACCTTCCTCCCTTCACATCGCAAGCCAAGCACACCATCTTCGGCATCCCCAAAAGCTCAACCCTCAGCCCTACCCTCTTCAACGTCTATATGACACCACTCGCAGACATCATCAGACACTCACGACCTCAACATAGTCTCCTACGCCAGCGACACCCAGCTCATCCTCTCACTCTCAGCCGACCCAACCTCAACGAAGACCAACTTTCACAACTGCATGAAAAACGTTTCAGCCTGAATGAAGGACAACTGCCTGAAACTCAACATGAACAAGACTGAAGTTCTTTATCTTCGACAAACACACTGTCCTCTGAAACGACTCCTGGTGGCCGTCGGAACTCGGACCCACCCCTACAATGAAAAACCACACCCGCAACCTCGGTATCATGCTCAACAGTTAACTCTCCATGAAATGTCAGGTCAACGCCGTCTCCTCAATCTGCTTCCACGCGCTCTGCATGCTCCGCAAAACTTGAAGTGGTTCACCACCTGCACCAGGAAGACGGTAACGCAGTCCATCACCAGCTGACTGCCCTTCGGCAACGCACTCTATGCAGGCACCACCATCAAACTTATGCAAAGACCCCAGACGATCCAGAACGCAGCCCCTGACTGATCCTCAACCTGCTCAAGAGAACCCAACATCTGAAAGACCTCCACTGACTCCCGGTCCAGAAGAAATGCCATTTCAAGCTCCTGACTCACGCCTACAAAGCCCTCCACGACCAAGGACCTGCCTACATGAACCACTGTCTGCACTTCCACCAACCTCACTCTCCCCAGGAACCTCCGCTACGCACACCTCACTCTTACACATCCCTCGCATACACCGCTGCCACGCCGGAGCACGCTCTCTCTCCCATCTTGCTGACAAAGCCTGGAACACCCTCCACCTCCGCACAGCACCCTCGCTGACCGACTTCAGGAAGGGGCTCAAGACCTGGCTCTTCGACGGAGACCTGCAACAAGCGCCTGGATATCCTTTCAGGTAACAAGCCTGCTTTACAAGTTGGACTTGATTGAATGATTGATCTCACCAGGCTTTTTGTTTACCCAGAATCCCATGCAAAGCTCAAACTTTGCCTAAAAAAAAATCACATTTCCTTGCATTTCTGTGAGCAAAAGTCCTGGAATCTGAAAGCAACCACAAATTTCCTACCACCCAGCGATACTCCAAGTCTCCCGAGAAAAACAGTGCCTCACTTGTGTGGGTGGGCCAAGTGCCCATGACAGGGAAGGGCCAGAAACTTATTGTGTAGACATCAAAATTATCCATCAGAAAACAACCTGGTTTTACAAGGGGGCACTCGTGTTTTTGGTCCCGGGCTTGCCAGCCATCTAGGGAAGCCTACCAAACCCAGACATTTCTGAAACCTAGACACCTTGGAGAGTCCAGGGTGGTGTGGCTTGCGTGGATCCCCCAACTTTTTCTTACCCAGAATCCCCTGCAAACCTAAAATTTAGATAAAAAGTCACATTTCCCTGTGTGGGAAAGTTGTGGGATCATCAGGCCGGCACAAATTTCCTACCACCCAGCATTCCCCACATAAAATTGCTACCTCACTTGTGTGGGTGGGCTTAGTGCCCACGACAGAGAATGGCCCAAAACATATTCTGGATATAGATTGTTTAGACATGGGTAAAGCTGTATGTACACAGCCATAGTTTACAAACAATTGATTAGACTTGCGTGTGTTTTTTGTTCTGTCTAGATAAAATTTTAAGACCCGTCTTGCATCTAAAGTGTGGAGAGTTCTCTCTGCTGAAGTGGAAGGGCGGTGAAAGAATGTAGGCAAAGTAATGGATTGATTAATTTGAAAATCAAACAACTTTGGATAAGAATTTTGGATGAGTCCTTCTAACCACCTTGCTGCTTTGGAATACTGTATATGGTTAGTGAGCACATAAAGCTTGAATTTCACTAACTTTACATGCTGACGAGATAGCAACTAGGAAAGCCCCTTTTCAAGAAAGGTGTTCTAATGAGGCTTATGAATGGGTTTGACAGGAGGTGCCATGAGAGTACTATGTTCAATTCCCAAGGAGTGGGAAGGACGGCATATTGAAGGAAAAACTTCCTTGATACCATCTTGGAGGTCTTTAATAACTGGGACTTTGAAAAAAGAGATTTGTAAAGGGCATTTTCAATAGGCAGTAATAGCTGCCAAATGGACTTTAATAGAAAAGAATTGTAAGCCGGATTTGGCCAAATAAAGCAAGTATGGAAGTATAGCTTCTTGGCACATAGTTGGATCAATGTTCTTGTCAGAACACCAGATACAGAATACCTTCCATTTAAAAGAGTAAGCTGAACGTGTTGTTGGACGTTTATCCTCTTTGAGAATGTTCATGCATTTCTGTAGTAAATTTAAATGTTCATATTGTACGAGTTCCGGAGCCATGCTGCCAAACTCAAAGAAGAGAGATTGAGATGAACCATCTAACCTTCAAATTTCATGAGAAGGTCCGGTCTGCACAGAGGCTTCATGTGTGGATGATTCGACATGTGTTAGCAGGTCTGGGAGAGAGCAGGAATGGTTTCTTAAATATTATACTAGTTCTCGCTCTGAGGAATCTCCATTGAAGTCATAAGCAACCCACTCTCCTCCCCGGTGGAAGAGACAGATGTTTAATCATCAGTCTGCTTCTTTAGTTATACTACCGTTAGCCGTATTAGTGGGCTGTGAGCCCTTAAAGGCACAGAGTCACTTTTCATATCTTCATAGCTCCAGCCTAAAGGTCTACATTGTCCTCTTCCTTCTTTTCCATTTTACTTTAAAAAAAGGTTTGTGAATGACCTTTATAAGGAAAAATTACTCGGCTCCTGGTAATTTTCCTGTTTTCTTAATTATATATTGACCCTTTTTTAAATGCAAATTAAAGCAATTGCCCAATATAGCCTCATTTGTAGGCTGCAAAACATTTTAATAAAGTAAGTGCTTATTCTGGCCTTCCTGAAGAAAGGTGAACATCTACACTTAAGAATATATGTTGTAAAGAAGTGCTCCTGGATTCCCACACGCGGGCGGGACTATTTCGTGCTTATGATTTCAAAGGAGATTTCTCTGAGAACTAGGATTACAGGTAAGTAACCATTCCAACATCATCAATCCTTTTACATTTCATGCATCTAACACAGATGCTAATCAGCTTGATATTTCTTGAGTGAAACAACATGGTGCCAACAGTGCCCCCATACAACTGCCCACTCCCCTGAGTAAAATTTGGGATTCGCCTTTGATCCTCGGTTAATACAAATGTGTCTTTTGAATACTTACTTGCAGATTCTAGAGAGATCTCAAGCAGCGTCAAGTGGTACGGCAGGGGCTGTAGTCTCCCTTTATTAGCTTGTGGCAGTCCTTCAATGTAGTTGAAGTTCCTTGCACTTACAGGCAGCTCTCTTCATGGCAGTAATGAATGACATGCTTACATATGGCTTACTCTCACCCTGCACCATCAACACTTCTGCCTGCCCTGGCTAGCATGGCCAGGCAAACTACCATCGCAGGGTCAAACAACACTCCCCTGCTTTCTGGTTGGTCTTGCAGCAGGGAGTTCCTACCCTCCACATTTTCAAGGCCTCCTCTTTATTAAATTATGGCACAATAAAATCCTGCCATTGGACCATAGGCCAATGACCACCCACCTTTATTCCTCCTTGCAGCATTTCATGTTGAGAAACATCCACATATATTAACTCCAGTTGCCTCTGCAAGGATTGCAAATGTTCATAATCTTTGTTCGTGCCACTCCATGACTGTCTTGATAGGTCTTATGTTGGTATTCCCTTTGTGCTTTAATTAATTAAAAATATAATTTTCTATAACTTGAAAGCCCAACTATATGGCATACAAAGACATGTCATAACATGTAGCTACACCTTGTCTCTATACACCCATCTGCCATCAATGTTTCTGAAGATCTGCTGCTATGTAGTTTAGTGTAGTCTATATAGACTGCAGTGATGTTTGTGAATACTTGCTGCACGTTTTGCTGTATTCTATAGACTTATTCTATTATTGTCAGTGGTCAGCATGCTGGTAAATCCTCTGTGCAATGACTCATGTGTGTATACCACTGTCAACTATGCATTCCTAATTGCAATGCTTATTATTTTTTTAAATATCTAGAGCGAACTACACTGCCATCCAAAGCAGCCATGATATTGTCCTCAAAGAAGGTATTCTGTGACCCTATACTGTTAAACCAATACTCTACAAATAGACAGTACCTGTGTACTGTTTGCTTAATTTCAACTTCACCAGCTCGTTAATGACCTTAGTATAATACATTTGTGATGAGAATTGTTGGCATTATATGCTGTATGCTCAACTGTATCTGCGACACATGTAACCTCTGTTTTATGTCTTTTAACAATATATTAGGATTTGGTGGATTCTATTCATCCTCATTGCAATGACCATCTAATGCCTTTTTTGATTTGCGATTAACCTACTCTCTCAATGGACTTTGATTAACAAAATTGACACATAGCTCAGTGATTGATTTGAGTGCGGAGTACAAATAGTTTGATTTACTAAAGCCAGAATTTATTTCTGGTTAAGGGGTATATGATGACTGTTCTCAAGACACTCGTGCACTCGGTTCCAATGTTTTCATGTGCGGTCTTTTTCTTTGCCTCAGTCACCTATTGTAAATCATCTATTATCTTACTACCCCTGCTCTTACACCTGTGAACAACATACCATACCCTTCACAACATACCGAGGGTTTATGGTTTTCAAATGTTGCTGACAAAACCGTACCTTAGCAAATATTTATTTTTCATTGGAAACTAGAAAACGGTGAATTGGCTACACTTATACTACTTTAGCGTCCTGCAGGGGTATGAAATTTAAATAATATATATACTTGTCCAGGTGTTGTATTCCTCTTAGGGTATCCATAACCGGCTTTCCAGTATCATGTCCTTATATAGGCACAATTCGCCCTGCCCTTATATAGGCATAAAATCCCAGCCCTTATTTAGGCATTAAACCATGCACTCCAACTACAGGCATGGTCTCTGACATCCGTCCACTCCTAACGTCACAACGAGTTCATGAAGAACAGACCCTTAGGCTGCGGGAGTTTCCTAGTCCAGGACTATTGATTTCTTCAAGGACTCTTATATTATGCATGAACCATTATTCCTTAGGGGGTTCATTCATGACGTCTTTCGCTGTCCAACTCACGTCAATGCTAACATTCTTAGGTGCTCTCAGGTATAAATATACCTTCCCTAGCCCCTGTAAACCAGAGGAGACCTCGACTTCAGAGGAGCCCGTTTCCCGGCCTGACGCACTGAGAAGACGCTGCCTTCCCTGCACGCAGAGAGCCCAGCTTCCAGTGATCTGACTTCCCTTGCAGGGTGTTGGAGTTCGAGTCTGGCAAAGAGATTCCTACCTCTCTCATTCTTCAGGTATGGAGCTGACTATAACCTAGAGAGACTCTTGGCATACTAGGCATACTAGACTTAACATACTCTTAGTATACCATAGTAAGGAATACTTCTTCCCTCTTCCTACACCTAGGTCAGGTTAGGTACATTGGGGTAGAATTAGCTTAGCAACGCATCGTATGAGTACTCGCATTTTTAGTCTGTTATTTATGTAGATGCATATGTACTAAAAGATAATGCTATCGCAGTATTATTTATTTCTGCTGCTCACCCTGTACATTATTTATCTCGCATACTGTCTTGTGATCGTAACAGCACATTTTACTTACACCAGAAACAAGACTGTTCAATAAATCCTTTATTGAAACGCCCGTCTATTTCTTTCTGTGTAACTTGGAGAAAACTAAGCATGCACGACTGAGCTGAGTGAAATAGTTATCTATTGTTTCCACGACTCTGGGACACGTTCTGATTCTAAAGGGAAACACAGTGGTCATGTTTTGCGGCTGCCAGAAACTACTCCCTTCTTGTTGTCAAGGAGTTTCTAGTGGCCTCTGAGCTAGCTGGCACAAGTAATTAAGTTTAATATACTCGATAGGGACATACTGACCTTAGTCCTATGTCAAACCTATAGGATATATTATTCCAATGCGCAGAGCCTATTAGGGAAATAGGAGCTACACTACATGGCGCCCAACGGTTTGGTAAGGCAGTAATTCAACGTTAGATACTGAGTAACTCAGCCGTGCTTTTCTCTCAAGACCCCTACCCATATACTCCAAAAGACGTCTGAGTGGGCAGGGTTAAGTATCCACCACAGCTACATAGGGCAGTACCCTATATATTAGCTGTTTGGTTTACTCAACGTTGAAGGATACAGTGTTCCAAAATATTGTGCACCTAATCTTTGTTTCCTTGAAACTTGTTCTACATTTTTCAAACAACAAAATGCCTGGCTCCGACACTGAGACCGGAAACGGTGGAGCTGCGGCTGATCCAGCCCTACCAGCAGTTTTTAACATTACCGGTTTAAACGAAACCGAGGAGGGTGTTATAAACATCCATCCAAACTTAAGAAGAGCCATTACTCTAAAACTTATAAAACATGGCCTACCACCAAGAGGCGGTAGAGCAGTTTTCGTGATAGAGGCACATGAATCCTTTCAGACAGAGGTATTCTATTCATGGGTCATATTTCCTGAATCCAATTCAGTAACACACATGTTTCACTTCTACAAAGAAGATGATCCACCAGAGGAATACATTCCTTTCGAGGATATTAAAATTCCATTAACATACCAGGAGCATCAGCTCTGGTTTAAAGGCGCCCTAAAACATCACAAAAACATTACTAGGCTCGGTCCACTAGGTAGACCAGGAGCAATATGGCCGATTTTAGCCGGCTACACACCTCATTGAAGAGATGTCAGACGAGGATTTACTCAACTCATAGTTAATAAAAATTTACAGACAATTGGTCCAATATGTCATGCGGACTTTCACAGTCCAGCAACCATTAACAATTCCAAATCAAACTCCTCACCAGGGGAATACACTAAAAATTACACCACAGACTCTATACGCAGTCATGGGTAAAATGCCCACAAAACATGAGCAAATTCATTTTTGGATAGCTCAAAAAATTACTCAAATCGAAGCATTATTTCCAAATACTAACCCGTATGAGAAACACAGAATCCTAACAATCAGTTTACCAATGGGGGATCACACCACAACTGGAAGACTGCACCACTTGGGGCTCAGTCTTTGCTGCCATCTATACTAAAACACATGGTATTCCGTCAATTGCGGTAATACCTGATGTCCTGAAACAAATTCAAAACGAATACGGGGCAGAGCCTGCTCTAAATTTAGGTATGAAATTACAGAAAAATTTTGACCAGGTCTCAACAATAATATTATCTAATATTAAAGGGGAGGCCGCAGCAGTGGCGATCCGCCAAAAATTGAGGGAATTCGATGTTACAGAACATCAAACTGAGCTACCCAGAATAATAGAACAATATTATGCAGAATTAGGCAGAGATAGTTTGGGTGGAAGACCAGTGAAGCCGAAACTATCTGAAAGTCCTGAGAAGGACTCAATAAAAAAAACTCCTACATCTTCTAAAAAGAAGTGGGAGTCTACTAAACAAAAATCAAACGAGAAACGTTATCAATCCCGAGGTAGGTCTCCTCAAAAGGAGCCTCTCTGAAAGGAGGTATAACCTCAGGAATAGGGATAATTTGCGAAAACCTGATAGGTATCAAGATACTGATACACGTTCCTCTCGTCCCTTTCAGATCTCATCACAGACTTCGGAAAGAAGAGGACGAACAGAACATAGAGAAGAACGTGTGAAATCGACAGACGACAAACACGCTCCAAAAAATAAAACAAAACCGCCATTCTCCAAAAAGAAAGTAGCAGGTCTAAAGATCAGACATGCCGAGAATACTGAGAACACAACTCAAGAACGGAGAATGGGCTCAGACCATGCTGGACAGTGCAGCAGAAGTCACAATAGTTCGCCAGAACCTGAAGGAACTTCTGGAGATAGTGGACTTGAATGAGTACATCACAGTCGAGACTGTAGACACCAGGGTTAGTACTCCACAAAAGTTATATGAAATAACACTCCGGATGGAGGGAGACAAACCTAGACAGGTGAAAGCACTTTTTGGGGAAAGACTATCAAGAGGCTATGACATACTTCTAGCAGAAAAGGACTGGCCACCACAATTTGTCAGGGAGTGCCCACACGGCGAGGACATTATTATGCCTGCCTTCTCCAACCATATTCCTATACATCTAAAATATACATATGCCAGGAAATGGGCAGTGGCCCAGGCCCCCAGCATTATATAAAAATCATGTAGGATGGGATGAGGATTCACCTCACCATAAAATACATCTGAAACATGAACCAACTGCACAAAGGCAGTACCCAATAAAGCAAGAAGCTAAAAAACAGGTCGGGGAGATCTTAGATCAACTTGAATATCAAGGGGTGATTGAAACATGCACCTCCTCAATGAACAATCCTTTGTTTCCTGTCTCCAAACCAGACAATACATATCGTCTAGTTTTGGATTACAGACATTTAAACACTTGTTCTAAAACTTTGCAGTGCAAAATGCACATAGCACAGCATTAATGAATAACGTGCGTAAAAATATAAAACAACATTGGATATCTCAAATGGTTTCTTTTGTCAAAACATAGCACCTGATAGCAGGTACTTAACAGCATTCTCCATAATGGGGACCCAGCGTCACTTTTGTCGACTCCCACAAGGGTTCAAGAACAGCCCAGGTTTATTCTCAGCGAGGGTAACGGAGTTACTACAAATTTATGACAATGAGGCATTGTCCTATGTCGATGACATCTATCTGACGGACGATGACCTGGAAAAACACTTGAACAGGGTGAGCACCATTATACTGGGTTTCGCCTCTGCGGGCTATAAGTTCAACTTTAAAAAGTCGAATTGCACATCTCAATGTCCTATTTCTAGGATATGAGCTTTCAAGTGAAGGCAAGAGCTTGGCAGCTAACTTTTTAGAAAAGTGTGCGCTGCTCCAACCTCCAAAACGCTAAAAACTTACAATCCATCCTGGGTTTCCTAAATTTTGGAAGGACATACATTCTAAATTATGCAGAAAGGGTTAAACCTCTCTACGCATTAATCAAACCGGATTTTTCAAACAAAAACTGGACACAGGAACACACAGAAATTTTATGCTCACTCCAGGCTAACATGTTAGCAACAAATCACTTACAAACACGCGTAAGTCAACGCAATTTGGTGATCCGAATAATTTCGGGTCAATGTGGATTCACCTACTTAACCTTCAATGAGGGTGATAAAATCCCAATTGCATACAAATCCCATTTGTACACACAAGCAGAAATGCGCTTCAGTTCAACTGAAAAAATTCTGACAGCAGTTCAAACCGCTGTAGCAAAAGAAGGAGCCTTAGCCCAAGGGAAACGCATTATTAATGTCGTAACCCCAGTACCGGCTTTAGAAGCGGTCACAAAAGCAAGCATTCCAAATGCTAAAGCATTACATCCAAGATGGATACAATGGGTTAATTCTCTTGCTGCAACAGATGTTGAATATGTTTTTGATCCAGATTTAAAAACACAAGCATTCCTACAATATGAACAAGAATGTCCTCTGCCTACTGAAATTCTGCCTCTTGATCAGTACGAATTTATAATTTACACTGACGGATCCGCACAACCCGCAATAGGGAGTAAGCAAGCTTACAGTGCAGCGTGTGCTATCGTTTAAAGGTCGCATGCGAGATGGCATCTTCAGACCTATGGTCACAAAAACTCAATCTCTAGGGGATTGTACAGCTCAGCGAGCTGAACTACAAGCATTCAAACTGGCACTTGAAAGTACAGATCGAGAATTCCCCACACTAATAGTGTGCGATTCCTTTTACTGGGTTCAGTCGTATATTGACTATATACAAAACTGGCTTGAAAATGGTTTCAAAGATGCGAAAGGTGGCACAATAAAGCACAAAATGCTTTGGGAACAAGTAGTTCAGTTGAAAAACGAACTACCAAAGGCTCACGTGATCCACACACTGAGTCATCAACGTGATGGCGTTCACGTTGCAGGGAATTCATTGGCTGACGAAGCCGCAAAGGGGGCTGTGCAAACAGCTTCCGTAGCTGCGATCACTCGTTCAAAAACAAAAATAGACGGTGAGATAATGTTGGCTGTCAATGCATCAAGCAAAGGCAGCAGTGCAGCGTTACCAAAAAGTTTCCACTCAAGTACTCTTATGTAATTGATGCGAACAACGTTCCTTTTGCTCGAATCCCTGGAGTGGGGGATAGGGTAATTCCAAACATGGAACGTAGAGCAGCCTTGATTTATGAAACACATTTGGGGGAGGGTCTGTCACATCAAGGGATCTCTAAAACAATTTTGACGTTAAAAGAGATGTACTGGTGGCCTGGAATGAATATAGAAATTCACATATTCATCAACAACTGCCTCGACTGTAAATTACAGCGAGAGAGCCACCAGACACCATGCTGCGAATGCGGCAACCCAGTACAGACACCACTGTTAGACAGCATTAGACTATCTACGCGCCTGCGTCCTACTGGACAAAGGCATTCCCACAAATACTGAATCTAGGTTCCTATGGTTATGGCCTCAGCGCTCGGCTGACGCTCGAACTGTTATAAAAGATTTGCGAGTCTTTATCGGCACATACGCAATAGGCACGCTACATTCTGACCAGGGTCCTGCGTTTAGCTCTCGGGCTTACAAAGAAGCCATGGCCAGTCTGGGCGTTGCATTGCGGTACTCCTCTCCATTCCATCCTGAGGGAAATTCGGTTGTGGAAAGGAAAACCGGGACATAAAGCGGTCTATAACAGCTAGGGTATTAGGTTCGGGTGATGGGTGGGTCAAACACCTTAGTGGGGTACAGCGCTCATTGAACAACCTGCCAAGAAGTTCTCTAGGGGGGGTCACTTCATATGAGATCCTATTTGGGACAAGAATGTGGGTACCAAACCTTGAACACGTAGGCACAGTGGTGGAAAATAAACCCTTTGATATCAAAGATCGTTTGGCTGTTTTACAGGACTTAAACAAGTTAAGAACTAAACAAAGCAACTTATTCCTACAGTCAACCACCACTGGGGATCAACCGGCTGTCCCAGCAAGGCCTGTCTGGATTCCAAAAGTTGGGGATCTAGTCAGAAAAAATTGCGGTCAAGAAGGAATTTGGACCTTCTTTCAGACAACCAGTACCTGTCCTAGCAGTTCAAGAAACAAGAACAGTACTTCTGCCGCCCCTTGCTGGAAGAAAGGAGAAAAGATTTGTGTCCATCGACCTCCTCAAACCACAGTATGTGGCCAATACTAAATAGTAGGCCTCGTGGACTCCGACCTAGTAGCAGACGCACTCCTCTCGCTACTATCCAAGAGGTTCAGACTGAAAGACTGATAACCATCGAGAATTCAGCTGTAACAGATGGAGGACTATGCAACAACGCTATGGAACTCCTCCCTCTTGAACACCAAGTAACAGTTCGTCCAAATACACCTGTCTACACCAACGTGGCAAGTGATGAACTGGTTCCAGTGATTTCTACAAATCCTGATGCAATTCCAACAATTGACAGAACTGCTTCTGGCTATTTCATTAACTTTGATACGTTCTCAGAAGATCCGAGTGAACCTGAAACGACGCAAGTGTCATTGAAATTCAAGCAGCAAGTACAAGACGTTCTTCAATTTATGAAAAAGACTTATTTGGTTTCCTCATGGATTGAACTCTGGATTAAATCCGGACTTTTTGTTTTCCTGCTTTGGCTAGCTTTGGTAACAACAGTAAGCGTGCTTATAAGTGGCAGATACATCCATGTGAACACTGAAGGAAAAGACGTAAACGTACTTTTGAAACCTCATAAATCTTCCCATCGTGAAGCAAGAGACTTATCAGTGAACATCACAGCTGTTCCTATACATGATGGTATAGTGTGGGACAAAACAGATTATGATATCTTCGGCCCGAATGAACAATTGAACATTCCACATTTGTTTAAAATTTCAGTAAGTGATCTAATTACGTCCAGTACCTATTCAGATGATTGGGACTTTGAGACTGTAAACGACATAATGTTTGACCTAAAAAATCTGCTGCATTTTCTAAACATGAATATTTAGAGGGTTCATCAGACTATGAACAACTGTATTGTTATAACCACTATGGTCATCATTATTTGCATAAATCTGCATATCCAAGAAATGTGTTTGTTTAACCAATGGGAACATTGTCCTACACCACCTAAAGGTAGTTCAAAAACATTTGCTAATAAGTTTCCATATTTTTCAGGATACAATACATCTGAACCAGAAATGTTTTACTATAAAAATGTAAACAAGACAGGACTGAAAATTATGTTAACAAATACGAAACAGATTTATTCTGCGTTTTTAATGCCCAACTGTCTAGACAGGGTTTTGACTTTTGGAAAGACACAATTGGCACAAAAACTGTGTGGGGAACTAAAGATTGGCAAGTGCAGGGGATAGAAGCTTTATTTAGAGCCTGCATCATCCCAGAACAAATAATGTTTTTGAATGAAACTATCCAACAAACATCTTGTCTTGGATTAGCCAAGATAAAAGAGATGAGAACACCTTCTGTACCAACAGCTGCCAGTGAAAATAATACAACGGCAGTGGTGAAAGTTGACAATATACTACAACTCAACAGATCTAATCCTGATTGGAAAAAATGGTTGATCTGGCCCACAGACACGAATAACTGTCAGGAAAGATTCCTGAATAAAACTCAGGGCTTTACTATTCATAGGCCAGACCCAAGATACGTCCAAAGACAACATCCGGGGGTAGTAACAACATACAGTGTAGGGAAATTATGCCTTGATTGGCTGCATAAGTCTACACTACAGGATGTGAAACAACACTTAACCTTACTTAAAAAGGACGCAGACCTTAGGGAATTCTTGCTTGGACCAAGAAAACCGCGTCAAAAACGTTTCATATATGCCGGCATTTATGCTGCTTATAATGAAGCTTGGACGGTATCACAGATAGAGGCCGCAGAACGAATACGTGAACTTGATCGTATTAATTTAGAGAAAACACTCTCTGTGGTCGACAATGGGTTAACAACTTTGTCCTCCAGAATATATTCATTGGATGGCATTGTATCCTCTGCTATCGACATACTAGAACAAGATTTGGCGATGTTACAACAAGGCCAATCTCAATTACGTTCTATTATGTTATTAAGCTGGACGCTGCAATCTTTGCGAGCGGGCTATGTGCCTTGGCGTTTCATCAACACAATGGCTGTGTTTGCAGAATACAATCTCACTGATAAACAGATCGAACTGGCACAAAGAGGAGCAAAGTATACAGTGCTGAGCATTGAAAAACTGGAAAAATTACCATTCACTGTGGCAGAAAAACCAGCTACAGAATGGCTTATTCATGGCAAAATAATATTACCTGTGAGTACTTTTCAGTTTCAGTATTGCCTCAGACAAATGCAAGCTGGCAAATATGAAAGGTTGGGTAAGGAATACATTAAGACATCTTGGGGTTTACCGTATACATATAGATGTTGGAGTGGGGATCGTGAAGTGTTTTTGAGCGGTTCAAACTGTAAACTTGCACTGAGTGGTTCACTTATATGTCAAGACATTTCCTTGTACGGGACTTGTAATGGTTCAGTGGAAAATTTGTCTTGCCATCAGCAGGGTACTCCAGCTGCTGTGATTAATCCAACGCTTGGACAACTTTCTAATGTGAGTTACCTAATGTTGAATGATCAGAGCTGCTGCGGAATGCTGCCAGGCATCCCATATCTAGTAACAGTCAACTCCAGGGTCACTTGCTGTATGCAAGTATTGTTTCCCCCAATAGACCCAGTCACGGAGTAGCCTCTTTGGCCTTCGCTGAACGTCTCTTTTATAAGATTTGATACTCTAAGCAGAATGAAAGCCATGCTTTTACAGCAAACAGTGCCTTTGACCTCGGCCAAAGAAACCTATGATCTACAACTAGCAAGGACTTCGGCTGAGATACCGACTTTAATACGTACAAACTGCCCTATACATTTCGTAGAAATGATATCACGTATCTTCAACATGTCTGATACAACCGGAATTGTACATGTATTTAAGAGCATCTGCTCAGGTCTGTTAGCACCTTTCCAGGCAATACTCTGAATCATCCCGAACTTTGCACATTCGGTGTTTGGTGGCTGTCACGGATCCCCTAGCGAGTGGGCCCCACCAGCCTCGTCTGATATTGACGCTTTGCTCCTCCTCCGTGAACAGGACTGGCCTGACCTGACCCCTTTAAGCCCGCTTGGGGCCTGCGGGAGGACATCCCTGAGAGCCTGACGTCAGACTCCATCGCCCAATCAGGAAGCCTCGATACGTTAAAAGGGGAGGAGAAGGAACCAGGAAGCGCGCAAGCCGGAGAACCGAGAAAAGAGGAACGTGAAGGAAGCCCGGAGAAGCCACTACAGAGTCCAGTGTCGTCCAGTATCCCGGAGGGCCGCGAGACGAAGCAGAAGGAGGTTCCGACGCCCGGAGGCCAACGACCCCTCGCATCGCCCCGCCACCCTCCAGGAGGAGAGTGGCTGGAGCAGGTACGTCAGCGTCTACGGGGGCTTGCGTTTTCACGGGGAGGGAAGGGATAAATCAAAGAGGGTGGACACCGATCTTTTTTTATAGGGCTGCACAGGTGTTGGGTCGTTGTGGTGGTCCCCTCGCACACCCCTGCCCTTGGCAAAACGGCTCACTAGAGCATACCACTGACCAAGGCTTATTTCTTTGTTTTCCTGAATGCCGGGATGTCCGCCTGCCGAAGCTGATTCAGCACTGAACACCGCCGAAGCTTCCCTGACCCTGGGACTCCCCCGGACCACAAAGACTATATTGCTTTCTCCTTTCTCCATTACCACGGCGATAGCGACTGGCCGCAACTATTGTTTTGACCTTGTTCATTAAAAAGCCTCTTAACGAAACATCTCGGGGCATCTCCTTATTCCTCACGAGTACTCCGTCTCCCCTTCATGGTCGTAGTCACGGAGGGCCCGTGACAATTTGGTGTCAGAAGTGGGATCAGTCATCCGATACAGGATGGAGAACCTCATCGCACAAATGAAAGAAGGCCAGAGCAAACTAGAGTTTGCCATGGAGAAAACCGCCGGCCAGGCGGAAATGGACAGGACACTCTTTACCTCGGCGATACAGACCCAGGCCGACAATATCACCAAACTGGCAGAGGGACAGACACAGCTACTGGCTGCCTTGGGACAAGGGAGGGCGTTCACTCAGCCCGGTACCGTGGTCCCCTTACAGAAATACGTACCAGGAGACGATCCGGTTTCCTTCTTTCTAAACTTTGAAAGAGCAGCTAGGGCCAGTGCGTGGTCTGGGGACCGATGGCCCTTCTATTTGGCTCCATTACTTACAGGGGAGGCACAAGCGGCGTACCAGATGTCAAACCGAGACGGTACAGCCGCCTACGGCCACGTGAAGCAGTTCATTCTGGACAGATTGGGAGTAGATGAAGAGACCCATCGGCTGAGGTTCAGACAGGAAAGGGGTAATCCCGGTGACCCCCGAAAGTGCTGTTCTATAAATTAAAAGATGCCGCCGACCGCTGGTTGAAACCACTAGAATCCACCCCCGAGGAAATCATGGACAGGATTTACCTCTAGCAATTCCTTGAAGCTCTACCCTATGGTACACAACGTTGGTTGCGGCAACACGCAGGTGTAACTTTGGCACACGCCATTGAGATGGCCACGTCTTATGCTAGGGTTCAAAACCGAATACCGACAAGAGAGCCAGAGAAATACTCTAAGAACCCACAAACCGGGAGGGCAGAGAAGAAACCCCTAAGGCCAGTACATGAGTTTCCTAGGACAAGAGCCCCGAAGTCGGATGCCCCCCCTCCATCAGGTCCCCAGTGTTTTGAGTGCGGGGAGTGGGAGCATATCGCAAGGTACTGTAGAAGGAAGAGGGAGAAAACGGAAGACAAACCCATGGATGGGAGCTATCTCCCCCGGTCCATCCTCTACGCTCAAGAAATGGGTCCTACTTTCTACGTGAGTGTTTCCTTGAACGGCCAGCCTGTAACCGCCCTGTTAGACTCAGGATGTAAACAATCAGTGGTTAGAAAAGAACTCTTGTCCTCCCTCGCCCTGCTAGCCAACAAGACAGTCAGTATAAGGTGTGTGCACGGTGATACCAAGGACTATCCGTTGGCCCGCGTTAACCTCAAAACCAAGTGGGGAGGTGGGTTCCCAATAGATGTGGGGGTTTTGCCCTCTCTCCCTGAGTCCCTTATAGTGGGGATAGATAACCCATGTTTCCCTGCTCTCATGCAAGAAGCCTTATCAAAACAGACCAAAACCGATAGACCCTATAACGACCTCCTAGCCTCCGAGCCTTGGGCCATCGACACACACTTCCAGAACGGCCCAACTCAATGACGCTACTCTCAGTAACGCATGGCAGAGTGCTAAGGAAACACAGCAATCACCACGACGGGTTTATCCCTGTTTTATCGAACAGAACGGGCTTCTCTATTGGGTAGCCACGGACAGCGAAGAGCCCCAGTTATTAGTACCAACCGGGTTTAGGGATCAGGTCTTGTTTTTCGCTCACGCCCATCTCCTTGCAGGGCATTGTGGAGCCGAAAAAACGACCTAGTCCATACTTCGTAGTTTCTTTTGGCCAGGGGTTTACGCACAGGTTCGGCGATACTGCCAAGAGTGCCAGATATGCCAGAGGAAAAATCCCTATGTTCCCCCCCCGTCCCGTTGCATCCGCTTCCTATCATCAGCAACCCCTTTGATAGAATCGGTATGGACCTTATAGGTCCCCTACCCAAGTCCAGCAGGGGTTATCTATACGTCCTTGTCATTGTGGACTAAGCCACAAGATATCCGGAAGCCCTTCCCTTGAGGTCGGCCACAACCACCACGATAGCCCAGAGACTGGTAGAAGTGTTCTCACGAATGGGGTTTCCCCGTGAGGTCGTCACCGACCAGGGGACTCCTTTGTGTCAAAGCTAATGAGGCAGGTCTGCAAAGAACTGAATATTCGGCACATAAAGACGTCAGTTTATCATCCCCAGACGGATGGGCTTGTAGAACGCTACAACGGCAATCTCAAGCTCACCCTGAAGAAAATGCTCACTGGGGATGGAAAAAACTGGGACCAACTACTACCATTGGCTTTATTCGTGCTAAGAAGCCAGAACCAGAGTAGTCTTGGTATGTCCCCTTTTGAGCTACTCTTTGGTCGAAAGCCCCGAACTCTCCTAGAGATCACAAAGGAGAGTTGGAAAAAAGAGGGGGTTCAGGAAGCACATTCATTGTTGGATTACGCAAACCAGATCAAATCCCGTTTGTACAAGCTGAGAACTCTAGCCCATGTATCACTAGAAAAGGCCCAACAAAAACAAAAACACTTTTATGATAAAGGGAGGAAGTGGCGTGAGCTAGGGGTGGGAGACTGGGCTCTGATCCTTCTTCCCTCCTTCTCACATAAGTTGAGGAAGGAGTGGCAGGGACCTTTCCCAATCACCAAAAAGATAGGAAAAACTACTTATATTCTGCGTCTCTCCCCGAGAAAAACGCAGATGTATCATATAAATCTCCTCAAGAAGTGGTTGGGCCCTCCTCCTAAACAGGCCTCTACTGTATCCATCGTAGAACCCTTGACCCATACAGTTCAGGATACCATAATCAACCCAGAATTAACTCCCAAAGAAGGGGAAGAAATCATGGACCTCCTCCTTCACCATAAAAAGATCTTCTCCGATCAGCCGGGCAGGACCCCTCTGGCCGAACATTCCATCCCGACTCAAGAAGGAGTCGTGGTCCGACAGAAACCTTATAGGGTCCCGACGGCTTGCTCTCCAGAACGAAGTGACTCAAATGCTCAAAACAGGGATCATAGTTCGCTCCAAGAGCAATTGGTGTTCCCCAGTGGTCCTTGTTCCAAAACCGGATGGCAGCATCCGGTTTTGTATTGACTTTCGTGCGGTTAACCGCATCTCGAAGCAGGACGGTTACCCACTTCCCAGGGTGGATGAGCTGATAGAGCGCCTTGGTGAGGCTCGGTACATCTCAACCATAGACCTCACCAAGGGCTACTGGCAGATTTCCCTCAACCCGGCTGACCAAGAAAAAACGGCTTTTTCCACACCCGATGGCCTGTACCACTTCACTGTCCTCCCGTTTGGGTTGCATGGGGCCCCCGCTAGTTTTCAGCGACTAATGGATACAGTGTTGGCACCTCACCTATCCTACGCCTCCGCGTATCTTGACGATATAGTGGTATATAGCAAATCTTGGCAGGAACACTTACAGCACCTCCAGGCCATCCTTACCGAGCTGGGACTTGCTCGTCTACATATCAATGCGAAAAAGTCCAGGTTCGCTTTTCAAAAGTTAAATATCTGGGGTACGTTCTGGGGAAGGGTCTAATAGAACCCCAAACTGGGAAGGTAAAAGCCATCCAGAATACTCCATTCCCTGTGACTAAACGCGACCTTAGGGCTTTTCTCGGATTGGTGGGGTACTACAGGCGCTTCATTCCCCAATTCTCTGAGGTCGCTGCCCCCCTTACGGATCTTTTACGGCAGACAGTCCCTGCCTCACACTTGCGTACCCCATCGGTCTCTGAAAACCAGGTTTTCCTACTCCTTAAGACAACCCTGACGACCTCCCCGGTGCTCATGACGCCAGACTTCCTGAAACCCTTTAGCCTCCAGACGGACGCCTCAGGGGTGGGTATCGGTGCAGTACTATCCCGGCTCGATAGTGAGGGTGCTGAGAGGCCTATCGTCTATATCAGCAGGAAGTTGTTTCCGAGGGAGAGGGTCTATCCTACGATTGAGAAGGAGTGCCTGGCTGTGCGATGGGGTATCGAGAAACTGCGCTATTACCTCGAAGGTAGGCCCTTCATTTTATATACTGATCATGCCCCCTGACGTGGCTCCAGGTGAACAAAGGTTGCAACGACCGTGTCCTCCGGTGGTTCCTGGCCCTACAGCCTTTCAGCTTTGAGGTGCGCCACCGTAAGGGAACGGACCAGGGGAACGCAGACTTTCTTTCCCGCTATCCTCTTTCCCCCGAGCGGGGAAATCTAGGGGGGAGGTTGTGTCACGGATCCCCTGGCGAGTGGGCCCCACCAGCCTCGTCTGATATTGACGCTTTGCTCCTCCTCCTCCGTGAACAGGACTGGCCTGACCCCTTTAAGCCCGCTTGGGACCTGCGGGAGGACATCCCTGAGAGCCTGACGTCAGACTCCATCGCCCAATCAGGAAGCCTCGATACGTTAAAAGGGGAGGAGAAGGAACCAGGAAGGGCGCAAGCCGGAGAACCGAGAAAAGAAGAGGAACGTGAAGGAAGCCCGGAGAAGCCACTACAGAGTCCAGTGTCGTCCAGTATCCCGGAGGGCCGCGAGACGAAGCCGAAGGAGGATCCGACGCCCGGAGGCCAACGACCCCTCGCAACGCCCCGCCACCCTCCAGGAGGAGAGTGGCTGGAGCAGGTACGTCAGCGTCTACGGGGCTTGCGTTTTCACGGGGAGGGAAGGGATAAATCAAAGAGGGTGGACACCGATCTTTTTTATAGGGCTGCACAGGTGTTGGGTCGTTGTGGTGGTCCCCTCGCATACCCGTGCCCTTGACAAAACGGCTCACTAGAGCATACCACTGACCGAGGCTTATTTCTTTGTTTTCCTGAATGCCGGGATGTCCGCCTGCCGAAGCTGATTCAGCGCTGAACGCCGCCGAAGCTTCCCTGACCCTGGCACTCCCCCGGACCACAAAGACTATATTGCTTTCTCCTTTCTCCATTTCCACGGCGATAGCGACTGGCCGCAACTATTGTTTTGACCTTGTTCATTAAAAAGCCTCTTAACGAAACATCTCGGGGCATCTCCTTATTCCTCACGAGTACTCCGTCTCCCCTTCATGGTCGTAGTCACGGAGGGCCCGTGACAGTGGCATACCATTAATTCTAGCACTTGTTGCCGGAATTCTATTTCTCTTCCTGCTATTGCGCTATGGCCAGCCTAATCGCAGACATCACTCCGAGCGAACTGGAGAAAGCTCTCCTTGAACGAAAGTGCCGTGAGCAAATAGTAAAGCTTTTGGGCATGACTCGTCTACGGGACCTTAATACAACTTGGTTCCTGTCATTCAGACCAATCTGGCAAGATTGCATCTTACCTGTTCTACGATGCCTGCTATGCGGTGAAGAATGCGTGTTGGACACCTGTCTAACATTTCCATCAGCAACGCCAACGGATGTCGATACTCTGCTGGACCAGATAACGGCCCATGCTCTGTGTTGTCCCCAGAGGCTTCCTATCCTGATGTCAGCATTCATTGAGATCTCACAGACGCTTCCGGCTGCTGCTGAGGTACGAGAAAGTTCTACAGGCACACAGGTAACAACGGACGCGGACATTGCTGAGGCAACCTATGCTGGAAGCAATGCTTCCCATCTCTGTGCAATTAATCTACTACACGAGGTGTTCCAACTGACACCAACAACAGTGGATGATGTTTTGTCTATTGAAATAGATGATCTCATGTTTACACCAGACCCGTGAACTAACTCTGATTCGGCATACAGTGTTCCAGAGATGCAGTGACAATTTGGCCTTCATTTTTTAACAACTTGGAACTCTACCAAAATTGAACTTTTTTCCCATTTTTTTTTTAACGAAAATGGCACATCAATCTGCTTAAAGTAGAACTAGCCTTATAATACAGACTTCAAGGTACTTCCACGGACACTTAGTCATCTTGTGTGTCTAAACCAGTTCATTAATTTTCTTGACATGAAATGACTTTGATTTTTGAGAAACTTATCGACCATTTTTTGTCACATGTAAATATTACTGCTTATTTCATTCCAATTGCATTTATTTTCGAACTTTATGCCTGTAATGAAAAGCAATGCTTCAAATGTACAGTACCTTTTGCATTCTAATAGGTTTTTTAAATGCCTTTTTTAAATGGTTTTATGAAAAATTTTAGAAAT